>OU612028.1:3600000-4200000 GCA_914767945.1 Eilema depressum | reverse complement strand
GCTGAACAGGTAAGGACGAATCCTTGGTGTACTCCGACGGTGATGGGGAAGGCTTTCGAGTCGCCAACGGTAGTCCGAACCACAGAATCGGAATCGTAGTACATGTCTCGGATGGTGTCAATGTAAGTCTCTATGACTCCCTTGACCCGCAATGCCCACCAGATCACCTCGCGAGGAGCACAGTCGAAGGTCTTCTGCATGTCTAAGAATAGGCAGTGCGGGGGCGTATTCTTCGCCCTGTATTTCCTCGCCACAATCCTTAGGGCGAACACCGGGTCCATGGTCCCGTGCCCGGGACGAAAACCATACTGACACTCCGGGAGTGTACTGGCCTGTCGGATCCGGGAGCCGATTATCCCCTCGTAGAGCTTCAAGAGAGATTATCTAAGAAAATTTACCTAAAGACTGATTTGTCCCTAATTTGATTGCATTTTGGCATAAATATGTGTATGAATAAGATAAGAGTGAGATTTAACAAATAAATACTAATTATATAAGACAAACATGGTAGTTTTATTGTATAATAAAAGTAAGGCATCAGTCCCTAGCACAACCCGTCAGTCCCTAGAACACAGATTTCAGAAAAACACAAATTTCTCTTTAAATACCTAGTAAAGTGACTGGCCCCTTCAGATACTAAAAATATATTATTATATACACTGTATTTACTAAAAAGTTTTTGATTCGGTATCTAAAAACACGTATGGCAAGATTTGGACGAATTTTACCCAACTTTTATGGAACTACCCTTATATTGAAATAGAAATACCAATCTGTAGATATTTCCTTATATTTATCACATGATACCAAATAACAATGCATCCACATTCCATCGCATAAACTAAAAATAATTTAAACGGAATCCATCCGAATACATTAACCCAATAAAAATGGGCTGATTTAATCCAAATTGTTTTAATTAAGGTCCCGTCTCGCTTGCACGACAAATGCGATGATTTGATCGCATCTGCTGCAAATCCGGCGTTCACGATCCATTTTATCATGTCGGGTGCATCAATGCACCCATTGAGCTCGTGTTTAATGTTCAACCGGTAATACTACACCGGTACACTGCTAATGCGAGACAGTGAGATTGTAGTTTAAGGTGTAGTTTCCTTGGAACGACTTTGATGTAAAATTCGTTGATATTAATTATATTTGAATAGATCAAGTTATGTATATTTCAGCAAGTTTATATCGATCGCTATATTATGTATTAACTTATTTTTCATCGTAAATGTTTAAAAAGACAGCGATGCGACTAGTTGGCGCTTCGCGTGATCATAGGTTTGCCATAACTTCGCTCAAAGAATTGAAATAGCATTCAAAGTGGTAATAACTCAGGCCATGGTACCAGCACAGATCAATGGGGAGGAAGTAGGTAAGTATACCTAAAGTTACAGTCCCTCCTCCCCTTTTTATTTTATTTTCACATAATTCTTTATATATTTTTCTAATTAGTTGCTTATAATTTACACGAGCTAAGGACATTGAAGAGTACAATGAATACATATAATGATTTCACATGAAAAATTATAGATTTCAACACAGCAAACACAGTTCATAATTTTAAAATCACTATTAGTTTGGAAGCAGTTAGATACAAACAGATTACAGAAATATACTCTTAAAAGTTTAAATTAAAATTGCAATGGAACGCGCCCCAGAGCACGTATGGGAGAACACTCTAAATCGCTGATAGAAAGATTCGTGACTGTGGAATCACAAACGGTAGCTGAAGTCGGAAATCAAATTCAATTTACTTCATTTGCTCGCCAGTAAAGTTCACATCTAACTCTTGAATTGAACGGATTACGTTGTGAAATGAAGTTCCCAGCTAGCCGTACACGATCTTATGATAGATTTGTACACGTTTGCCGGTTTAACATTTGATTTACTAGTCATTTTGATAGGGATAATGCACGGATATCAAATGACTTAAATTCTTTGTAGATTTTGACGAAGTTAAATTAATAAAGTTTTTAATAAATTGAATGAAATTTTGAAGCATTTATTATGCTGATTGTTCAAATTGATTTACAAATAGAAAAGAGTATTTAATAAATTTCAAATTAATACAATGTCACTGCCCAGTTAACACCCTCTGTAGCGTGGCGGGAGCAAACACTACGCAGGAGACGCGGGTTCGATCCCCGCACAGAGCAAAAAAAAAAAAAAATTAACAAAACATATTTGTATGTTTATATATGGGTATTTGGATTGGTCTGGTCGTGTCTCGGAGACCAGGTTAAGCCGTCGGTCACAGTTGTCATTTCAATATCCATGGCAATCGTTACGGGTAGTTGGAGCCCTAAAAGTTCAACAACTGATCTAGTTGCATTGCTTCTACGAGTATATCGCCATTGGGTTGTAGAGTTCAGATGGCAGTCGCTATAAGGAAAATATCCATGTCCAGACAATTCTGCGGAGTCTGGGGTCCACTTTACCAGCCTGATAAAGCGGACCTCATACTCCGAAGTGAAAGTTTCGGATGCGACCAGGATTAACGCTAAGATAAAGAAGAAGAGATTAATACAACGTTAAATACAAAAATGTCAAGTAGCTTACAAAGCTTAATCTGTTACTAATTAACCCAGGTATACCCCGTATCTATGCAAAGGAGCTCAGAACCACATTCGAGAGTGGCACAATATGCGTGTCGTGGGGATGAATAAGCTATTGGCGTGTGGAGACACACATAAGGGGGGGGGGGGGGGGTTGAGCCTATCGCCGTATTCCGAGCACTGTTGTTGACACGAGCCACCATGCACCAGAGGCAAAATCTGGGCTGTAATATATCTGTCTGATGTTAAACAGCTCTATCCCATAGTCACCTTTTTTTTCTTTTTTTTTTTTTATCGTGCGAAAAATCCCCACGGATACCTCCCCCACCGGAACCGGGGGAGGAGGTTATGTCGGACTCGAACCGACTAAAACGCACGCCGTCTGTGGGTCGTCAGTTGCCGGAGATTAGATTGTCGTAGCCATATCCCTCGCACCCCGGCCGACCCAGGGCCATATCTCTCGATCTGGGCCTCTTCCGGTGTAGGGACCACAGAGTCCCCAACTCGCCCCCGGGTGTGGGGAGGCACGCAATGCGCGCTGCCGCCGCGGCCTGCTTCTGCTAGGGTGACAGGCGGCTCCACCCGTCACCCCCAGGCCCGCGCTATTGGGGGACATAGGTCATTCTGCGACCTCCGACGCCCGATCCCTTAGTCACCTTGTACGACACCGCATGAACCACGCGGCATGCGTAAATCTCTAAAGAGTCTAAAGAAAGTTACTAAAAAAGCAATTGACACGTGCTACATATTTTTCCTAAGTTCGTTAGCCTAACGAAGAAACCAATTTAGTAAATAGACGTACCTAACGGCTCAGCTCAGTAGAGCTCAGTTTAGTGTGTAAGTAAGTACCTGTTATTTTAATCAACGATCGATAAATTGAACTTGAAATCGTTAAAACTGTTTCCAAAAATAAAATCATTGCAATAAAATTTTGATTCAACGCAAAATAACAAAAATACCTGTAGGTGGAAAATAACCGAAATTGCAAATTTAACAATTTAAATAAACGCATTCTCGTAAGTGAAACAATTTGGTAAATTGGTGCAAATATTTTGGTGCTTTAATTTTTAACTGGAGTTTTATAAAATACTAGCTATTACTCGCGGCTCCATCAGTATAGAATTGTGATCCTGTTCACTACTGTAGCTTGTAAGTTGTAGCGTAATAAGATAAGCTTATGATGGTACCTTTTTTTTTTTTTTTTTTTTTTTATTTATTTATTACCATTCACAAATACAATTTGCGTACATAGAAAGCAAACCATAAGCTACTTGAGCTTGTCTGGAGTGCTGTACCTTTCCTATATGTTTATAACAATAAGATAGTGAAATATAAATAGGAGATATTCTGGTATAACATAAAAAATACTATAAAACAAGAAAGTGAGCGAACATTTAGTTGGGCAATACACTGATTATAGGAAATAAGTAATAATAATAATAAGTAGTTGTGAATTTTCGGATGGCGGAAGAATTTTTAAAAATCAGTCCTGTAGTTTTTGAATTTATTAATTACTCTTAAAAATACAAATCTTTTCTCTTTATAATATTAGTATAGATGAATTTTATTATTTTTTAGTTACCTTTGCTATACCTAAGCGTATCTACTTTCAGCTGAGCTTCATTCCCGTCATCACTCTACAGGCTACGTCAAGAAGTACTATTACAAGAGACCCTGAATTTACCAAAGATTATAGAAACGAACATACATATAATACCCACCATCCGTCATTTTAATACCTACCTTTATTATTCATAAATATTATACTCGAACCGTTTGTTGCTTCTGCTATTTCATTTGGTACTTTTAGGCACAGAAGCAGGTAAGCAGTTGACTCAATCCGTGTAGTGAAGGAAAAGAATACAAATATCTGAAGTATCACCACCCCATCTCCTCCGAAGGGTGTCATAATAGGGGAAGAACAGAAAAATACGCAGACGATATCACTACGAGAGAAGGAAAACTTGAAATAAACTCCGTACCAACCCGTCTGGCCAGCGTGGAAACAGTAGGCCAAAGTCTCCCAACATTGGGAGAGGCCTATATCCAGCAGTGGACTGAGTTGGGCTAATTGATTGAATTGATTGACGCGATAGCCTAGTGGAATGGGTAATGGACTGCTGAGACGAGGTCTCGGGTTCGATCCCAGGTTTTACCATAGCACACACCAATGACTTTTCGATGCTTTTCGAAGTTATGTGTGTATTTATCGCAGGTTTATAAGTGCCCGGTTAATGGCAATAGGCTCGCCACCTATTACATTGGGACCTAAACATAAACGGCGAAATGTGGGTGCTAGCACCTTTGCCTACCCCTTCGGGGATAAAGGCGTGAGTTTATGAGTTTATGTATATGATTGAGTCGCAATTAAGTAATTACTGAAAATAGTTAGTCCACCTGGAAGAACCGGAATGTAATTAACGTGTTAACCGGACCGGACTACTAACCAAACTGCTAAGTTGTGAATGCATTCGGTTCAGGCAGAGTCATTTGTAAAAACCCAGCTTCAAATAAATGAAATTTTGAAGCGCTTATTATGCTAATTTTTCAAATTGATTTAGAATCGTCGCCCCAAAGATGATAGTATAGAGGAATTTGAGTTGGCTTCGTGCGGGCTTCGTTGGCTTAGCGGTCAGAGCATTCCCCCTGTAAGGGAAAGATCGTGGGTTCGAGTCCCGCCGAAGTCAATTTTTTCCTTTCTAAATCGACTTACTTACTTAATTCTTTATTGTACACTAAAATTAATACATTCAGAATTAACATTCAGAATCATAACAATTAAATATTGATGTAAAAAGCGAGCTTAACTCAACATTGAGTTTTCTCCTAGCAAACCTTTAGGGGATAGATGGAAAAGCTAAACAAAAGGGTAAAAAGCAAGCGTACAATTGTAGAATGCAGAAGTAAAACAATTCCAAATAACATTTTTCTCAAATCGTTATAAAAATAAACAACGTGTAATTATGTGGATCCAGTTGTGGTCAGATCCACGGTTCGTTGAGCACGGTCGGTTTCTAATGAAGTTATAATACCGCTTGTAATGTGTTTGCTAAATATGTTTGCGGGAAATTGCTTTGCTACTTTCTCAAATTTGAGTCGAATTGAATGGTTAAAAATACACAGACACGAATACGTTTCTATTGTGTTTTTTTTCCTTTAGGCTATAAGTAATAGCATTGTAAAGTGTATATATCAATGTTATGCTGTTTGGGTTATAAATAAAATAACATTCTAGAAACTTTAGAAATCGTAGTAGGTAGGACATGACGGTATTTTCGTCCCAATCGAGCAGTCCGACAGGGGTAGTACCTCTGCCCTACAGAATACCGCGGCTATAGTAACCTCGTGTTGTGTTCCCGGCGGTAAGTAGGGTAGCCAGAGCTCACTGGAGATGGTTTTGTGCTGTTAGTGGGAACACTAAAGGCTCGTCCTGGTTGCCTTCTGCACTGATGGCAATATCTCTCTTTTCTTTCAGGGCAGGCAGCACGAGCGCAACTCCCCTGGTGTTGCATAAAACTAGCGTTATTAAACTACCCCAATACTTATCTTTAATTACAAAAATGTATTCGAATCGGATACTAGTTTTACCACGACGGTTCAAGTACTCCCCGAGACACAACCGAATCAATGCAAATACCTATTCATGCATACAAATATTTGCACTGAGCAGGGCTAGAGTCCGCGCCTCCTACGTAACGGCCGCGTTCACTACCGACATGCCACAGAGGCTATCAGTCGTACCAAGTGAAGTGTTCCATAAAAGGAACAAACAATTTCAATAAAACTAAATTATCTCAAACATAAGGACAAATTGTGAGCACTGACATTGCTAGTAAGTTCAAAGTAACCCGTCAAAGGTATTATTAAATAAGCCGACAGATTCATTTTTAAATTTGTTGACGCTCGAGTCACGTTTCAAGGATTTCGGGAACAGCTTTAAAAACGCTATTAGGTTGATCGTTAAACTTTGAATGAGTGACATCTTTAACTAAGCCAAATTTTGTTTGCCCTTCAACATTCAAACAATCTTGATTTTCAACCTTAGTCCTTCTGAAATAAGATCAAAAATTAGTGAACGTATCCTTTTGGGATGATAAAATTAATATTTGTGTTTGTAAGTTGTGCTGTCACTGTGTACTTTTTGGGTCATCATTCGTACTTGATGTGTTTTAAGAAACGTGAAGGATTAATTTTAGTTTTAATAGGAATTCAGATGCTTTTGAAGACGCGTCTACAAAGTTCAGGAACGGTTAAGTCCAATTTATTGGACTTTTATTGAAAAGATGTGATGACACGTAATTAATTGTTTCAGAGAAGAACGACTCAAATTTCACGTGAGATCGTTGTCTTAACATCTGAATTTTATTTTATAACAATAAATCACAGTTGTCGTAAATCAAATTGATATAGAAATAGACTAGCCTCTTTAATACAATACTTTTTTAGGAACACTATTACTAGGTGCCTGCTCCTAATAACAAAATTGATCCCATTGACTTTTTAAATAATAGGTAGACACTACTCGTTGTATCATCACTGTCATCAGCCTACATTTTGATTCCATGGTATTTTGATTACCGTAGAGTCCTTATTGACTGAAATAAAATATAATTTGATCCTTAAAATCAGCATTTCAAAATAAAATACAACTAAATTAAGTCAGCAGTTTTTGTTTACCTTCTAAATTCGTTCGAGGCGTTTTATCTACTTTGTTTTGTAATCGTTTATTTATTGATATGGCGTGTAAGAGATTAAGTTATAAAGTCGGCATCGTATCTGGCGCGAAGCTGGGCTCTGCGGGAAGCAAAGGTAGACAAACATTATAGATTTTACAACTATTAGAGAAGACATTGAAGTTTATAGTTGCGGTACAAACTCACACTATGCGACATCAATAACAGTTTGAAATTAGAACCTTCAATTCCGATCTAAGACGGCTCGACCGATATTAATGTTTTTTTTTTAATATTTGGTAGGTATTGGAATAAGTCGTAGAATATTTTTCACCCTCGTACAATTCGATTAACTTATTATTCGAGTCATCGCGCACTTGCTAATCGCAATTTTAGTATTTTTGTATGAACAATATACGGATATTTACCTAATCGTTATTAATTGATGTTACGTTACGAGTAGGTACGAGTATATGCATAAAGTGTCGTAACTATAGCTTCCTACATTTTGTATACTTCAATTTTTTTTTTTTATTTACTACATTTACTTTCTTCTTCTTCATTCTAGCGTTAATCCCAGTCGCGTCCGATGCTTTTCCTTGGAGTCGGGGGTCCGCTTTTTCCAGTCTAACTGCGGGTTTGACTGATTTTCGATATTTTCCGTGAAGCAATTACCACCTGACCTCTACATCTCATTGACCATAGCGAAGTATTGTAGTTAGACCAGTTATTAGACTTTTTAGGGCTCCAACTGTGCCATAAATATTCGTATGAAAACCTGGGCTGACTTAACGTGCTCTCCGAGATACAAAAATATCCAGTCCAATACAAAAAGTCATATTCATGCATACAAATACTAAAATTACCTACATACCTACAACTACAACGTCTTAACTTGTGGTGAACTACAGGTCGCGTTTCATTAATAACGTGAACATTGTGGTTTTGTCGTATCCCTTGGTTTCCTCGACTATTTCCTCACTTTTCTTGGAAACTAAGGGGTAAGCTTCGACGTATTTGCTGAGTTCACATTGAAATTTTATAGTTCATAGTTGAAATTTTCATAAAATATTATTTTAACACTTATAAGGATTTAAACAGTGCTAAATCTCAGATTGTGTT
Source organism: Eilema depressum (assembly GCA_914767945.1). Taxonomy (NCBI): domain Eukaryota; kingdom Metazoa; phylum Arthropoda; class Insecta; order Lepidoptera; family Erebidae; genus Eilema; species Eilema depressum. The sequence goes on along the minus strand of OU612028.1, from coordinate 4,191,641 downwards.
ACTATAAAACCTAACTTGGTATCTTCAATCGTACTTTAGGGATTATTTCAGTATAAGCAGTAAAATTATACGACATGACTATTCACTGCAGTACTTACGTTAAACGGGGGCCAACCAGCTAAACTTAACGACTTTATCTTTTCAAATAATGCCTACTTAAGCACACATTTGAAATCGCTGCATATTTAACGATATTCAATTTATGACGTTAAGGAATCGGCTGGCAACTAAAAATTATAAAGATTCCACAATTTATTGCCATCCGCCGACGGAGAAATAATCCGCTTAGCGTCCAACAACTTATTAAGTGTGGGACTAAATACTGATATATTTTTCTCGTTTGCTTCGGCACGAAGGACATGTGTGCTCATGTTAAAGAAATGTTTTCTTGTGCCGTAAGCTTAACTTATACAATCGTAAAGGTTCAACCTGGTTCAACTAGGCTTTAGCGGACGGCTTTTAAAATTGTAGTTTCAGATTATTTTTAGAGCCAGAACCGAGCCACAATATAAAATATCGATTTTTATTTTTGTTATAAGTAGTTGAATAACATAATTGATCAAAAATAATAATAAAAAATACAAAACAATTATATTACAGCTTATGGGCCTTTTCTTTACATAAAATCTTCATAATTACAGTATTTTATGGTGTAGCGTGATGTTATGTAACAACCTTACACTAAAATATCTGCTATAATTTCTTCAATAACGAAGCATTATTTCAATGTTCTTAGCCTCAGCATTAACTATGTAGCCTGAGGACATAAAACAAGATTCTAGAACACTGCATTTACTTTTATTGCTTTGCATTAAACTTTTTTATTTTTTTGATAACTTAATGGAAGTTTTTTATGCATTCGAATAATTACTTGATTGGAAAAGATTTTATTGTTCGTTGTCGAGGTTTTATGTCTTAATAGCACTTATACAGATGAGGCTCCGTAACAATGATAGAGGATGGAGTCCATCTCAACAAAACTTAACGATTACCATCAACGCCAAAGTTTATACAAAATGACAAATTATAAATATAATTTAGGAAGTAACCTTTCAATATCTGTTTGAAAAATCTGACTGCTCATCGTTAGGAGATTAATATCTACGTTCGATGATCGTATAAACAAATGATACAAACGACTGGTCAATGACCCGAGCTGTCAGATAGCCGTTCTTGTACTATCTAAAGTCCAACAATAGGAGCCTATCCGTTGAATAATAATAACTCATTGTCTTACTTTTTGTTAAACTAATCACTTTATTGTTCCAGTCTTATAATCAATTATTCGATTAAGTTTCATATAAATGACCACATCGTTCCTATCATATATCCGATGTAATTCATTAGCTTCATACTATAAAAGTATTTAGATTTATAATAATATCATCGGCTATGCTTTGTTTTTAAATTATTATGTAGTGTTACAACTTACATGGTCAATCATTAACGTAATATTTATTGACATAACAAAATGTTCATATTGTGTACATACATTCCACGTTCATTAAACTTCTCTATATCAACAAACTGCCTCAACCCTGACTGTGTATCTCCGATTGCGGACTGATGAATTGCTTTGTACGATTATTTTAATTGATTCAACGATTTCCTTTTAATTTTGACCACATTTAAGGGAACCTTTGGATCCAATTCTGTCTTCAGACTACCCACGTTGTTAATGCGTTTACAATCTTTACGCTCATTAACCGCCAATCCTGAGACGATTAAGTCGTAACATGTTTTATAAAACTTAGTTGTGTGCACCAATTAAAATTTATTTTCTATAAAGAGTCTCACGCCTCGCGTGCAGATACGCATCTTAACGATAAGAAGAGAAATGTGTGCGTGTTTCATAATTGCTTTTAATACTATTTAGGAAGGTACGAAAGATCTTCGACTTGATACAGTCGGTTGCATAAATATTCCCCCTTATTTGATGAAGTTTAGAAATGATTGATGATGGTTCCGGCTCTTCTGTAGACAGTACGAAAACAAGTTAAGTGTATAAATTACAAAATAGGGTTTAAATTTGTCATGAATGACGTAGGTACGTATTAAATATAAATAATTGAAAATCGCATTCTAAGCAAGATTAATGAAAAATAGAAAAAAAAAGAATAAGTGCAATTTTGATCGTTTTTGCACTTTTATAAGTTTTTGCTATTCAATAGTTTCCAAATGGTAATGTAATAAATTTTTCCTTAGATTGAAAATCACGTCAATAAAAAAAAGTATCTCGTTAATCTGTTCTTAATTCTAGTTACTCAGAATAGTGTTATTAGATATTTTAAAATAATACATTAAAGTACATTCTAGAATTCGGTGTTGGGAAGTTTATTCTATTTAACTAAATCAGATAACTGTTCATTGACCTTTCTATATCTACACTTGTCATTTCTGTTTACTTCCATAATTTTCATGGTATATACATTATGAATCCTTTTAAAAGTATCAATAGGTTAGGTTACTACCTTCTACCCGACTGTGAACCTCACGTAATGGAATACACAGCCTCGAGACACCAACACCAAGAACCAAGTGGTTCGGCGACTCCTTCTTCTGCCGCACAATTAAGACCTGGAATTCTTTACCAACTCACGTGTTTCCCTCTTCCTACAGTCCCGGATCCTTTAAGTGGGGCGTGAAAAAGCATCTGATGAGGCCGACAAGCTGAGTGCCATCATTGTAACATGGTACGTATCTATAATGGTGACCCTCTTTTCCGAGACTTTGTCTTCAGCTTACCATCAGGCGAGGCGAAGTCAAATTGACGTGTCCTATACTTTGAAAAAAAAAATCAAATGAGTATCGTAATATTATAAATTACAACTGACTGCAGTCAAACCATTTAAACAGTTCAGCCCCTCTAGACAAGTGGCAATTCGTTGCTCGGCGTATGATGGAATAGAATGCCAAATGTATGGGATTTGACGTATATATGACAGGCGTCAACGAATTTCAAAAACGTCAAATCCTATACATTCGTCATTCTATTCCATCTTACGCCGAGCAACGAATTGCCTCTTGTCTAGAGCTGCTAATATCATTTCAACTATAAAATATATGCTATTGTTATATTGGTCTATAACCTCAGCCTAACAGTATTAAATAAAGTTTCCAATATCCACCTATCAGGAGATACTAAATTATTGTAATAAGAGTTACTGCTTCCATAGAAATTTAGGTACTCAGCCCCTTCTATTGTTTCCCTTAGGATTACCCTTTTCCAACCTTCATCATTCTTAACGCTAATAACATTTTGAGGTCAAATGCAATATATTTAACTTAGACTTAATTATGACTGTCTTTATTTGTTTTAGGGTTTCCAAACAAAATTAAAATTAAAGGATGTTTTACCTTCTCGTGGTAGGTAATTTTATTTAATTGAAAAGATGAAATGTTATGTAGGCTATTTTATTTTTAAAAATAACAATTAATGTGTATTAAACATAAATATATACACAAACCAACATAAGATACAGTAAATTAAATATAATAATGATATATCGCGTTAAGTTCAAGTTCTTTACTATCTTTTGTGCTTTATAGCGTCTACAAAACCTTTAACATTACATTTATCTGTAGTCTGATCGTTTGGTACTATATAAAACTATCAACTATACCCTGAACAGAGCTCATAAACAAACCAATAAATTAACCCCCACAATGCCAGTGTACAATCAATACCGCCTTTAACGTAATTTTATGTCCCGCTTCACAAATTACAACCAGCGTTTGAAATACCTAATATCAACATTTAACGACTGTCGCAAAACATAGTGGAAAATATGACGTCATTAAAGCATCTAACGTTTGTAATGCTGGTTTTATGGGGTGCTTTCAGACCGAGTGTATTTGTTCAGATTGCTATCTATATTGCTGACTTGCGGCGTTGTATTTTATTTTGTGAAAGCCTAAAGCTATTTATAACATTGGAGATGTCCCCAAACGTTGGAATTGAATTAGGTTAAAAATCTGCATACCAGTGGCGAAGAGTGAAAATTTTCAAAAGATAAGTGGACGGAAAAATACTTCCGTCGATCTAGTTTGTCATGCACTATGCGAGCCATTGGAAAGCCGTCAAGAATCGGTCTAGTCACTTTTTGGAAAAATAGTGCTAAATTGTGTTCTTTTTAGGCAAGAGCTAACAATTCGACACTAAAATAACACCTTAAGCAAAATTCAATGCTTAGTTTTGCGTTAATTGTGAATAAACAGCCTAGAATTTAAAAAATTAAGTTAAAAATAAAGTTATTATTACAATTTATTTATACAATATTTTCAATCTCTAGCCGCACAATAGGTACCAACTACTAATACACATTATAGTATATATAATAAACATAGTACATTTCTATTCATTTTGACCTATTTTTTTATGAATACGAGTGAGGGATATAATTTCACTTAATGACAAGAACGATGGTTTACTGTACGTAGTTGAACTGAAAGAGAATTAGTACTTTTAACTTGAAATTAAGTAATAAATGTTATTATACTGGGTGACATTTTTAACCGTACCTGGAAGAAAATTTAATCAAAGGAAAACCTTTATTTTTCAAAAGAAATCTGCTTTCAAAGTATTTATAGGAACTTGCATGCGACCTCTGAGAACGGACTGTTACGAAGTTCAACTATCGCGCTTCTTAGGATTAATAAACAAGTAATATGTATATATTATCACTGATACTTAAAAGAAAGAAGTTACTATCGCATACCGACTACATACTGCTTCATAATTCTTGCATTCTACTTCTTCATTCTAGCGTTATTCCTAGTCACATCCGAAGTTTTCACCTCAGAGTCTGGGGTCCCCTTTATTCAGTCTAAATGCGGGTTTGACTAAACTTGGCTTTATATTTCTTGCATTAATAGATCTATATTCCAACCATATATTTATTTATCACATCTATAAATAAAATGGGTGCAACTAACACCGGTAAGTGTCAAATGAGTTGTATCCCATCGTCACCTATTTGTCGATTTGATTAGCGAGGTGTGAAATGTTGTCACAACCTGTATATATATTGCCCCATATAGTGTTACCTAATACCGTTATTTGTACATTGTAAATGAGGTGAATATGTAGACATTTTATTGCTTATAGAGATTTATGTTCAGTTTATGGACTTTTTAACACCAAATGAATGACAAACTCTTATGCAACATAACGAATACTACCTACACAAGGTTCCCAGGTTCGAAAGATAACAATAATAATAAAGTAACCTATATAAAGTTGTAATTATATAAAGTAATATTAATATAAAATACATACATACGCTTGTAAATCGCCGAAGGGATAGGCAGATATATAATAACACCCCCACTTCGCCAAATATGATATTTTTTAGTCCCATATAATAGAGATTAGCCGTCAAACGTTTGTCAAGCTGGTTTTATATTTGCGGGCGAACAGCCCTATCCTTATATATTTTGGGAACCAACAAGGCAAACATAGCATATAATTAGATAATAATTATCACCATGCTGCATTTTGTACAATTTGAGAAACAGACTCTTTGATCTTTTCTGCCGTTAAAAGCGACTGTATGGTAACAACTCAACGTTAAGTATATCGTATCCGATAACAAAAATTAAATTGATGAACTTATGATTGGTTACCCAGAGAGATTTTGTGGCAACTCATCACTAGCTAATATTAATAATACACTAGGGTTTCCGGTTCGGTAGTCCATTTGCTAAATTAATCTTCAAGTATTTTTTTTTTATATTGAAGATTTTTAAGTACCGTTTTAATGGTCTATACATAATAAATGATTTTTGACTTTGACATATACGTACCTACTGTAATAGACTTTCAGGACCGCGTCAAGTCGAAAAAGTTAAGTAAACTGAAGAAGTAAAGTAGAAATACACACTATTTTTACACTTTTTCATGCTAACGATGTTTGAACCATCGCGTCTTTTGATATAACCAAGACTTGATCGTCATTATTACAACACAATAAAACTAAATTCTATCCGTATTTATTCTCTGCTACACCACTCCAGGAACACTTAATACCAAGGCGTTAAGGAAAAATATACTTTACGTACGTAGCCTTTTTTATAGAAAAGAAAAATCTTTCATTGCAACCTTAATATTATTTTCTTTTAGATCCTCCTGTACCTATCTCCATTGTGTTGTGGAGCAAATGCTATCTGACCTAGATCCGCAATTATACTGGCAAAAGCGGACCGCAGACTCAGAGGTGAAAGATTCGGATGTGACAATTCAAGCTAGGATGAAGAAGTTCCTCCTTTAGTACGTTCAATATCAAGATTTAAAGTATTTCAGTCTGAGTGAACAAACTGCCTTCGAGCACTCGCTTTGAGTGTGATTACATATTGGCTAACATCGAGAAGGTACCTATTGAACCGTGTACCTCCTGTATAGATTTGTACCATTCCAAAATACGCTTATACCGACACATTATCCCATTTTATGACCGATAAAAGTCAGGCGGAACGTACTACATTTGTGGTTCAACCCTTATTTTCAGAACCTAATATACCGTTTTCTTTATTGGCCCCCTGTCCTTATATTTTTATAGCGAGCATGCATAGATTTTTTTGGCGATTTGTGTATTTTACCGTTAAGCAATAAAAGTAATGTTTGTATACGTTTTATTATTGGCGCGTGACGATTTTTCTAATACGGAACTTTTGTTATAATTCATAAAAGATTTAGTGACTCTAAAAATGTGATAGAACGCTTTTATGATTTTCGTAATAATTTGCAATTTTTATAGTCTATAAAATTATTATTATATATTTAAGGCTGCTTTGTCGCTTTATCACATCGAAGAAAGAATTTTATGCAAACCCTGTACCTTTTTATTGCTTCCTAATATTGCCTAAAAGTAGGTTTAGTTATTTTATAAAAACTTACAATTGTGTTTATTCGAATGAGAACAATTTATGGTGTATAGTAGGTATGTATGTATACAGGTATAGGTAAAAAAAAAGCTGTTGCTCATCGAAGTCCGAGATCTGCTTTTTTATCTCAAACTGTAAGCTCTAAGCTGAAGAAGAATTAAATTACTATATTAAAATGATTTTTTTTCTTTTTTTAGACATCTTATCATACTCGTATACTTCTTTTACTAACAATCAGCTGTCAGATTGCCAATACGTACGAAATATTCAATTAGAAATTTATAAGTCTGAATTATATTAGGTACCTACTTGACACCATTTTCATCTCAATATAATTCTAGCTCATGATTGTAAGAAATCGTTTTCGTCTCCTTTTATATTGTTCTCGTACTGTTTGGCTTTCGTAATATACCTATTATATGTATTGTTGAAGAAAATTGTCTACGTTTGAACATACTGCTTAGCAGTGAAAACTTTTACTTGGCCGTTTCCTAGTAACACTAATGATCTAACTGTAAGTTTTCCTAAGATATAATGAACAAAAAAAAATAACGAACACTAATCGAAGATTCTCAGTAATAACTTCGAAAGAGAGAGAGAGAAACTAGATAGGTACATTTCTCTAAAACTTTGAGATTTATTTTATTATTTTATAGGTACCTGCTATAAATCACGACAATACTTAGGTCCGTACACCGTCTGTTGTCATCGCTGTGCGATATATAATTTAATTAGGTATCAGTTTTTGCTTCAGAATCCAGTGAAGTAAAATTCCGAACTGGCCGTTTTGAACAAATTTTTTTCGTAAATAGTTTTCTGTTCGTGGTGTTTTTGAATCGGAGGGTTATTATTAAATATTTGCTGTAGACTGTACTGTAACTTTAATTAATCTTGTTATAAATTAAAGTTACAGTACAAATGAATTTATCATGTCCATTGAATCGAATTGTGGATAGATCTCCTTAGAATATGTTCATTTCATAGTATAATTTAGATGGTTGAACGTTATGTTTTTGTATAAAAATATTTTAGAAGATATATTACTTGCTAACCGCTAATCTAACTGAGCAATTCAAATTGTACCTATCACAAAATGTTGGTTTACTTACTTCACAGCGCTTCTAAATGCAAATTTCATACACTTCCCTATTTACCTTTGCGAAGGATCCTCTCATTAATGAAGCAATCATTAAAAAATCACCGTCATGCCAATCTTTAACCCTTCAATGGTCACGACAACCGTGGGAATACAAAAAACCTTTCCTAAAACAGTCTCGTGAGCCCACCCGCTCCATTCACGAATTTCCTGCACGCAATGAAACCGCAAAAGCGCACTACCTGCTACCGCATGTGCATGAGAGTACTTTCTTTGACAGATTTTTGCATCGAGGCATGCAGGACCGCAGTGTAACTTGAAGGCTTTCCGAAATAGCGGTTTCAGATTTCATAATATTTTTATCCCGGCCATTACACAGCTTACGTGAACTCACTTTTAACACGAGCAATTTAGAGGGGTTAGGAAAGTATTAGTAATTTCAGGTACTATATTCTTTTCAAAATTAATGTATGTAGGTATTGGCCGGGGTGCGAGGGATATGGCTACGACAATCTCACCTCCGGCAACTGACGGCCCACAGAAGGCGTGCGTTTTAGTCGGTTCGAGTCCGACATAACCTCCTCCTTTCTGGGGAACGATGGGAACATCTTCCCACACCCGAGGGGGCCTTAGGGGCCAAGACTAAACTAGGCAAAGCTGCGACCAACTATGCCTCGTTCGGGTTTAGATGTGACTGTATAATTATCCTTTAATAATAAACAGATACGACATATTTTCAGGCTTATTAAATGTACACAAGATAAAATTGTAAAATCGGTCAAGCCGTTTCGGAGAAGTTTGGTAACAAACACGAGAATTTTATATTAAAGAGACAGAAAGATAACGTTTAGACAGTGGCGCATAAAACTCATTTTAAATTTATTATTGCTGTGTATTTTAATGTTTTATAATTTCATCAGCACTGGCAATTTAAAGGTCGCTACTTGAAATTTGCCAGTTGTCACAGCTGTTACTTAACAAAAATGTTGAGCCCCCGCAGATAAGAAAATTAAAATTGTCTTTTTGAAAATTAAAACTTTTATCATTATAAATTCGGGTTGGCTTCTAACATCATTTGGAGCTAGGATTATATAGATACTTTTAGAAAGTTCTACGAATCCCTATAGTAACTAGCCCGCGGCTTCGCCCGCGTGGATATCGGTTATCGCGACCAAACATGGCATATTATGTCCTTTCCTAAGGACTAATCTATTTCTATACCAAATGTCATCAAAATCGGTTCTGGGGTTTAAGCGTGAAAGCGTAACAGACAGATAGAGTTACTTTCGCATTTATAATACCTATCAGTAAAATATAAAAATAAAACGGCTCGTACCTGGTGCAAACCAGCGTGGAAACGCGGCCAGTGTTCTGGGCTCCTTTGCACCAGATACGACCCGCGGTGGGTTATTAGGCTAACAATGGTTTTGTTGGCTGGTTGACATTTTTATATTTGTGAAATTATAAATTATTTGTAAAAAAAAATACTTCCTAGAGTCCTTCCTAACGTCCTCGAAAGAACTTTGTTCTCGAGTCCTAAAGTGGAGACTGCGAATCGGCAAATGAAAGGTGGAACGCCCTCGCCAATTATAATGTTTGGTCTGAAAAGGTAACCTTGACAGGCTGGATAGGGAGGTCAAAGGACTAGGTGCTATGGCACATATTATGCAGTCTACTACTCTACTAGGTATACCTCCTCTAAAATATGTAAGCATAGGTATATTATATTATATAATATATACATACATACACCTACGTAAATAATAGGAATGATGATTATTATTTTTTTATTCTTGAAAAATTTGAAGTTTATAATAACGAACTGCTAAAGTGAAATTTTTATACAACAAATAGTTTAAAAGATATTTGATTTCGAAAATTCAATTTCACGAACCGTCCGAAAACGCTCTATACAAAATCGCTACAAAAGTATGACGTCATGCTTGTGTGGCGCGTAGTGAAATGTATGAAGCGCAAGAGAATAACGCATTTATCTTATCTAGGTCTGCGTTGCGTTTACACGTATATAGTTCATAATAAAAGTCATTTGAACTTTAATAAGCAATCTAAAAAGTTATAAATTTTTACTCAATTCGATTGTTTGTATTTTGACCTACTTTGGGAGCCAAAAATAATAAAAAGTTATAGTTTCCATTAAGTTAGCAATATTTTATTTTGCAAGGCATATTTTTTCAGCAAAACCATGATATGAACATGATATTAAGCAGTATTTGGTAGAATCGGACGACCTTGTCATCATCCCTATTATATTTTATATATGATACAATACATACATTTAGATAGATCCATAGGTGGCTTAAAAGTACTTTATAAAATTAAATATAACAAATGTATCATTAGAGATTGTTGTTCTCCCATCTAAATGCAAAACACTTTTTTATTAACACGTGAACCTAAACCTCCCCCAAACAAATTAAGAGAAGCTACCCTCAAGGGCCGTATGAAATTAACAACACAGATTTACCATCTTGGAATTAAGTATTATTTCATAGGCTTTTATAATTTAATTTCCTCTTTGCTATCTATATGCAGAGTTATATGTGTTAAAGGACAGGATAGAAATTAAACTGCTAAGGACAAAAGGTTGTATTGAAGTGAAAGCGACTAAAACGACATGATGTCGATAACATTAAAGCAAGCGAACTAGCAAGGACGTTTGGAGCCAGGGTCAGTCGTTTAAAGCCATAGAATTTAAGCTATTTGGAGCACATACAAATGACATTAGATTTCTATCTAGGTATAAAAACTAACCAAGAAAATTAATATTATTTAAATTTTAATCTAAGCTAAGTGTTGTTTGCTGTAGTTAATTTGGGAGGAAGAAAGAAAAATTGCGGAGGTAAAGCAAATGTAATTTGTTCGCATTAATAATAATAATGAAAACGTATTGCTGTTAAAGCTACTTATTTTGTTTTCGGTTGTAATGATATACTGGAGTATTAAAGTGAATATGTTAAGTGAAGTTGGTTAAATAAATAAATAAGATAATAAATAAAATAAATAAATAAAATATCTTGTCGCTGCTTTGTTTAGTAGTACAGAGCTCAGTCATTTTATGTTATTGACAATTAAAATTAACATCAATATTTCATTTTATATAGACTACTGGCCCGTGTAGAAAAATGATGGGTCATCTGAACCACCAGGTGACCTATATAGAACGATATAAGAGCATAAAAATTAAATAATAATAAAAATTCCGACTTTGTGGATCACCATTTTTGTACGGCACTACGCGTTTTCTTGTTATTTTTCATGGATCTATCGATGGTTAAGAATGCCGTACAAAAATATATGACCAAAATGTACTCACTCTACATGTGCTTTTGAATGCTCACCTGCACTCAGTTGGACAGCTTACAAGTGACGGCATAGTGCTGAATCTTATTATTTTATGCTCTTATATCGTTCTATATAGGTCACCTGGTGGTTCAGATGACCCATCATTTTTTCTACACGGGCCAGTAGTCTAATACACCTACTTCAAAAAATAACCAACATACATACATACAATCACATTTCCCCCGAGGGTTAGGCGGAGGTGAATTAGCACCCACATTTCACCAATCATTGTATTAGGTCCCACGTATTAGCGGGTGAGGCTATTGCCGTATTCTAGCCACTATTGTTGACTCGAGTCATGTATCTGAGGCTGAGCTTGGGCTGTATATCTGTCTGATGTTAAGCAGCCCTATCCCTTAGTCGCCTTGTACGACACCGCATGGGAGGAGATGGTGTGGTCCAAATTCTACTCTGCCGGAAACCACGCGACTATAAACCTAAATAACCGAAAATAACAGAGTTAAGCTAAATTGCTTGTAATTGAAGAGGGATTACGTGAGTGGGTAGAGGGTTGAAACCAGCAATCTGCCGATCGCAAGCCCGACAAGAAGGGTATAAGTTTCGTCCCCTATGAGCGCGGGCCTGGGGGTGACGGGTGGAGCCGCCTGTCACTCTGGCAGAAGCAGGCCGAGGTGGTAACACAACACTCGGGACCTAGACCCGGGGACCTGGGGCACCCAGGGGCTAGATGTGGACTCCGTGGTTCCACTCACACTCAAAGAGAGCCACCTCGAAGGAATGGCCCTGGGTCGGCCAGGGTGCAAGAGATAATGTGTCAGCCAATCTCACCTCCGGCAACCTACAACCACAGGCGGTGTGCGTTTTAGGCGGTTCGAGTCCGACATAACCACCCCCGCCAGTCCAGTGGGGGAGGCGGGGGGGATTTCTGTGGGGGGGTTGTGTACGTTAAAATAAATGTGGTAATTATAAAGGCTTAAATGTATGTATTTATATATATAAAATAATAATGTATAGACGTAGTTTGTAACTACTTTTTATCAAGTACATTACCACATACAGAACTAGGTGACCTCAACTTCCATAAACTTTTCACAAAAATGTAGCTGTGACATAAAATAACAATAAACAAAATGGTGGCCTTATTAGTCATTGACTAAATACTTAATACAATTGGGCAGCTTATCTATGAATGCCATAATAAACCTTAAGCACACCATGGTGTTCCATTCCTCTGGAAATTGATAGACGTGGAGTTATCATTTGACAGCGTGCGTGCAGTATTATTTTGTCACGCAATACTGTAGCTGTGCCGTGCCCAGGTGGTCATAGATCAACAAAATGTTACAGACTATTACCTACCTACTTAATTGTTTGTGCCTATTCATTTGAGTAATACTCCTCTCATAGTAAGGTATACTTGATAAGCTTAATAGATAAAATAAGAAGCTCAAAATAATATGCAATAAAAGTTCATGCAAGATACAAATATTTCAGATGGTCTGGTCTTTAGGATAGACTGATTGCGAAAGGCTAGTGACTGATCTACTTGACTGCGTGGACCGAAATATACAAAGAGAAATATGATTACTTAGCCAAAGTTGAAATACGTATATCATCATAACCCATCGATTATTGAATTAATTGTGATATTCAAGTATCTTTACCGCTATTTATTAAAGCTAGTGTAGAAACGACTAATTAGTTTTTCTGATAAATATTATGTCACAGCCAACTACCTTAATCAGCCGTTCAATAAACCTTTTACTACCTTTGGCTGCCATATATACATTCTAAGGTATTCTACTTAGCGCTATCTAAACTCAAAGCAAGCATAGTATGCCTGTTTTGGATGCAAGTGAAAAATGACGAGGACGATGATGAAATACTTTAATTTCTCCACTTAATCAAATACTAGCTTTTGCCCGCGGCTCCGCCCGCGTGGATGTCGGTTATCGCGACCAAACATAGCCTATGTCCTTTCTCAAGGTCTAATCTACCCCTATACCAAATTTCATCAAAATCGGTTCAGCGGTTTAGTCGTAAAAGCGAGACAGACAGACAGACAGACAGACAGACAGAGTTACTTTCGCATTTATAATATTATAAGTAGGGATTATACTTTTATAAATACATACTTGCACTGAACAAGAATTAGAACTCAACCTCTGACTTAGCATAGCACGTTCTACTGCTGCGCCATCTGTCGATGAATAACAACTTAACATATTTTGGTCTATTCTATTGTAAATTCTACTCTATGACATAAAACCGTAGCATTTTACGCCCTATTCGTCAACATGTCGTATGTAATAAAACTCGTTGTGGCCGTCAGCGGAGCAAGGACCCTACTTTTATGTGTTTTTTTTTAACTCACACCCCTTTTTAGTATAAAAAGCTTAAGAGATGTTATCGTATTCCAGTAAGAGCATTTTCAAAACTGGTATTTATGCCCTCTTTATCTTGTGCGTTCATTTTTTAATCTTTGGGTGAAATCGACTAATGTGCGTGATGTTATTTGAGACTGGCTGTAGAATTAAAATCCTTAAATGCTGACAATAAAGTGCGCAATATAAAGTCACAGCCACAGTCTGTGACTTTGGTAGTAGTATTTTTAAAAGTAAAATTGTATATTCAAAAATATATTTTTTTGGGATAGTATAATTTCTTTTCTAATATTTTGAACTTCTCATTATGTACTGACCCTTTTCAATATTATAGTCAATCACTGAGTATTAAAATAAAATTCTTCAATGGTTTTCCCCGGTCGAAATTGTTTATTGTTAGCTTTTTATAACCATCAAGCTATGTGTCTATATCAACTTTGAGTTAGTTTAAGTTTACGTCTAAAAACTTTTTCGTTGTGAATATTTGAAATCGGCTAAAAAATATGATCTTGTTGACTTCTTATTTATTTCTAACTTACGTATTTCTTATTTCTAACTTACATATTTCTTATTTCTAACTTACATATTTCTTATTTCTAACTTACATATTTCTTATTAGATGAGATAATTCTTATTGGTGTAACACAAAACTCTCCCTGATGGTGAATATCAGATTAATAATAGAGAGATATATAGAACAGAATTGTAGAGTTAAATTTTGTCGTAACTGTTATATTCACACCAAAACTGGTGTGCAGTGACCAAATTCTAATTTACCTTAGCGATCTCAATCCAATACAAAGATATAGTGCGTTTAAGACTGTGAATGGCTATTATATTGGTGAACTTGGACTTTATAATAATATACCTACAATTCATATAACACAAGTTAAATAAGTAGGTACAGCGGCCTTACCATAAACCTTAAAACAGGTCAATAATTGAACTGCTGTCATTTTACCAACTGCAAATGTCACTTTGTAATGTCATATAAATATAATAGGATTACAAAGTGACATTTGCAATCTGTAGAATGACAGCAGTTCAATTATTGACCTGTTTTAAGAGTGCATGGTATGGGCCCAGAAGGCTAACTTCAAAAAACGAACGACAAAGAAAGGACTTACACCTACGAATACCTCAAACCACTTCAATTACTTAGTTTTTTGAACTAGTTCCATTATTAGTTCGGTGATCTACGATCTTAGGATAGAAGTATTTACTAAATGAACTGAAAAAATCCAGTTGGAAACATTTCTGTCGTACCATGATACAAATATTTTCAGTAAGATATTATATTTTTGATTTAATCATTTGAACCAGAATTCTAATTAGACAGTCAATATTGTCATGATCTTCTTATTAGAATGATGTAATACACGCGTACTCACCAATTGCACTGATTTATTGATGTGAAAACAAACGCGATGGCTCGCTGCACTGGATATTGGATAATAACATTGACGGTCTAGCGTAGGTACCTAGCACTCATAGCGTGTAGTCAAATATTTTGGAAATGGAATTTGATTTTAGTTTGCATCAATAAAATATATTAGGGCAGGATATAGGTTACTAAGAGCAGCTTTGGGGAAGTGTGCGGCGAGACGGGGGGCGTATCCACCAATAGAACGTCAGATTTAGTCAGGCACTGAAAACGCTCATGGTGGTATAACTCGCGCCACGTATCTTGGACCTAAAATGTGCTCAAAACATGCCCTATACCAGTACACATTTCTTGGATATCTTTTGAGGATAGCACGGGATACTACTGCAGTAGACAAACTCAAATTCACCAAGCATATACTATTACAAAGCGATCCGCGGGTGCCAGAGCCTCGTATGTCTTACGATTTAGGTTCAAGATACGTGGCGCGGGTTATATTTCGCTCGCTTTCGACTCATACTCTTTCTTGCTCTTTCTTTTCCTCGTCCCGCGCACCTAAAGCGCGGTACGGCGCGGCGGTCGCGGATACGTATAATTATGACGCGCCATAATCATGCATATCGTTTTTTTTTTAATTAAAATATTCTATTTTTTTTTATATAGGATAGGTACTTCAATTTGACTTCACCTGATTGTAAGCTCAAGGCAAAAAGAGTCACCAGGACACGTACCATGTTACAATGGTGACATTCAGCTTGACGGCCTCATCATAATTATGCTTTTTGACGCCCCACGTAAAGGACCCATGACTGTAGGAATATACGCACAGATATATTTTATTAATGAAATGTTTTATTATATTCGTTGGTTAATGTACTACTGTTGTTAACAAACAGTACTTTTAATAGCATAAACATCTCTTCATTCATATCATATATCTATGACACATGACAATTCATAATTAGTTCTGGGACAGTATGATCAGACAAAGCACAAATCCTACATTACGTAATAATTTCTTTACGAGAAATGAAAGCCAAACACCAATGTTACTTAAGTAGGTGCGCCAATGACTATAATTTACGTAATTAAGAATTCAAACTGTCACCACCGTCGGTCACGCTACCTAGCGTGATCCTTACTCACCAATTAGAACAGCTTTCTTATACCTCGAAGTCCAGGGTACGTTTGAATATGATGGGGCTTGGTATTTACAGTTATTTTGGGAGCGACTGATTGTATTCGGTATAAGGAGAGAGCCTATTGCCGTATTCCGGGCACTATTGTTGACTCGAGCCATGCATCTGAGGCTGTGTCTGGGCTGTGTCTGAAGTTAAACAGCCCTATCCCTTATTCGACTTGTACGACACCATCATCCTCATGTAGACGCATTTTCCTAATTGCATCCGTGGCCAAGATGACCTCGGAGCTCAGGGTCCGCCTTCCGGCTTTTGTACGACACCGTATGGGAGGAAATGGGGTGGAGGAAATTCTACTCAACCGGGTACCACGCGCAAATTACTTAGCTTGAAATTATATACATACATACTACTTAGCTGGTCAAGTGGTCTCTTCCTGCGACGTTGATTAGTTACAGTCACTCATACTCGTAAACAGTCGAGACTAGTTACTTAAGTATATACCTATAAATGACGTTATGAAAATACTACTAATAGTCAATATTAAAACTTTGGTTTAAGCCTATTACAATACAAATTTCAAAATCTCGAATAACTCAAACATATCACATAAATGACCAACTATCTTGTCCTACAATTTAAACAGTATCCTATACATTATATCCAGCATATCAAGTAAAAGAATATTCAAATACATATTTAACGTATATATTAGGCGACACAGTGCCTATTTTTTACCACGCACCACTTCGTAGATTTTGTTCGAATCGTATCCTTTTAACGCATTCTATAAAGGCCTATAATACGGAGGCGCAAATAAAAACACAAATAACCCTTTAGAGCGCCGCTCCCGTTGTTTCTATTATCATTGCTTGCTTTTTCGAGGGGCTCCCACTTTTTTTCCCTTTTGAAAAAAATAAGCAAGTTCCGGATATGGAAGCTCGTTCCCCATCTGTTTTTATTAAAACTGCGATATTGATCTCAATCGTTACTGCGATGTTCGTTCTGAGGCGTTTTAATTGAATGATTCGATTCGAATAAATGCAATCGCAACTGTTATAATATTTATGTTTGACTTGTTCGATTTAATAACTGTTACAGGTTATGCGTCGAGTAACGCCTCCTGTGTAGCCGTGATGATTGGGTTCCCTTATCTGCATAATAATATCGTTTTTGTGATCTTCCTTATCTTGCCCTCATCTAGGTAGTAAAGTAAGGCACTTGATATAATGAATCATTTTTCTTTAATCATAATTGTTTTTTTTTTTTTTTATACCACTTAGGTGGCAGACAAGCACACGGCCCACCTGATGGAAAGTGGTTACCGTGGCCTATGGACGTATGCAACACCAGGGGCGAAAAATTTCTCATATCATAAAATGTTCTCTTTATTCAGCTTAGCTACCACCTTACTTGACTTATTCATGTCTCTACGAAGCCCCATAGCATAAATATTTAGAAGCAGTTAATATGTTATACGATAATATAAAAAAAGATAGGAATGTCTGATGGCTTTTAGGTCTGATTGTCAGTCCTAAAAATTGGGTAGCAGAGAAAAAACTACAGACGACGCAGTTCATTGTCCTGTCTCATATAAAGAAAAAAATGAATATTAATAAACTCCAGTATAGCTTTTCCAGTTGTTACATATTTGAACTCTGGAAAAATAAAAAGCTCATGTCAGTTTTTATTGGCAAAAAAAAATCTGAAAAGCATGTGTATAATAAACAAAAAGTTTTGGATAAAAATGTAGTTTATTTACAATAAATCCAACCAATTACAGCTCGCACAGAGAAACGCTACCGAAATATACGGCTACTTGACATTTCAAGATGAGTTCGGAGTCAGCAAAAAATTCGTCGTCGTTGCCCAGTAAAAACATCGACGACCCAATGGTCGTTCGCAGCAAAAAATAAATGTAAATGCCCAACGAAAGAATTATAGTGTAAAAAGTTGGGACTCTTAATTGAGAACGCCATTTCGCAACATTTTTCATTACCAATTATTGGAAATTTCGATTTGTAGTGTTAGCTAATTGCGTTTTATTGATATCTGTATTTCTAGTTCCAGGTAGGTTACACTAACATACGAGAGAATTATGAAAATATTATATTATAACAACCATTTCATTATAAAAATGCCATTGTGCGCAGACACCTTGAATGACGACCTATTGATTGGGTGACATTAATTTTAATTTTGTTTACATACAATTACTTGTCCAGACTGACTGACTGACTGACTGCACCTATAAACTTGAAGTTTTGGTAGTAGATACTTCTTATGTTATAAACACCCACTAAGACAGGGTTACAAATTTAATCCCGGGTGATGCCGAGTCTCGAGCCGCTAGTTGTTTAAAAAGAAAAGTCCCATAACAAAAAAATAATTCAACTTAGGAATGGGTCGTTGACGCTTTTTTAGTAAACGAAACTAGACCGATTATCGTCGACAATAAACTAGTGCATAAAACGATTTTTTTTTCGACTAGTTTACTGCGATTTCATGACATTGAATTGATGACTATAGAATAAACTGCTGAATTTTCGACTAATTTCCTTGAACTAGTTTCGATGAACTTGATTGAATTGATGTCTACGTGCTAATCGAACAACGACTATTATTTAAAATGAACTTTCCTTCATACTTTTTCCAGGACTGGCAGGCTAACTAATAAATTCTTTGTAATTATCGGAATTTCACGCAATAATGTAAATTTTTGTCATTTTGCATTTTTTTTTGCATTTATTGCATTTTGCAAATTTATCACTGTATACATATCGGTGCACGTGACTGTACATAATAATCAACCATCTATAAGACTAATATTTACAAATTGTGCAATATACATTTTTTTTCTTTGTTGATTTGAATTTGAAATTGTACAATCATGTATTATGCATTATTATGTATTATGATCTGACCTACAGCGAAATTCAAAACAAACTAAAAAAATAATGTAATGTAAACAAATGAAATGCTAAACATTTTTGTATACAAATAATACAGATGCATATTCTATTACTATGGCAATAGAGTTTAAAACTATACGTCCAGACCGCAAATGAAGATTGTCCTTTTCCTTAGCACGTGCCGATCGGAAGAGAGAGATAGGCAGTCATAAAATCTATCAAGTGTGACAAGAACGAAGTATTACGAAGTAGGTAAGCCTCGAACTGTGCATTCACAGATTGTCTGTGTGTGCATCGCATCGATACACGCGCGTCCTCGGTACTACGTACTTCGTAATCCTTCGGGTTAGTTCGTGTTTACTCGGAAGGCGCGCTTATCGTCGCTTCGCGTCAACCGGTCTCGTTCGCATTCACAGTGCACAAAATGAATGTCGTTCATGAGTAAACCAGTTTATCTGTATACTATAAACTAGTTTACCATTCATGAGCAATAAACAGTCTAAATAAACTGTTCGTTCATTCAACGGCTATCCCTAATTCAACTCGCGAAACAGATGAAAAATGTATGGAGGCATTGTGTGTCTTGTAAACCACTGACAGATTTGTGACAAAAAAATGATTCGAAAGCGCTTTTTCCGACATGGAGAACATCTCTAATGAAATCGCTAAGCCATAGTAAACAAGCCAACGGTCGCATCAAAAAGCGCTTATTTTGCTGACATTTTTTTTACCTCTAATTGTCAGTTATTTCACCCGAGGGAGTCCGCATCGTTATAGAATTTATGAGTATGTTTGCTCATAGAATACTATTCCTATGCTACCTTTTTAATGGACATTTGAATTATGTGTCGGTTAAAAAATTTGTCAGTAAAGAATTTAGTTTAAAGCAATCAACCATTTTGTTTAGTTACGTACTAAACATATTTATATCTTTACTCTTTTTGTATAATTAATATTACTAGCTGTTGCCCGCGGCTCCGCCCGCGTGGATGTCGGTTATCGCGACCAAACATAGCCTATGCCCTTTCTCAAGGTCTAATCTAACCCTGTACCAAATTTTAAAAAAATCGATGCAGTGGTTTAAGCGTGAAAGCGTAACAGACAGACAGAGTTACTTTCGCATTTATAATATTAGTATGGATTTATTTTATATTCAAGGATATCCGAAATTAGCTAAAATTGATCTTATAACAAACAACAAAGCCCTCTAAGGATTTTTTTAGTATTTTAGAACAAAACCGACACTAACTACTGCCAGCTAGAGCATGTTTGTTATTGTATAACTGGATTAAAAATAGAGCACACTGTATAAAGACACAGCCACTTAAATCAATTGGAAGAAAAAGTACCTTGCGGTTATTATATTCGAACGAAACTAGCTAGTTAAATACCTGCAATATGTATTGTAACCATAATATTATCTAAACCAGTCGTTTTGAAAATGCTAATACCTATACTTATTAGGTATATCTCTAATCTATACTAATACTACCGGACCCGACAGACGTTGTCCTGCATTTTTTTTTGTGAATCTAAACCATCCAGGGTGCCACCCAAACGCATACAAAAAAAAATCGGTCCAGCTGTTTAGGAGGAGTTCAGGGGCATACACACGTACAGTAAAATTATATTATTATTATAAAACTGAAGAGTTTGTTTGGTTCAAAGTGCTAATCTCAGATATATGTACCTACTGCTGCTTCGAATTGAAAAATTATATTGTTTAAAATAAAAATGACATAAGAAATTCGAATCAAATTCTAAATTTATGGGTAATAATTCTTTTTATTTACTTTATAGTCAACCCTACGGACTTCCTGTCCTAAACAAAAAGTTTGATCATTGTAGAAATATTCTCTCGCCGAAATGTATGGGAAACGTTTTTGGCGATTTCTGTCTCTCCTAGTACTCAAAGCTAAAATGGTCCCTTAGAGGCTTTTGATCCCCACATGAAATAGAATCGATTGGCACTAAAAAAAAAATTTTGGACTTTTTGCATTTTTTTCGCTAACTGTAAGATTTTTGCAAAATCTGTAAATGCAGTTCAAAATTTCTCAAAAAGTTAGGGAAGGTCTCCTAAGAACGTTTTGCTGTAACTACAACGGTTAAGGTACTTCTTGCCCTTACTGCCCCGTTTCAAAAATACACCCTGTATATGTAGTCCGTTCATCAAGGAAGGTTTTAGTCTACATATCATCACGCTACTACTCAAGGGAGCGGAGCAGTAATCATAAATGTCAACAAATCTGGCAGATTCCCATACGTTATTTGAAAAGTAATAAATTGCGGGCATATATTGCTTAAAGGATGCGGAGGTCAGATGGCAGTCGCTTCACGAAAAATATCGAAGTTCAGCTAAATCTGTATTTAGACTGGTAAATTGAACTCCAGACTTCAAGGTGAAAGCTACAGATGCGACTGGGATTAACGCTAACATGAAGAAGAATATTACTCAATTTCTTCCTCCTAGCGTTAATTCCCAGTCGCATCCGAAGCTTTCAGCTCGGAGTCTGGGGTCCGCTTTACCAGTCATAGCTACAGATTTAGCTAGACCTCGATATTTTCCGTGAAGCGATTGCCATCTGACCTCCACGACCCAATGTTAACATTAGGCGATATCGAAACTTTGCAGCTAGACTGTTGTTCTTTTTTTTTTGGACTTTTTAGGGCACCAACTACCCGTAACGACTGCCATAGATGTTCTTATGGCAACCGGGACCGACGGCTTAACGTGCTCTCCGAGGCACGACCAGACCAATGCAAATACCCATATTTAATGCACACAAATATTTGCACTGAGCGGGGATCGAACCCGCGCCTCCTGCGTAGCGGCCGCGTTCACTACCGCTACGCCACGGAGGCTGTCAAGAATATTACTCAATTTAACTGTATGAAAATGTTTGTGTGATTGTGGGCGAGTTTCTCAATGACTAGTGCCGATTGAACCATATCTACGTATCTCGATTCAAAGACACCGGATATTTTGAGTCTCCCGTTATCTGTTTTTGAAGGTTCACGCTTGAATGGCCCTTTGGCGATGGTAAAACTTTTTGTTTGACTCGCTATTTTTCTTGGTCCCGTGACGGAAATCTAAACAAAGAGACGGAAATAAAAGAAAGCTAAATTGAATGTCTTTCCCTGTTAAAAACTTGACTAATATTCAACGTAAAACGCGAACTATGTAGGTATTGTTTTAGATTTTTTATAGTTTGATAATATTTTAAAATTTCACTTAATAGGTAGGTAACTTAATCTTTGTAACTCCTGTTCTTACATTATATTTTCTGTTCATGCTTTGAAATCAACCATAAAATAGTTCGTATATTACCTAAATATCGCTGTATTATGTCAAGTTGAAATCGATAGATAAATTTTAAATACCTACTAAGACCCGTGTTCTAGAAGGTACTTACTCGTTCTGAATCTCGATTTATCCGAGGACAGATTGCACAAAGAGATTGACAGATTTGACAGATTGTCTATACAATCATTCTATCCTCAGATAAATTGAGATTCAGAACGAGGTCCTTCTAGAATAAGGGCCAAAGTTCTATTGTCCGGGTTCAATTGAAGCGAACATAATGTTTACAAAAGCAGGGGTCAATTTCAGGAAATAGTGGTCAATTGAAAAATGTATACGCCATTCTTGAATGTCAAAGATTAAAATAATAGAGACTGTAATAAACAGTGTTTGTTTTATTAAATGGAAACAAGCAAGGGATATGTCTACGATAATTTCACCTCCGGCAACCGACGACGGCCCACAGACGGCGTGCGTTTTAGTCGGTTTGAGTCCGACATAACCCCCTCCATTAACAACTCAGTTAATTTTACTTGTTACATACGAGCGGTATTTATTATATACGAAAACCAGTGTAGGTATCTAATAATAATAATAAATTTTACATAATTTCAACAACATAATAATTTAAACTAATCTTCCATTTCAATGCATAATTTAGGTATCTCTATACAATACATGTAAATTACTATTCGGTTCAAATATAGTACCTACTAGCTTTTGCCCGCGGCTCCGCCCGCGTGGATGTCGGTTATCGCGACCAAACATAGCCTATGTCTTTTCTCAAGGTCTAATCTACCCCTAAACCAAATTTTATCAAAATCGGTTTAGTGGTTTAGGCGTGTAAGCGTTAAAGACAGACAGACAGACAGACAGACAGACAGACAGACAGACAGACAGAGTTACTTTCGCATTTATAATATTAGTATGGATGATCAAAAATTCACCAGTTTGAGAAATGCAATATGTTTGCATTTCTCAAACTTTTCTACCTTTCTCTAATCTATGGCAATCGCACGCAAGGTCGATCAACGCGTGCAAGCAATCGAGCGTTCTACCGATGGTGCTGCAGGCATTGATATTGCGCGTTATGTCGGGCAATTTAGCAGTACGGGCTATTTACCTCCTGCCGGGATCCCCTGATGTATATGTGCGTGTTCCGAGTGACTTTTGTTTTAGTACAATGTTGAGTGTTTGTCCCTCGATATAAGCTTCATGCTACGATTGTCAAGATATATGAATGAGGATGACAGATACGTAAATATTATGTCCGCTTCAGCAAAAGTTCGGGTGAAATAACGCATTTTTAGAGTATGGTTGAAGTTAATAATTTCCACCATTCCTTCGGATTTAATGAAAATTGAAAGCAAATTAGTACGCTTACTATTTAAATCGATAAATAAAATTTATCATTATCGTAATACATCTAATATATAAAATTCTTCTGTCACGGGGTGCGTAATCGAACTCCTCCGAAACGGCTTGACCGATTTTGATGAAATTTTTTGTGCTTATCCGGTATCTATGAGAATCGGCCAACATCTATTTTTCATCCCCCTAAGTGATAAGGGTGCAGCGGGAACGGGATTTGAATACCACGCGGGCCGAAAATATGGCGGTACGAAGTTCGCCGGGGCAGCTGGTCTAATATATAAAATTCTTCTGTCACTGGGTGCGTAATCGAACTCCTCCGAAACGGCTCGACCGATTTTGATGAAATTTTTTGTGCTTATCCGGTATCTATGAGAATCGGCCAACATCTATTTTTCATCCCCCTAAGTGATAAGGGTGCAGCGGGAACGGGATTTGAATACCACGCGGGCCGAAAATATGGCGGTACGAAGTTCGCCGGGGCAGCTAGTTTATTATATATGATTCTTTTATGATACAATTATAATAATATTACGATATAATATGAATAAGACAAAAAAAAATATATTTCATTAAATAATTATTGTTTGGACGGAGTAATAATAAAACAATTAAAAAAAATAAAATGTAATGTAATTAAATGTTTAAAAATGTATTGTAACATCATTCATTGCTTCCGATAGTTCGTACGACGATCGGCAGAATTTTCAACTATTATTGCACCGTTTTCATATTATTATTACTAGCCTTCCGCCCCGCGGCACCGCGCTCCGATATACGAAAAAAATACGTTGCATACCGGGTTGCTACTCTCCCTTTTTGCATTGGCAAGGAAAAGTATAAGATAATTTAAAAATGTATAAATTGAAATAAAATTATCCACTTTTTGACGGATTCTATCGCGAGATTCAATCAGTGAGATTTGCGTAAACTTCCGATAGTATAATCATCATCATCATTTCGGCCATAGGAAGTCAACTGCTGGACATAGGCCTCCCCTATAGATCTCCAATAGGACCGGTTGGAAGCGGCTCGCATCCAGCGCGTTCCCGCGG
The DNA here is from genome assembly GCA_914767945.1 of Eilema depressum. NCBI lineage: Eukaryota > Metazoa > Arthropoda > Insecta > Lepidoptera > Erebidae > Eilema > Eilema depressum. Next base: position 4,166,793 of record OU612028.1, on the reverse strand, counting down.
CAATGTATAAATTAAATTAAAATTTATAAGTATTCTAAGTTTATATTTCATCCTCACTTATTGAAATTCAAAACTTAATAAATGAGGCATTCAATCAAGAGATCTTCGCGATTAACCGTCCCTTTATATTTGCCATTCAAAATATTACCTCCATTTAAATGTTTCCTATCTTATCTCCAAACTATCCCACAAAACGCACCCCTAAAATTAATATTCACGTCATGATAATACCGCTCCTCATAAACCTTGTATAAGGTAATAATAAAACAAACGTGAATGTGAATCTCACACAAGAATATAATCTTGATAACGATTCAGATATATAAAATATTATAAATATGATTTCACTTATTAGAAAATAATTTCGCCGTAAAACTATAAAAACTAATTTATTGTTTAATTGCAAGATTAAAATGTATGTGTCACTGGTAAGCTGTTTTGATTTTGCTTTACAGTTTTTGTGTTACACCATCGAAATTGGTGATTATCGACATACAACGGTGCGTCTAAATATTTACATTTCAGACAATCACAGTAACCTTTTTTTTTCTATAAAATTCAGAATCAAATCGGAAAAGGCGACGTTAATCTGAAGCTTACCATACTCAGCCTGACGGTGTCACCCAAGGTTAGTTTTGGCAGACCTTGTATAAACGATTGATACCTATACCTAATAAGAAGTAACAAATTTTTACTTGCAGTCAAATGCCCTCAATATTGCTACCAACGTCATCGATCCACATGTATTCTAAAGCAATATAGCCTTATAAACTATGTATTGAAATACGTACGGTAAGCTTACTTGAAGGAAGTAGGCGTCGTGCCCTCTCAGATTGCCAGCCTGATAACAGGGGTAATAATTAAAGTCTCTGACACAGTAATAAAGCAATGCCAAGACCTACTTTTGTTTGGTTACTTCTACTTCCTAAATAAAAACCTTAAGAGTTGATAGAATTAAATATTGACTCTATCTAAGATACATATTACGAGAATATGGATAAATAGAATTAAACTTTTACCTATATTTAAGAAACATATTTAGTTGTAATTTTATTATCATAGTGTGTCAACGACAAAAATTGATGAACACTTTAATATTTAAAAACATTTTGTACATTGGTTGATATTTATGAGATATTAATAACTTATGTAGGTATAAGTAGTTCTACAACCCTAGAACACAACCCGACTGTCAAAAAAAAAACCGACTTCAAAAAACTATTCCAATAAAAATAAAATGCACTAAAAAGTTGAAAATAATTGTGTATTCTTCAAAAACTTTATTACAAATTACTTATTGTCAGTTTTGGAGTCGGTGTCGTGAGAAGTTACAAACCTACCTTGGTTGACACCGACTCTAAACATAATAACCAAATTTCCATGGGACCAAATGACAACTATTTCGCATCGAATAAAAAAAGAATCACGGAAATCGCATCATAAAGCTAGGAGTAATCGGTGTACATACATAAAAAAAAAACTCATCGAATTGAGAACCTCCTTCTTTTTGAAGTCGGTTAAAAAGTGTTATGTTTTTCGCGCGTACCTTATATGTTTGTAAGATTCTTTATTACTTCATACCTCTATTTTTAGAGGGGTTTAAGAGTCACAGTGATCATTAAATTAGAACTTGTTCAGCTACTTTGTCGTTGACTGTACCTTCTTGTATTTTTAGGATATGAAGCTTATCAGGCTCAGCTAAGACACACTATTTAAGTCTTCTTCTTCTTCTGTCGAGTCGACGGCGGCGTTGGATTGCCATCGCGTCGTGGTGTAGTAATTGGTTTCACGCTACTCACGGAGAGGGCCCGAGCATTGTAAGTAATAAAGTATGAATCGTTTCATCTATACTGAAAATCAGTTACCTACGTAGATAGTTCAAATTCGTTTTTAAGTCAAAATTTATAAGTTTATGGAAAATAAAACTATTTTTAAGTGAAAAAGTAAAGCAATTAGTATACTAACTATTCAAATCTATAAAGGATGGAAAAAGTGAATCACCCATAAGGGACTCGTCAGAGTAGGCCCGAGAAGGTCAGAGCATTCTCCCTGTAAGGGACTGGTCGCGGGTTTTAGTCCAGCCTGGGCGATTTACTTTTTTCATTCATATTCGAAAATATTTTTATAGAATTGTGAATTGTGTCCTCAAAGATTCAACCTATATTTCATACTAGCTTGCGCCCGCGGCTTCGCCCGCGTGGTGTGTTGATAAAAAGCAGCCTATGTGTTAATCCAGGGTATAACCTATATACATACCAAATTTCAACCAAATCGGTCCAGCCGTTAATGCGTGAAAGAGTAACAAACATCCACACATCCACACATCCATTCTCACAAAGTTTCACATTTATAATATTAGTAGGACTGTACCGTCCTTCGCCAAAAATCTGGTAAATTAATCTTAAACTATATTATGAAGATTAACTTAAGCTTTACAATCGTTATCACAGTCCAGACTACTAAGTCTTTACAATATGACTAGGCTATATTCAACCGTGGACGTAATAATAAAAAAAAAATAAAAGAAAATAATTTCAAATCCTAGTCTAGACTCTAGAATGATCAAAAACCAGTGTTAGTTTTAAGTAATAAAACATCCCAGTGTTTTATTTTTAATGTTATTCAGGCCTTCCAATTAAAGTGTTAAACACAAAGCCGCTTTTCGAAACTAAATTCTTTAACACTGAGCGGGACTTCACACATGTTTTTAGCTTTTTATTACAAAGCGCAAAGATTTATGTGGTTCTTTGTAAATTAAGGAATCTTTTGAATCGTATTAAAGCTAAACAAAGGAATCGCCCATCCCTTGGAACAGATTCGAGAATACGACATTTTATTAACGCGGTGAGATCTAATTTGTTATTAAATGAAGCATTATGCCTGTATTTGACGATCGAGGGTGGGTTTTGGAATCCAATGAATTTTAACTTCTGCCATTCGGTACATTTAAATATTTAAAAGGGGATTGTAATGCTTCCGTTTGTTTTATAATACGGTATTTTATGTTCTGAACGATCTTTTGGGACAAGTTTTTATGAGACTGTTGAACGGTTCTACACCCGTTATGTAAAAAGTGAACAGGATATCGGATAAAAAATACAAGTTAAAAACTTATACCTACTGCTACCACTGTGGATCGTTTGTTTTAGTGTTATTTGATTTCATGAGGTAGGTATATCGCGTGGATGTTGGCCGCTAATTTATATTGTAAAATATTCATTCTATAGGAAAATTAAAATGTTATTATAAAGCTGAAAGAGTTGGTTCGTTTGATGGTTCGTTTTGTTAAAAATAACTACAAGTTCGAATTGTAAAATTCATTTTGTTTTGAATAGCCCATTTATCGAGGAAGTTCATAGGCTAAATATCTTCACGCTACTACTAAAGGGAGCGGAGAAGTAACCTTAAATGTTAACAAATTCGGCATATTTCCATACATTATTAAATTGCAACATACATATATACATAAACTCACGCCTATATCCCCGAAGGGGTAGGCAGAGGTGCTAGCACCCACATTTCGCCGTTTATGCATGTACCTATTATGTTTTAAGGGGCTGATACGGGTTTTCCCCAGTATGCCTCGGGCGAAACCGAGACGGGTTAGCTAGTATTTTATATACATGATTCTCCTGCACCAGGATATTTGCTCTTGCACTCTAAAGTCTAAAGACTCCAAAGTCGCCACACAAACGTTATCGCGGCCGCATCGTAGGGAGATTAAGGTTGTAGTGGGAGGCGAATGCATCGTCATGCCCTTGTGTGTTTGGTGCAAGTTAGAATATTTCTGCTTTTAATTCGTTTACAAAAAAATCTAACGTTCTCTTTAGTCATGGCCTAATTTCTAGTCAGTTATGTGATGAATGTGAATTTTTTTAAATACAAAGAGCAACATCAATATCGAAAATATCGAAGTTAGTCTGGAAAAAACGAACTGGAATTGCCACTAGGATGAAGAAAAAGACAATGATCAATATCACGTCATTAGTCCCGGCATTTCATCCAAATAGTTCACTTTAGGTTCCCAGGTCTCTACCACCCAAGCCTAGATAAACAATGAAATTAAGGATTGGAGGTAGAGACCCTCTCTCTCTACCCCCATTCCTTAACTTCATTGTTTATGCTTGGGAGGCTAGGGAGCGACTACCACCTGGCTCTTCACGCCTGAGAGGAAAAATCAGAGCCTTGTTCATTCATTAATCAGCAGGTGTACCGGCTAGCAAGAATAGAGAAGATACAGCTCAATCCTTCTTCCTGCAGTCCCGGGTTCTTTAAGCTAGGTGTAAAAAAGCATCTGATGAAGCCGTCAAGCTGAGCCACCATTGTAACATGGTACGTATCTGTAATGGTGACCCTCTTTCCTGACACTTTGGCTTCAGCTTACCATCAGATGTGAAGTCAAATTGACGTGTCCTATAATAAAATACTTTTTCGTGTAAATCATAAATCCAAACAATAAAACGTAACAATTTAATATTCCGTCAAGTGCTTAATACTTGGACTGTCATTGTAAGATGCTTTAAGCCTCAGGGAATAGACAAAATAAAAATGAACAGACTCCTTGTTGGCTTATCGGAATAGATTACTTTTCCAAATGTCCTCTAAGGGAGGTGAGACGGTCGCGAGGGATATTTTTTATAAGTCGTTAAATTTCAAGATAGATTTGTCAAGACTTTTTTCGGTTTCAGTGGCATTTTATTCCCTCTCAAGTTACTAAAACGTGATCGTATGGATTTTCTGTGACGGTTTTCTCGTGTATTTAAAGTACCTAATCTCTTTTTTTTTCGTTCATGTTCGAGGCTCCATGGTGGGCGAGTCAAAACATAATAACTAGTATTTTACAAATGCCCAAGTTGCCTACCGCACGCCGTGATACGCACATTTTCAAGTGTCGGCTTAACATTTCTGAGATTATTTTTAATACAAATTGTGTTGAACCATTGTTTTCTTTATTACATATTTACTTTAAGTAGACGGCTTATTTTCGTTGTCGCGTTGACGGTAAGCTAAAACATTGTTTATGTTGAATGTGTAGGTACTTTTTAAATAGGTCAGATTTCTTTGATTCTTTTCCGTGGTTTGGATAACATTGTATTATAAAAATTTTCGCTGTAAAATCCTTGATAAATGTTTTATATAACACTTTATTAGTAAACTCTCATTTATCATTTCATTGTATTCTAATCCTTCAAAAGCAAAAACAACTAAAGACTTTTTTCATCGGTATAGCGAAAAATTCTTTGATAAACCATATGTGGATAGAAATTTGATAGCTTCATTTGTTCTCCATCCTAATGTTTTATCTCATTACAATTCGCCACGGGACACCGGCGTGGGTTTGCCTATTATACCTAACAATACTCTCACTAAATTGTTTTAATAGACCTTGAGAAAACGAGAGTCATTATATATTGTATTGTTGCAAACGGAGTCCATCATCCCCATATTCATAACACCTGGTATTATTTTAGATGTTATCATAAACTTTATAGTTACAATCATATGTTGTATGTGATGTTTTTAATGATATGGCGCCGATGATCAATTTAAAGAAAGCTTTGAGACACTGATACAGACAATGTAGGTATTTCAGTTCTAATAAATTAGGGGAAATTGCTATATTTCAGCAATTAATGCCGCCAAACAATCGATTCTTATCCGCAGAATATACTTTTTTTATCAAGCGAAATATTCCCACTGATACCTCTCCCACCGGGGTCGGTGTGTGGTGGGGTCAAAAAAATGTAGAGTAGAATAGGGCCACTCATTCCTTCCTGTGGGTGTCGTTAAAGCCGACTAAGGGATAGGGATATTCTCCATCCGACAGTAAACATATAGCCCATGACAAAGTGCCTGCTAGACGGCAATAGGCTCGCCCCCTATTACGTGGAACCGAAAATCATAGTTGGCGAAATGTGGGTGTCACTACACCTCTGCCTACCCCTTCGGGGATTTACAGGCATGAGTATATGTATGTATATTCTTGTTTAATTACATACGTGATTTATTTAATAATTCCTAAAAAGTTGTAATGTTGGTAACTAAATCTGTTATTGATTTGAAAATAGCAATCATTTTGAGATGTGACCTAGTTATATCATTTGTGATTTAAATAATGTTTGTAGAGGTGCACCGCATTGCGACAGAGTGAACATGCTGCATAATGTATAACACTGTCGATAGTGTTTATAAAACATGAGTATATCTGAAGAGAAAAATAAAAGATTTAGTTAGAAAATAAATAAACTACCATTTTCGAGTTAATAATATTGCATTAGATATTTGATTTGAGCAGAGTTTTGTGCAACATTCTTCCTTTTGCAATGCCTTTTCAAGACTGTATTTTTAGGATTTCATTTTTGACAAATCTCTAGACTAAACTAAAAAATAGCAAGTGGGTTGTTTAAAAAAAAATAAACCAGAATTAAAAAGGACGATGCATATAATGGATGATGCACATAACGGTTGTTTCTTAAAAGTTCTTAATAAATAATGGACTAAATACATACCTAATGGACGAACCCACAGGAAAAGATGGAGTGACCCTATTCTATACTTCACATTTTTTTTTATTTAATCGTAAACAAACATACAAAATTGTAACTCCCATAAAGTTAACCTTTACAAACAATATATTGAATAACATATTGAATAAAGCACTTGTACTTTTCCACAATTAATTTATTGTTTATTGCCTTACCGGTTTCGCCTTACGGCATTCTCAAAGGTTTACAATGGTTTAAACTAAAACTACAATATTTTATGTATGGTTACTTTTAAAAAAGAGTATACCAGCTTCAAGTGCCATCAATCTCCAGTATAAACAGTCTTTACAAACAATATTATTTGCAGTCACAGTATTACAAGCTTTGAGGTTGTACAAAGAGTACAGGCTTACTGATCCCTTTACCAGGAACCAGTGGACGGCGAAATTACCCCCAGACAGGTACGCCTCCCTCTTTGTTGAACTATGTTAGAGGATATTGGAACAGGGGGTAGACTTTGGTGCATCAAGCTTAGTGTAAAATTGTAGGGATGTCTTATTGGAACATGAAATAAGGATAGGATCTAATAAAAACCTGTGTCTGACAAATAATTTTATTTCTTAAAACAATATTGTTTCCAAAAAAATATTCATGGGTGGTTTTGGGACTCCATTAGGATCTTTGGGATTTTGCAAACCGGTACAGCTGATAACTGACACATCTTCTGTGTGATGGACGAGGCCCTGGTGCAGGGTTTCCTTGCGAGATTAGGAGATCGTCGTGACTGCCGTCTGATCTCCAAATCTCGTGTTGTGTACCCGGCGGTGAGTGGGGTAGCCAGAGCTCACTGAAAAGTCAGTAGGAAGTCCAAAGGCTCCTGCTTTGTCTTGTGCACTGACGGCACAAAAACACTTACAGGGTCAGCAGCAGTAATGCGACTCCCTTGGTGTTGCATACGTCCATAAGCCACGGTACCTAACCACTTTGCATCAGATGGGCCGTGTGCTTGTCTACCACCTAAGTGGTACAAAGAAGGTATGAATGCAAATTAGGAAACTTTCCACTTTTTATTGCAATCTTCTGCATTCTTTATGTCCATGCAGTTAGGGAAGCTATCGTCAACAACGTATTCTAATTCTGTTACACCGAAATAGTAGTCAACAAGAAATACAAATTGCTTCTTCAAAATTGTTTTAACATTATCTTCATTAATAATAAAGACATAATTCCGTATACATATGTAAATATCGGATCAAATTTCCAACTTGAAAGCACGCATTGTATTAAAAAACAACGACGTAATAAACATGACTTCATTGACTGCAGGTGACCACACCCACGTCCTATTTTCCGGTCTTACTCCATACCCGTTTACGGCTTCCCTGCTGATCTTACAACTTCATCTTATATCCATCGTTTATTTATTTATGACTACATAACTAGAATTTATGTAAGTATTATTATGGCAAGAAAAACTATAAAGTATTCAATAAAGATTTATATGATTACCATTTCGGTCGGTATGAGACAAAACAAATGAGTTGCTAAATGACAAGAAACACATGTTCAATTTTAATTTTGCAAATGAATAATTCTATTTTGCTTTTCTGTGGTACGGAATTATAGTTTCATCTTCGTTTGAAAATCAATATAGTTTACATCAAAAATGTAGGTATTTACCCTTTATTTGTTTACTCAAATACATAGGTAGTAGGTAGGTACATACCTACAATACTAAAAAAATAAACTAAAACTAAAAGCTAAAAATGCGTTGTGGAATTCCTCCACATCGCAAAAATTAGATAGATTAAAGGTCCAACCCCACCAAACGGACGGCATCGGAACGGATTTTACAATCTTTAAACAAAATTAATCTTATATCACAGCATTTAAAGTTTATATTACCAAGTCACGCATGACAGCTTGACGTGCGTCATGCCGCCGCACGTCGCTGTCAAGCTGTTGTGCGTGACTTGGTAATATAAACTTCAAACACTGTGATAATAAGATTTAGTTTTGTTTAAAGATTGTAAAATCCGGGCCAATGCCGTCCGTTTGGTGGGGTTGGACCTTTAGGATTCATAATAATAGTACAAGAACTTCTAGTTTTTTGAAATGGTAACAATTATTAAAAGTAACTGCCGTACAAAAGAAACTTCCATGAAAGTAATTTACGACTCAACAAATTAGACCAGTGCAATGGGCATTTTCCTCGAATTCTCAATTAAGTAAAAACTATTAGCTGTAACGATACAGTAAGGTTACAGTTAAAGTATTTCACCGCATGTTGTAAGGATTAGTTAATTGAATAGTACATGTATTTAAAATGTTAGCTGCTAGGAAACTCACAAGAGCTAAAAGCAACTTAAAATTATTTAAACTTTCATGATCGTTCTCATTATTATTAGAGCTATCGGGATATTTACCACGTATTGTTTTAAGTATCCGGTATAGGGCTCCAACTACCCGTAACGATTGCCATAGATGATCATATGGCAACAACATATGACAACATAACAAAATTCATGCATACAAATATTTGCACTGAGCGGAAATCGAACCTGCGCCTCCTGCGTAGCGGCGGATTAATAATACACATATTATAACATATAATTTTATATGTAAAATAGCCGTTTATGCAAAAATTCTAGGTATTTATTATTCAATTTTATTCATTATAATATTAGACTTCAGAAACTAAACTTAAATATAACAATACTATGGGTTTTGTCAGAATATTTTCTTATCTTTTCATCATAAGAATTTCGCTTCCCATAAAAAGTGCTAAATATAATGTAAAACATATAATTTGTGAAATCCATATAAATAAATATTAATATTTCATGTTCACACAAAAGCTATGAAATTAAACGTATGATTATAACGGTACCTGACTATGTAACCAATAATTTTACGTCTCAAATATACTTATTTATGTTAAGATTAATTACTTTAAGATCACATAAGTAAGAAGGTCAGATATTGTGACTCAACAAAATCAACTCTAAAATAAATGTTAGACGGGAAAATTTACGAACTGGTATGTCAACGCCTTCTAAACAAAACTACCATTAAAATGTATTCAATAATTATAGCCTCGTTGTTTTTTTGGGTTCCGCACCCCAAAAGAAAAATATGAAACCCTTATAGGATCACTTCGTTGTCCGTCTGCCCGTCTGTCTGTCAAGATTTTTCTCAGGAATTTGTGGAGGCATCAAATTGAAATTCATACCAAATGCATATTCAGCTCTGTAATGTCTAGCTAAATCATTGAAGATTATTATATTTTTATTTAAAATATATATATATTGATACAAGGTGGACAGACGACCTCGTTAAGGCCGCGGGAACGCGCTGGATGCGAGCCGCTTCCAACCGGTCCTATTGGAGATCTATAGGGGAGGCCTATGTCCAGTAGTGGACTTCCTATGGCTGAAATGATGATGATGATGATATATTGATACCTGTAGGCATTATTACAAACACAAGAACTAATCACTGAAAGTTTTCCGTAGTAAGTCATTAACTATCATTTTTTTTACCCGACTACGGCTAAGAGGGTTAAAATTTTGACAAGCTATGTATTTAGGATGTATGTATTCATTAGAACTGGACAAATGAGATATCGTTAGAAGTGTCTTGATCATTCGTTGGTTATGGGCTATAGTGGCTGAATCTAATTTGGCGCCCTCTAGTAGTGTGTAGTCAGTAGTGTTAAAAATAGTATAAATACCCAAAATAATATAAATAAAAATAATTGTTTAAACTAAAACCCAACTAAGTACTGAAAAATAACTCTCTAAAAAGTAGGTATTAAAACAAAAAATATAAGGATAACTGTGGTCGTATGCCACTTTATCCTGAAATGTATTGTTTCTTAGAGTTAGGGGCAAACGACCACGGTTATCCTTAATAATATAGATATTTTCTTGTTTATTACATTTTAGAGAGTGATTTTTTGTAGTCGGGTTTTCGTTTTTATACTTAATCAAAATCTTATTTCTTAATACTTGTGAATTGATCCTATTAGTGAGTTCCTATTTAGGTAATCTATGCCTTTATTTTAGTTGACAACCACAAATCTTAGAAGAACGAGTATTCGACACATGGGAGGGTCCATGTGTCGAATACTCACATGTTACACAGTCACACAACTAATTATTTGTAATCAAGTTTTAAACTGGAAGCGTCTTCTCTAGTATACAGTATAATTATTACTACAATTGGGTATTTTTCTATAGTTAAATAAATTATTTATCTGAGATTATTAAATTAAGAATGGTAAAAGTCGCGTCTGTTCTTTACCTATTTATTTTTAATCATCCACCCAACCAATAAAGGTAAGTTATTTGACAGCAAAACATGATGACGTCACAATTGTTTATCTCATACAAGATTCCTTATAACTTACCATTTCGATGTTTAGTAAAAAGTAACTAATTTGACTAGACAATCAAATACCTAATTAAGTTGCAGGTGACGTTGAATTTAGCCCTAGAGACATTAGTAGAGCTCTGAGTAGACCCTTAAATTTTAAAACTTTTAATTCAAAGGAAAAGCTTTTAGGTTTTGAGCCAATTGCTGACTCACTTTATTTGGTTGATATGATTCGTGTAATAAATCCGAGATACATTTATTTTTATATACATTTCTTTTTGATATTAAATCATATTATTACCCACTGCAGTCAAATTATACTTAATGTTATAAAAACTCCTGAATAGTATTCCAATATGAAGTCGCTAAATTCTCCACGTTTATACCATATCTTTAGTCACGTCATCGTACTATAAATAGGCCCAATCTACGAGACAACACTATCCAATCCACTGAGAACAATAGCTTTGTATGTACACAGATTGTAAGGGCCTAGTCTAGACGACATGTTACTTATGTTTGTAAGATGTTATCTCAGATTGCTACTTGCAATACAAGCAAATGGTATGAGATAATTATGTGCACTATGTAAAAATATTAATTTGCAATTAATATGATACTTATTGATTCTGAAGTTTACGCGTATATTACTCAATCAATCAATCGATTAGCCTATTGCAGTCCACTGCTAGACATAGGCCTCTCCCAATATGTGCTACTTTTGCCGATCTTCCGCCTGTCGCATCCAGTCTGTCCCAGCCACCTTTCGCAGGTCGTCAGTCCACTTAGCTAGGGGGTGTCCCACCTGCCGTTTTCCTTCTCGCGGTCTCCACTCTAGGATTCGTCTGCTCAAACGGCCATCAGTCCTTCGTCAGATGTGGCCAGCCCACTGCCACTTCAGCTTGCTTATTCTGCGAGCTATGTCGGTAACTTTGTTTCTATGTCGGATGACCTCGTTGCGAATTCTATCCTTCAAAGAGACTCCAAGCTACTTATTGAAATAAAATTTATTCTCTACTGAAAATTACTCAATGAAGTAAAAGTGAACAATAACAAATAAATCGCGATAGAATCCGTTAAAAGTTTTATTTTAATTGAATAAATATTTATGATTGATTGATTGAATGATGAACTAATTGATTGATCCATTGAAATGTTAATTATTGAATGTTATAAAATATTATAGCTGTTTCCCGCGGCTCCGCCTGCGAGGATGTCAAGGAGCAAACATAGCATATGTCCTATCCCTAGGTCTAACCGATCTCTGTACCAAATTTCAACAGCGTAACAGTCAGACAGACATAGTTACTTTCGCTTTCATAATGTTAGTATGGATAAGCAATAGCATACATTTATAATATTGGTAGGTACATATTTTTCAGTCAACACTAATACATACATACATACAATCACGTCTTTATCCCCGGAGGGTTAGGCAGAGGTGAACTAACACCCACATTTCACCAATCATTGTATTAGGTCCCACATAATAGGGGGTGAGCCTATTGCCGTTTTTGGGGCACTATTGTTGGCTCGATCCATGTATTTTTTTTTTTATACCACTTAGGTGGCAGACAAGCACACGGCCCACCTGATGGAAAGTGGCCTATGGACGTATGCAACACCAGGGGCGTCACACTCGTGCTGCCGACCCTGAAGAAACCTTCTAATGCCCTTCTTGAAGAACCCCATATTGTAGTCGCTTGGGAAAACCATCGCGGGGAGTTCATTCCACAGCTTGAGTGTGCGAGGGATGAAGTTCCTTTCATACCGCACAGTGCGCACCGTTTCCGGTCGCAATGTGTGAGGATGAACTCCCCGCCTATGTATATGTATATATGTATAGACTGATTCTGGGTTGTATGACGTTGAATAACACTAATAGCTCTTGTATAAACATCTGTATTAAGTAAAGAAAACGAGGGTGAAATGAAATTGAAAAATATGTTAAATCGTTTACTTTAGTAACACAAATTTGGTGAATCAGAACAATTCAAAGTTGCCCCATAATCGGCTTCAACAAGATAATTATCGTCAGGCTCAAACAATAGCATCTTTAGACCTTTGGCTTCTTTTGTCAAAACTTCAAAGATAAGTAATTATAATTTTAAACGAATTTGTAGAAAGAAAAAGGAGAGAAGAATGTAAAAAATTCATGCATTTTCATTTGAGACTTACAAAAATAGTGTTGTCAAACCCCCGTCATGTCACTCCGTGTCTAAGTTTTTCTAACTTCTGTCACCCTTCAAATTACGCTTTGATATTTTTAACGTTTATACCATACTTCACATGGGAATGTTATGAATAAAATGTGTGAGGACTAATTTTAATCACGTGCTACTTTTATTAAATTTATATTTTTTTAATAATTAATAAAAATCAGTATCACGTTTGATCTCTTATCTCACCTGTGATGATACGAACTATTTAACGTTACAAACATAGGTATTTTTCAAAAAAAATTTGACGTTTTGTGAAGATACTGTCAATATAGATAAATGAAACCTAAATGTAGGTATGTACGTGCATAACTTACGAAAGACTGCATCAAATTGGAAAATTGTTTATATTTTGTATTAATTATTTTGTGGCTATGGTTTGTACAAAAATATTGAATAGAAGGTGCAACGGGAACGGGATCTGAATTCGTGAGTTCGCCGGGTCAGCTAAGGTGAAAATAAAAAAAAAGAAAGGAAAAGGAAAATAAAGAATGAAATAAAAGTGGATAAAAAACAATGCATATTGAAATTATCTGTAAATGTTTAGACTGAACATGAAAGCATACACTACACATATCACAGGTGCACCCATTTGGCACGCAATCTCATTCACATTCGAATATCGAATTCATTGTTTGTCATAGCCAGTGACCGTAAAACATGATGTCAGTAGACATGATATGCACACACAAAAGGTAGGACATAGTTTTGATTGATTCAGGTGCACTTACATAAGTATGTGGGTGGAATAATTTGTAACTTGTACGCTCCTGGGATGAGGGACAGCAGTTAGGTTAAAATGGATAAGACAATAGTTCTCATTTCGTTGTAATATCGTCTAACTTTAACCTTTTTTTTTTATATTAGCTTTCAGTTGGTGGCTCCACCCGCGCGGATCAAGATCTTTCCAACAAAAAAAAAATCGCATCAAAATCCGTTCAGTATTTTTTGAGTCCCTCTTGAACAAACTGACAAACAGACAAGAATTAAAAAAAATACATTTTCATGTTCAGTATTACGGCATATACGTTGTGGGGTGATGTGTCACCCCTCTGTCCTTTCGTGTATGCGAAAAAAGCCTGTCCTTCCGAAATACAACTTTATTTTTTTTTTTACATCTTGCATGTACGTACATGTGCTTACAATTATATAATTATATTATAATAGTATGGACAAGAAGCCCAAGTTGTAACACAGGCTACGTTGGTACGAACTTGGCCATCTCGTACTTTAGAAAAAGTAATAAAGTTCCACGGGAAAAACATGAAACCCAGATCCAAACCCACACGGAATAAGTTGCGGGTAGTGACTAATAAACACATCAACACAAACTATGATATTTATCCATATCCATACTAATATTATAAATACGAAAAGAACTCTGTCTGTCTTTCTTTCTGTTATAATTTCACGCCTAAACCACTGAACCGACTTTAATGAAATTTGGCACAGAGATAGATTAAACCTTGGGAAACGACATAGGCCATGTTTGGTCGCGATAACCGACATCCACGCGGGTGTAGCCGCGGGCAACAGCTAGTATTATTTTAAGTGGAATCATTAATTTCTGAGGACATACATCTAGCATTGCCATATTCACCTATCCTACCATGATCCTCAACCAATATAAAGCTCCGGCACCGATGCAGTAGATACACTTTATGCTGTGTCATCTCTCGAGACTCCACAGGACAGGTTTACATTATTCAAATCCATTCTTTCTCATCTTTACATTACACCAAAATAAAAATTGAAGTTCCTAACGTCTTAAGTACTAGAATATAAAGTTGAAATTTGTTTGGCATTACATTTTTGGAACAGTAAAGTTATGTGATCATGATCATTGCCGACAACAAAGCTAAGCTATGTTGAAACAGTGCTTTAGCAAGACAGTAACGCAACACTTATGGTAATGTCCAGCATATTCTTTACTTAATTAACTTGTGTGAAAAATATTTGGTGAAGCAATGATTCATAATTTAAAACATGGTAAGAATTAGTGTAGGTACTTGAAGTTAGTGTTTTGTAAATCAATTTAAGATTTTGTACACCTCAGAAAAAGAGATCCGACTCTCAGCACTCCACGGATTCACCGTGCGGTCGCCGGGTCCATAGCGTGATACAGAGAGGAACACCGTGACGGCGACTGGGACTTGCGAACCCAGATGTAGGTTTAGGGTGGCCACCTTGTGATGCATCAGCGCTCACCTCCACCGTTAGTAGTGTTCCCCCCTACCTATACAAAATTGGTAGGATCCTACAAATACCGTTACCGTAAAAATATCTACAGTAGTACCATCATGGAACTGAGCAATGGAACTAAGGCGAACGATTGAATAAGACTATCCTACTTCATATTTATTCCTACTAATTCCTACTAAGATGTTTAAATATTTGTATGTTTAGTATTCAATCACGCTCTAAAATCTGAATGAATCGGGCTGAAATTAGGAATAAGGATAGATTAATTATAGACTGGAATAACTAACACTATAAAATAAAGGTTACTTTCTATCCTGGCTATAGGTTCCTATGGTTTGGGGGAATGGTATCAAAATTCTACGCGAGAGAAGCCACGGCCTTCAGCTATTATTGAATAAGAGACTTGTAATTTCCATACTATTTTATTAATCAACCTTTAACCGGTTTACCTCAGGGCATTCTTAAAAACTTAGACAGTTCACAATCCAACCGAATAAATGAATCTAATAAGAATTGTATCGTGTCTAATAATAAGTGTTCTTTTAAAATGTTAGCGATTCCCAGAACATCGTTTTAGTTATCACTTAAACAATAGGGCAAGGGCATGAATATGGCTATTCGCAATACTCGATCACGGAAAATATCGAAGATCAGCCAAACCCGCAGCTAGAATAAACAAAGCGGACCCCAGACCCCGAGATAAAGCTTCGAATATGACGCTAGGATGAAGAAAAAACAAAACAAGTATCGTGATTTAATAAACACATCGAGCGTTTGAATGAAATTTCTACATCATAAATAAGATAAAATGGCTTTAATCAGAACATTTACTTTCCAGTTCAAGTTTAAGTAAACAACGAAATCTTGACCGGTTTGTGATATCTACTCGTAAGTTGAAGCATTGAACTTAATTATCCGAATGATTTTGAATCGTATTCGTAGGTCTACCATCTTTGTTTCCACAGTATGCGGTAGGTAATATGTATTTACACATATTGATAACATACTTATACTTTTGGAAGGTGAACTGACGACCTACGAAGGGTGGCTGGGACGGACTGGATCCGGTAGGCGGAGGATCGGCAAACGTGGCGCATTTATTGGGAGAGGCCTATGTCCAGCAGTGGACTGCAATAGGCTAATTGATTGATTATACTTTTCACCATATTTAGTAATGAACCTAACCTGCGTACATATAAATGTAACCTGTGTGCCTAACCTGTATAACACTGTACTTCCAAGTAGTCAAATTTATTTATTTATGTAATTAAATAAATCGTAACGCGCATAAAACTCTCCAGTTTACCCCTTAAAGATGAATATTTTCACTTCAAAAAGCGAATAACCATAACCTTTTTAACTAAGAGTATATCACTGAAATTCAAATGAAGTAAAAGTTATGAAATAAAGTTTGAATATATAAATGTAGACCAAGAACTACGTTGGTTTGGCCGACCTTCATAGTGCGTGCATCAGATAAAGAAAAGAATAATACTGTATTTTTAAAAGTGAATTGCTGGCAGGAGTATTTATACCGAAGAAATACCTACTTGAATTTCCAGTGATGATTTGTTTCCAAGTCACGTACCTGTGTTACACTTGTCGGAGTTTCATCTTGGTTTCAAGTTTCATGAGTCTACCACACCAGAAAGACAAATCTTCCTTACCTTTCAGTGGGAATGTTGAGTATTCTCGACAGGGTAAAAACAAACTGCTACTTGTAATCATATTATTATACTGGCATCGCCTTGTGGTTTAATCGGCGTGAGCTTTGATCTTCTGGGAATATCGGGATAAAAAGTGGTTTACTGATATTACTTAGAGATAAAGAAGCATTCTAATAAGATTAGCATTTAAATAGGTCTAGTAGTTTTTTAGTTTATTTGTTACAAACATACAAAAAAAATACAAATATTTTTCTTCAAAGTTCAGTGTTTATATGTACTGAAGAAATTGTTTAGCATTTGACATTAGATATTTTTAATATAAAGAAGTTGTAACCAAGCTCGTGATATTATTTTTAACATCCCGCGTGAAGGTATTTTCTTTAATTACAAATAATGGCTTCATTAATTATAACTTGCTAGAATTTAATTAATTTACACCTCTCATATCTTATTTCAACCACTGGCAATGACAGTTTATTCTCAGCATGAATACATTTACTTTGAAATATCCATTATAAAAACTGATACTTTAGAATTAATTTATGAGACTATACTATAAATAATTAAAAAATGTCCGTGTATATTCCTACAATTACTTAACGTAACAGATATTTATTATTGCAGTTTTATGTAAATCGGTTTATCCGTACTTTTAAAGGAAGTTTTAAAAACACGTACACCTATAAATTTGTATACCCGTACCTACAAATATTAAATACCTTGAATCCACAATCGCGCCATTACACAGAAACGGGAGATGATCAGATAAGTGAATCACAATAGAAACACGATATAAAGACATCATATCATTCTACGACAATAAATTCTATAAAAGGGCGGTTAATGGAACAAAGAATCGAGGTTTGGGGACAAAATTATATGTTTTTTTGGCAAATTTCAAGAACCACATCCCTTGGTACAATATGTGGGAACAAGAGAGGTGATCAAAACACAGAAAGTTTCGTGTTACATAATTTATAGGTAGTTTTTATTGTACAATGTGGAGGCAGGCTGTCCCGAGATTTAGACGTTGTTTTGGAACAATTTTATTGTCATTTAGAAATAGATGTTATTCAGAGTAAACGAAAGAAGTAGTTGTAAAAAGTAATCGATATTGTAATAAAGCATATTTTTTTGCAAATCCAGGTTATTTGTGTGGATATTTTATTAAACGAAATACTAAAAGGAAAAGAAAGGAAATAATCCATAGCATTCTCCATGTGGGTGCTAGCACCTCTGCCTACCCCTTCGGGGATATAGGCGTGATTTTATGTTATGTTATGTATTCTCCACATGATAAGAAAAACAAACATGTTTCTTACATCTTCATCGTCCAATTGCCTATCGTGGATGCATCTAGGCCTCTCTAGCTCTCTGGAGCCCTCTGGAGACCTAGGTCTCCGACTCCTCCTTTCCAAGAATGGTTTAACTAAGCTATTACAAGATTAACTGTTTTCTGACTCGCCAACGCCGAGAAGAGAGCTTTTGCTAGAGATCGTTCATTACCAGGTGAGCATCTGATCCTCCACCTTCTATATTCAATCTGTCCTAGCTACCGTTTCCAAGTCGAAAAGCATAATTGCTATTTATTCCTACCTTCCTATATACTTAATTTTTATTTTGGTTTTTATGTTTGTGTTCCTTACATGGCCAAAGTATCAAATAATATTTTAGTTCACAAGAATTCAACACAAATACGTGCATTTTAAAATAAATATTTTATTTTTACTTTATTACATTCTTATAAATCATTGCCACACGGCCTATAGAGTTCATAATATAGCAATTAATATTTCTATCCGTTACATGAAAACCGAGAACGCCCGATCATAGACTACGATAATTAAAAAAAAGCCATTCACTAACACAGATACAATCGCAGATACTAAAATATTGTGACGGCATCATGCTGTGATATATTTGCCAAAATGTGGGTGCTTTATCAAGATGTGGCATCGGTCACGTCTGCAGATGTTGTGGCTCTATGAAATGCACATTGCAGTCACATTGGTTTATTGGCACAATATATTCCAAAATACGAACAAAATTTAGTAGTTTATCATTTTATCGTTGGGGCTTAGCGTTTAATATAATTTATTACGTCTATTGTATATGACCTATGATTCTTTATGTGCAGAATCACTTAAGAGATAGACCACATTTCTTACTACAATTAAAATTGTCATAGAGTTTATAAGAGTAATTGGATAAATAAATAGATTTTTCAACTCTTTCGACTTTCGACTTTTTTTTAGTTTTGTGAGTAATACTTACAGACTTAAAACACAAACTACAGTAGGTAGTATCACACACCTTTTTATTTGTTTAAATCAAACTAGAAAATACAAAGGTTTCAATGTTAAAAAATATTATTTTTAACATTGAAACCTTTGTATTTTCTAGTTTGATTTTAAAAATGAAACCTGATGATGGTTTCATTTTTTAAATTTTTCGGAACATATTAATAGTAAAGAGTGTTTCCGTTCTCAAGCCACGATACTCTACCCACGAATATTTGTTCCGATCTGAACTTAGAAATCTTTTCGTTTTCTACCTATGAATTTTTTTTCACGTAGGTATTTTTCTCAAAACATTTTCCGATTTCAACCATTACTTTTATAAATTCTAAAAACTTCAATCAAGTAAGCATTGAGTCAGTGACCGAAGCGCGAAGGTGTAAAAACTCCTGCCTAGATGGAGCCTACTAGTTGAAAGATAAAAAATATTATTTATCACCGTTGTCCAGCGCGCAATCTAGACAAATTAAACGAGTTACCTGATCAGACGGAATCTGGGGGACAAGTTTTGATGTGTCGTGTGCATCATGTTCTAAGAAGTGAATAATATTGTGATATTATCTGTGATGCAACACGATATCTTCCAGATAAAAACTATAATTAATTAAAACTCAAATAAGGTGAGATTTGATCAATCAGTTGTAACAGAATACAGTAGTACTTTCACTACGTAACAGCTCAAAACTTTTAAAACATAAAACTTTGATTGACTTGTTAAATAATTTTATATTTTTGCCTACTATCAGTTGAGACATTAATATCAACACAAATTGACAGATATATTACTTTATATTACAAAAAACTGGTTATTTACTTAAATTATATACCTACGTTAACCAATTAGGATGGTAATTCATTTATCTACAGTTTTACTACTGTCAATAAATTGGTCGGCTACTATTTTTGGCGTAGAGCTAAAGCAACACTCTAAGTGGCCACAATCGTTTTGGGTCTCCACTTACTTGAGTATAAAAAAACCTAAGTATACGGCTCGAGCATACTTCAGTGACAGAAAAAAACACCAGGTGCCTACCAAAAGCGTTCATTGTTCCAGTGAACGAGAAAGATTAATAAATCTTTAGAGAGTTGAGTATCTGCGGACGATCTCGCGGGATGCGAGCTTTGGGCCAGGACGTGTTATTGCAAGCCTATTCAGATGCCACAGTTGAGGCCAAACAGCCCCTTTGTCATGACAAAGGTGTCGTGCAAAGAAAAAGGGTCCCTATCGACAATCTACCTTATCAGATCCAGTTCCCTTCCGAAAGGTCTCAATAGGATAGTCTGCGTTTTGAATGCGGTGGATCTAATTCCCTCGGTCACAATAACGTACATGAATTCCAATTTAGTTGGACAGAGACTGCAATCAGGGTGAAAAGAGTTCGAAGGATGTTATCAAACATCGAATTGATAGGGCCTCGCATTGTGTTGAAATAACATTTTGTGATACTCTGTTCTGATTTTAATGTTCAGTACTATTAACATTTATATTGACGGTTTGTTGTAATGTTAGTTAGAAGAGGTTTTGTGCATTAGTTGGAAGACCAAAGGCTTGTATTGCTTGTCTTTTGCGCTGATGGCACAGATTCTCTGTTCTTACAGGGTTGGCAGCACGAGTGTGATTCCCCTGGTGTTGCACATGGCTTTTCTGCGACCTAAGTGGTATAAAAGAAGAACATCTTGCTTTACTATGGTGACACTTTCATTTCTGTAATGTATATCTATACTATTATATAATTGTAAAGTGGCCGTGTCTGTACATTGGAGATATTAAAAAAAAAAACTTGGGTTATGTTATGTTAACGATACTGAACACGAAAATATTTTTTTTTAATTTCCTGTCTGTTTGTCTGTTTGTTCGCGATGGACGCAAAAACTACTGGACGGATTTCGATGCGGTTTTTTTTTTTAGAAAGGGCTTACTCAGACTTAAAATGTTAAGTTTGTTTGATCGCAATCGGTTGAGTAGAACCGAAGATATGAGCAAAGTTCGCGTATACCGAGATGCACGCAGGCGGAGCCGCGGGCGGAAGACTAGTACTTTTATAAAAAGAAACTAGCCGTTGGCCATAGCCCGCGTGGATTGATGAATAATATTGGTTAAGTTTTTAGAATTTTTTTTTTAAGTACAAGGGGACAAAAAAAATGTTGAAATAGGTATATCGTCGGCCTAATTCGTTAACCTGCTATGTCAATTTTAGAGAACTTTACAGGAGGATGAAAAAACTGAATAACTTCTATAATTTTATACTAATTGAAATTTCTTATATACCGTTTCTTCTAATAAGTTCATTGATCATTTTAATATTGAAATTTCTTTGAAAAGTTTATATGAAATGGTAAAAATCTGAAAATAAAGGAGATAGCTGGTATTCATTTGGACATTTTTTATTTTGTTTGGGATTCAGCAGGTTTTCGTGTTAAATTTTTTAGCATGCTCTTTATAAAATAAGTACTAGTTAACATTTTTTTATACAACTTAGGTGGCAGACAAGCACACGGCCCACTTGATGGAAAGTGGTTACCAAGGCCTATGGACGTATGCAACACCAGGGGCGTTAGATTCGAGCCACGGCAGGGAGTTCATTTCACAAAAACGTGTGGGGGATGAAATTCTTCGATCTGTTTCTAGTCATAACGTGTAGTTAAAGACTCCTTGTCTGTGGCGAGAGAATCTAGTGGGCCTCATATCGAACAATTCGTCTGAACACACACCACTGTACAGGCGGTAAAACACACAACGAGGTGAAGTCTCTTCTGAGGCGGAGCGGTTCCACACCGCCAGAGAATGTGGGATTGTCGACAATCCTCAGCACCCGCCTTTGCACCGAGTCGAAGGGGTCAAGCTGGCAATCCGGTGCGCCGGCAAAAAGGTGACAGCAGTACTCCATGTGAGGCTGGATCTGCGACTTATAGAGAAGCAGTCTTTGCCCCGCAGTGAAGTACTTCTTCGCCCTGTTGAGCACTCCATGTTTTTTGGATGCCAGTTGACCTTGTCCTTCAAGTATTTACGGTACTGGACATCGCAGGAGATGTCAACACCAAGGATCCTGATAGTCGGGTAGATGGTAAGCCTTGTTTTAAGGAATTGTGGCGCCAAAGTAAATGGGGTTTTCTTAGAGGTGAATACACAAACTTGTGTCTTAGAGGGGTTGAATTGGACTAAAGTTTAGTCTTTCCCGATCGGATACTCTAGCTAGCGTAGTCTCGATTTCAGACATTAGTTGTTCGCGACTTTCCTCCACCTCGGACTGAGGGATATTTGCACGGCCCGTATAACAAGTGCCTCCGGCATGGAGTCCGAGTAGCTGCCGTCTACGACGGTTATAATCCCTTGGGGAGTCCATGAGATGGTAACTTTGAAAGAAGACCTACAGAGGTCGTCTTGCATCTGGCACAAGCCAGACCCGATCGAAGATCTTCACTATATCGAGGCTAACGGCTAACCGCTAGTGCCACACCTCGATTCTCGATGGCTTGCGCCCAACGATTTGTGAGATACACAAGAAGGTCACCGGTTGAGCGACGGTGGCAGAAGCCGTACTGTCGGTCGCTCTGATCTACTGAGCCTTCAACGTTATCTTCAAGGTATCCTAGGAGCTGTGTATTAATGACACGCTCCACCACCTTCGAGAGGAGGGAGGTGATAGCGATAGGACTGTAATTGGACGGGTCTGTCCTATCGCCTTTTTTGGGCATAGGATTCACGTATGCGGTTTTCCATGAAGCCGGAACTAGTCCCGCAGAGAATGAAAGCGCGAAAAGTCGTGTAGTACCTACAGGGAACAACTCGGGAGCGCAGCGCACTCCCTTGCGTGTTTTTTACTTCATGCATTGAAGAACCACACCAGGGGATAATAGGTGGCACGTCATTCCCATCCTTCGAGAAATTCGAGTTTGACGCAAAGAGATTTAGAAAGATTGCCTAAAAGATCAACTTTCTCCTTGGTGCCATGGGCCAGACTATCGTCAGGTTTTAGCCGCGGCGGAAGGCAGCATCATGACTTACCGATCATTTCTAGTACGATACTGTGAAGGAATATAGGATTTGGCAGGTTTTCTGTGTGTTTATTGGTCGCTGATTTTAAAGCAGTTTTTCGAACACGATTTTTAGCCTTGTTGTAGTTGAAATAATGACGTATTTATTGCACGATTAGGTCGGTAATCGTTTGTAGTTTCAAATCCGATCAAAATGTCATTTTCGATAAAAAGTCGAATTAGCAGGTTAACGAATTAGGCCGACGATATGGTTATATAATTTGTAATTTACGTGACCTAGGTAAACAGGGATTCATATTCTTACATATAGAATGATACAATATTATACATAGCATTACAATGGTAATCGTATATTTATGTCACATACACGTAATGTATGTGACACATACACAATTTTTATAGTAGTGATATGCTTAATCTTTAGATACACGCTACATCATTATGATATATTGTAGTGATGTGCCATTTCTATGTATTATATTCTAAAACGTTGTGTTTTTTTTGTACCAGATAATTACTATCAACATTACCAATCAAATCAACTTCAACTAAATAAAAGTCCCAAAATATTATTTTGTCGATACACAATCCATTCGTTATTCAAAATACAAATACCAAAATGTACGTGGCAAAAACCTCTTGATAAAAAATTTACATTATAATTGTAGCTCATTACAAATAATTCTCCATTCATCATCTACGCATATAAAATCGGTGGACTAAACGAAAAAAATGAAGTGACGTCCAATAAGATTGATGTTTGTCCTTCAACCCCAAAATACTTTATACTTATTAAGCCCGACAAGTTCTTTGGCTTTCTAAAAATCGACAGTAAACACAATACCAACAATTGGTCCGATCAAACGCAATATTAAGTTCGCTTGTCATTTTAACTATCATCTCTAACATCATCACAAACAACAAAATTCATTTAAACGATATTTAACTCTATACTCATAGATTTACGGTGAAAATTTCTATAGCATCTTCAGTGTCGAGGAAGCGCTGCTGAGAAAGGAGGTTATTGTCAGTCTCGTTTATGGGTTATGATTTATGACCAATGACTTCCAACGGGTTTTAGCCTCATGATAATCTTATTCAAACGCGCCTCTTGTGAGGTTCACAATGCTACCTAAATTAGCTATAGCCGTATCATAAGCTATTTTGATGCTTATAAGAGGTGCGTTTGGTTAACTGAACCGTGTGTGGTATGCATACACAAACAAGGTATGCTCTGTCATTTTATTTATACCAGTTAAACTTTTTGAATCACGATGTTCGTTTCCACACAATAAACAATGACATCGACTCGCGTTTTGTAAGGATTAATGATTATTTAATGAAGTACCTACATGCTTACTAAAGTAATCGCTATCTAAAAAGCCCGTTTGGACATTTCAAGTCCATGAAGTTCTCAATTTTGAGAACGTAAAACAATGATATTTTTCAAACGTAGAATGACATTTTTCATTGATGGGTACCGCCCACTCCGCTCAGTGCTGTCCATAACGAGTTTTTTATACTCTCCACAGACTATTAATAAATTGGTTATGGTAAAAATAAATCGATTAAGATATTTTTTTTTAATTTTATCATAAAAATGTCTAAGACAAAGTTAAAGATCGTACACTTATCTGTAAAAATCCGGTCAAGTGCAAAACGTGTGTTAATGCGCAAACACGACTCGTGTTTGCGCATTAAAGATTCCTCACGAAACTGAATTGTGGTGCGAACTAATGCTACATGACCGGCAATATGCTACATGACCGGCAATATGCTACAGTACTGGCAATATGCTACATGGCCGGCAATATACTACAAGACCGGCAATACTTTGATTGCGTTGAATTAGAAGTTTAATTTTAGGGTACTCCTCGTTGAGCGAGAATCCTGAAATGTGAGACGAAGCAAGGTCATAGAGCACAAATAAAAGGAAGCGTTTAACATTTAACATTTTAACATTTTTAACGGATTCTATCGCGATTAAGTCTTTATTACTTTAACCCGAAGTTTCGGCTAACTTTCAGCAACCGTGGTCGCGGAGTGACTAAACATCAGCGACTATTTACGTAGAATGAGCTCGCGGTTTCGTTAAGTCTGACTGTTTTTTTGCTGTTTTCTAGGTCTTTTTTAAATTTTAGGCTTGTAGACTTCAAGATTTGTAGGTTTAATTATGTCTAGAAGCCTGGAAGCCTAGAAACCTAGCCCTGGACCCCCAGAACTATTACCCAGTCTTCTTTAGTAATTTTGGCACAAGCTTCATTCAGCAATGTCATCATTTTCTTAGTGGAGAATGGCCGCTTTGTATTGTGGCGTGCTGCATATCCTTTCATTTGAGCCCAGATCAGCTCAATAGCATTGTACTGACAATGGTATGACGGCGTTCTTGTCACTTTATGTCCATGCTGAAGTGCCCATTCATCAATTTATTTTTTTAATTTTGCAGGTTTAATTTTTTTACCAGTTACAGCAATTCAGCTCTTAACTATTTCGTATCAGCTTCAACGCCTGATCTTTGTATCCATGCTACTAAATCGGCCTTTTTGTTTGCTTGAGTAGGTGCTTTATTTATTTGAACTGATTGGTCACGGTGCATTGTACACAATAATTTTATTATGCACTGTTCAGAGAGGTTTGCTAACAGGTTAGTAAACCACTCTGTGATATTATTTTGTACTTTTAGACTCAAATGCGAGCAAGGTATCATTCACAAAACCACCACTAGCTGACCCGACGACGTGGCAGATGATTAAGCGTCCACCTTTTCCTATTGGCACTTTTGAGCAAGAGGCCTTGGTATCATCTGTCCATGACTGCGGCACGGTATGATTCGAGTTCAGCCAAGTCTCATCGACAAATATGACATTATCCCAATTTGTGACTTTGTTGTGTTTGCTGTTATCTAGGTTTTTTTATTCCTAGGCTTCAAATATCATCTTAAGTCACCCCGGGACCAGGGCTGCTAGAAAGTAGCCGACGTAGGGTTAAAAGTAAATAGTGACAGATAAATCGCGATAGAAGCCGTTAAAAAGTGGTTTCATTTCAATAAGTGATATAAGCGTAAACTTCAGACAGTAGGTATCAAGAAAATGATTTACTAAAGATTCATTTTCATGCGATTTCTATTGGTTATTATTGAGTGAATATTATTGTAATAAAAATGTTAAATGAAAGAAAATTGACTTTTCGCAGTATTGTATTGTTTAAAAATACCTACAATATCAAAGTTTAGATAAAATTTTCTAATTAGAACTTTAAGCCAATGAACTTTACACTACAATACAATACATATTCTAATCGATCAAATACGCATACAAACTTGAATCGATTTATCTTGAGTATCGTGTACCGAGTGGTGTGGTTACATCCCTAGTTACGTCCAAATGACAAATGTCATAGTGGGCCTCTTACGTTGAGACTAGTATAAATAAAACATCGGCTCTTAGGAATCACGATTTTCAAATTGCATTTTTTGATAAGTTAGAACTAAAAAGTGGGTACTGTGACACTGTTCAGCTGATTTTCTTCAGGATTTTATTTAGTTAGGAACTCTTTTATTTTAATTTTAGACAAGAGTGACCTATCATTTCTCGCATACCGGCAGCACAAAACTAATACTAGCAATAATCTAGAAATAAGTTGTCGGGCTGTACCTTCTGCTACCAAAAAGTCCCGGTTGAGATTTTTTTTCCTCTTCATTCTTATTGGCGGTCAGGGTTATGAGTGTCTATTGAGTGTGAATATTAATTCAATCTGATCATTAATAAATAACCATACTCTGATAACAAAAAATAAATTATAATATCATAACCTCATGAATATTTTTTAGAACATCAATTTATTTTCATTCATAAATATCGATTTTAAAACAGTCAATGATATACACATAAAATTTAATTGAATTCTAAACGCAATACTACTTTTGTAGTTCTGAGAACATTCCTACGATATTTTTTTTCCCCCACAACAGAGCCAATCCGTCATACGACGTTGTCCCCTCAGGTAACAAAAAATAATATAAGTAAAAAGTTCCCTATTATTCAACCCTTTCATTGTGAACGTAAGTACAGATTAGTTTCAAGGGAAGGGATACAATCTAAATGACATGGCTCTGCGCGGCGTAGACCATTCTTCATGTAGAGATTTTGGTTGATAAGTATAGAGGCCATCCATAAAAGTAGCTTACCTGATCACTAAGCTATGTTCAAGTTATGTCAAAGCTCAACAGTCAAAAATGACATGACCACTCAAAAGGAATTAAAGAAGTCATTAGGAATTACTGCTTTATGTTTATTTTGTTTACCTTTTAGTAAATCATCCTCAATAGCATAAAATAGCTTTGATAAAGATTATGTAATTGGTTTCGAATTTTGCCAATATTATTATTTATTTATTAAGTACTAGCTTTTGCCCGCGGCTCCGCCCGCGTGGATGTCGGTTATCGCGACCAAACATAGCCTATGTCCTTTCTCGATGTCTAATCTACCCCTATACCAAATTTCATCAAAATCGGTTCAGTGGTTTGGGCGTGAAAGCGAGACAGACAGACAGACAGAGTTACTTTCACATTTATAATATTAGTAGGGATCAATATTTTAAAAAAAATGTACCTAAACGACAGAAAATCTGATTGCGTTCTCGTAGTGGAAAAAAAGGAATTTGAGAGTAAAAATATCGTTAGAATAGAAGAAGAATAAAATATAAATTTGGCAATAAGACCAACTGTTTGTTAACATTTTTATATCATGCAGTAAGTTTAGTTATCATGACCATTACAGCTTTAATCCCGGTTGGTCTTTTACGCTGGAGCCCAGGGTCCGTTCTTCTACTCTTTTTTCCTTTTCATTTAGTTTTCTTGGCCAACGGGAGCGATTGCTGTTGTACCTTCCAAACGAGAGGAACCCCTGCACCAGGACCTCGTTTATTAATCAACAAAAGTATGCTAGCAGGTGAGGTTGGTTGAGGTCTCGAAGGTGTCGAAGGGCCCCTAAAGCCCTTTAGTAAAATTACAATAAGACACTTCTAGTAGTAAGGGCATGATATATCAGATAGCCTAGTTGGACATGAAATGAGACTGACACAGAAACTGGTCCTCTCCCTAGTGTTGGTTTCCCATTAAAATTTTATTATACGTATTTTAAACTATAACTATCATTAAAAACCCTACTATTTAGATATTCACTACAATATATAGTAATATCACATACGCTAAGGTAATAAATGTAGTTGATAAAACAAAATTTAACCCAAAATTAAAACTAAAATCTTGTATTTAAATTTTTATTTCTTCATTACCATTTCTATCCACACTAAACTGTTTCTCGAAGAGATATAATTTTAACTTACTTTGATTTACGCATAAAATATCTATAAAATCCCAGCTACATTTTAATTACTTCTATCAACGGATGTCCTAATACACCATAGATTTTATAGTTCATTTTTTGTTTACACAGAGCGATATGCTTAATTAAGTGGACGATTAAAATAAAGTCAAAACATTGTCCACTGACTCAACAGACCGGAGCAAGCCAGTGTGAATTGTTTTTATACGTCCTGTTTTAATTAAATTTTTAGTTTATTGAAGTCTTCATTTTGTTTGAAGACGTTTAAAGTCAGTTAATAAATTAAAACAGAGTATGCTTTGGTTTTGATAATGATTTGTTGTTCATGGTTAGAAAAACTAATCGTCTGATGTTCAAAATAATCAGGTTTATTACAATACCTAAGCAAAATGAGAACATTATTAAATTGTTTTACAAATTTGATATTAGTAACTACAGTACATCTCCATTCCCTAACGGAAACTAATGCTAATATACCGGTCTACATAATTGCAGAATCAGTGGCTTATTAATTACGATGATACAGCGTATTATTATTATCCCATTCAGTTAACCCTTCCCCTGCCTGCCTGCTTTTGCGGATATTGGTAAATATTCGTGATACTCAATAAACAATAAACAACTGACAAAGCACTTTATACGTCAATTATATTTATATATGTTTGTATATTCTTTTGAAATATTCATTAATACATTATACTCATGTCTGTAAAACCCTAAGGGGTGGGGAGAGGTGTATTTTCACCCACATTTCGCCAACTATGATTTGTGTAATAGGGGGTGAGCCTATTAGCCGTCAAGCGGGCACTTATTCATGGGTTTTATGTTTGCTGTCGGATGGAGAACAGCCCTATCGCTTGGTCGCCTTCTACGACACCCACAGGAAGAGATGTGGTGGCCCTATTCTACTACACCGGGAACCAACACGGCCTTATAATATTCATTGTGGATATAATCCATACTCCATACTAATATTATAAATGCGAAAGTAACTCTGTCTGTCTGTCTGTTACGCTTTCACGCCTACACCACTGGACCGATTTGGTTGAAATTTGGTATAGGGGTAGATTAGACCTTGAGAAAGGATAATCGACATCCACGCGGGCGGAGCCGCTAGTAAAAGCTAGTAAGATCCTATAAATCTAATTATTATTTTCGAGTTCTTAATTTTATGTCATCATCATCATCATTTCAGCCATAGGAAGTCCACTGCTGGATATAGGCCTCCCCTATAGATCTCCAATAAATTTATGTACGTGCTACGTATTAGCAATAAATAATCAGGATTTCCCCTCAAGTTTCCAAAAAGAAACAATATTATATTTTGCGACAACAAAACCTTGAATTAAAGTAGGTACATTATGCGTAATGATCATTAACCATTATCATAACTATTTTCTAAACCAATTACAAAAGCACTAAATTGACCGAATTGACCAAAGTTTTTGACCGTAAACAGAGAGAAATTGTACCCGAACCCGATATAAGGCCGCATTTATATTTGACCTAGCCTTCCAATTAGATGAAACTTCTAATATTGGAGAGACCCCTTCGATTTAATTTATTTCAGTAGTTTACTTTCAACCCAGAAGTGTTTTGGACTAGTGGTTGTAGCTTTTGAAGTAATTTCTAAATTAATTCCGGGAGCACTAAGCGTGTTCTGTACTTCTCATGTGTATGTTATTATAACTAAAACTTTCAGTTTTTGTAATGCTTTTTGAGAAATTAACATTATATACATTATAAATTTAAAAACACACATCGTCTGTGGGTCGTAAGTTACCGAAGGTGAGATTAGAAGAGAGATATCTCTTGGACCCTGGACGACCAATATTGAACCCTGGACTCGCCGACGAGTTTGTATCAGTCGTTCGCCAGCGCTCGCCGTTTAACAACGTGTGCGCGCTCGTCATTTGTCTGTACAAGCTCTACCAAGAAACCGAACAAACAACAAGATGACCGGTCGCGGTAAGGGAGGAAAAGGTCTGGGGAAAGGAGGAGCCAAGCGTCACAGGAAAGTGCTCCGTGATAACATCCAGGGTATCACGAAGCCGGCCATCCGTCGTCTGGCGCGCAGAGGCGGTGAAGCGTAAACATTTAATGTAACTGATGATGATAAGTCTTTCTGATATTTTCCAAAGTTTACGCGAATGTCAAAAATGTCATTGAAATAAAACCACTTTTTAACAGATTCTATCGCGATTTATTTGTTATTATTTTACTTTTAGTCCGACATTTCGGCCACGTTCCGCGGGGTGACTAGAGATGGCGGTTGTCACAATAGTTTTGAAGTATAAGTTTTCTCAGAGTACCTACCCGAATCACGATGACTTGTTGGTGTTACTACCCCTTGAACATGGCTGCCGAAAGGTAGTCGAAACGTCGGACTAAACGTAAATAATAACAAATAAATCGCGATAGAATCCGTTAAAAAGTGGTTTTATTTTAATGAGTCTTTCTGTTGAGAATCTGTAAAATGCAACGAATCTAATGTAGTTGCTCTTTAAGCTTACATAATAATTACTCCATAGTATTGCATGTTACTGACAAAAACCATATGGTGAACACGCATTGAGGTCGAGTAGGTATCTAATAAGAAATTATGGATATGTATCATTTTCAATGAATGCAATAAATGCGAAAGTAACTGTAACCGTCTGTATGTCTGTTTGTCCGTCTGTCTGATACGCTTCACGTCTAAACCACTGAGCAGATTTTGATGAAATTTTGTACAGAGATAGGTTAGATCTTGGGAAAGGACATAGGCTATGTTTGGTCGCCATTACCGACATCCAGGCGGGCGGAGTAATGGGTAACAGGCAGACTGAAAGATAGACAGAGTTACTTTTGCATTTATAATACTAGTGTGGATTTGCACAGAATGAAAAACTAACCTGCAATTTCAGTTTGAGCACGCGCGCCCGCTAACCACACACAGATATCAGATAAATAATATTTGTACTTTAAGCTCTCATTTAATTATTATTTAACTCATTACTCGTAAAAACCAACCAATATTTTATTCATTCCAATTAAAGCCTTGTGGATTGGACTGTACGTCCGCTAAGATTCGGGTTTCTAGCACGAGAGAGATGGGCTTAAAGATATAGAGTTTATATTTATTGACATTTTCTAATGTATGTTCGAAGTCATATATCATGGCGTCTTTCGATGGCACCGCTTCTGATAACACACCTCATTGTTTGCTGTACGCATAATGGATTATTGATAAAACACGTGGGTGTCCCTAATCTCCCGGCCGAGGGAAATCTTCTGAGATGTCGATTCGACCAAAATATATTAAAGTAATGCCTTTAGTAATGAATGATCATGGTCAGATATTAAGTGGACACGATTTATCGCCGTTCCGTCTTAATGTAGAAGTTTCCGATAGCGTGCTTGTTCTGTTAAATGTTGTAACAGTAATCTAACGTATACTAACGCGTTTGAATACATTAGTCATTGTAGCGATAGACGCTTACCAAGGCTTAAAGCTGTAATTTTATTTATTGTAAAGAATTTTGAAAGTTCAAAGATTTCAATTTTTCTTTTCATATGTTTGTAACATTAAATAATGGATAGTGAAATTTTACATCATTACTATCTTCAATACAATCAATTTTGCTATTAATATTAGCTCCAGTCACATATTATATACATGTCTTCAATGGCATATTAAAAATCTAAGTTCAATGCCATAAAAAAGAACTGACACTTTATAACCAAGCTATGAAAAAATCAGTCCACGGGGAAACAAAACAGTGTAAGGTATGAAAAGATAACTGATAAATAAACAAAGTTTTTAAACAACGCAAATGAAATATAGGAAATATCTCATAAAACATCAACGTAAAAAAAACAATATCGAAAATATGTATTCAAATTCAAGTTTCACCTGAAGTAAATTCAACCCAACACCATTTTTCCAATTATGATAAGTAAAATAAATCTAAAATTCGTGCAGCATCCTTGAAAGATTGTGACCACCGATCCCGACTTCCCACCAATTAAGCGACTTTCCTACCACGACCTACTTCGCAGAATGAAAATTCATTAAGAGCTATTCAAGTATTCACAATGTGACTATTAGTGCCCTATTCATTTTTTAATTAATCAAGAGAACCGCGACGGAGAGGAACTAGCAATGCAGCGGTAAATGAACAAGCTAACGTTTGAGTTTTTTCCCGGAAAGAACTTTTTCCTGTTTACATACCTACTTATTTATTGACAGAATATGAACGCATTCATTAAATATATAATAAGAAACCCAAGATAGAGTAACATTTTAAGGACTTTTCATCAGGTCTAAGCGATATTAAACTTCGTTACTCAATGCTTTAAATGAATTATCATATAATTATACATAAAACAATGAAAGCAAGTCACCTAGCTACATAGGCGCAATAGAACCCTAATTGCATAATGAGCAAATCTGCCATTTAATTTCAAATACGCAGTTGTCATATTTTAAAAACAAACCGATATAGATGCCACGAATAAAGTAATCCTTGAATAACTTACAAAAATAAATTTCTTAAATCTATTATAGAACTGAAATATCGTGATAGTTCGAACTTCGTAAATTTAAAACAGCAACAGTTCAGGATATAAGACAAAGGCTGAACAAAGTTTCGAATTTCATTGCACGAGGTAACAATTTCAATCTAAAATTGGTCGCTCCAGATGTTCATGAGCGAATAACTTACGCCGACTAAAATGAACCCTAAATCTTCACCGGGTGGATGGTCCCGCGCCAAGAATTGAATTTGCCTCGCATTCTCACACTCGTATGTACGAGTAGGTACCTACCAATGGTATGTTTTAAGTGTAGCATTCCCAGCCGGAGCTTTGAATTTTGGCTTACGTTATTTGATTACGTAATGTTCTTCTCAATTGTAGTAACGATAGTATACTGTATAATTTATAGTATTAGAATTAGAGTACCTTAGTACCAAGACAATTCGACTTCACCGCAAGCTGAAGGCAAAGTCTCAAGAAAGAAAGTCACCATTACAGACACATACCATGTTATAATACAATGATGACGCTCTGCTTTAGGGTGTCATCAGATACTTTTGATTCACGCCCTGCTTAAAGGACCCGGGGCTGTAGGAAGTAGGAAATACGTGAGCTGGTAAGGAATTCCAGGTATTAATGGTGTGGCGAAGGAAAGAGTTCTGAACAGCTTGGTTCTTGATGGAATATTCTGTACCGTATGCGGGTGACATTTAAGCTCTGCACGTGTTGTCCTGTGTAGCAAGGAGAGGATGGGACTAATTGGAAGAGCTCATCAGAGCACTTACCATGGAAGAGGAAAAAACCTGCCAAGGTCGCAACATCTCTACGCATCTGCAAAGGCTCGCGGGTCTATAGGGAAATTCTATTTCTGTATGGTTATAAATAATAACAACTATGAACTCACTTCTAACTTAATCTATCCAAATCAATTTGCGTAGTGCGGATATTGCGCCCGGAAAGATATAGTTTAGAAGGCTAAGGCGGAAGCGGAGCTCCCGCATTTGCCTTCTATCATCAGCATCAGCTAGTAATGATTTCTTTTTTCTCAGTAGAGCTATGACACGACGGTATTTCCATCCAATCGAGCAGTCCGACTGGGGGAGTACCTCCGCCCTACAGAATACAACCGCAACTATAATAACCTCTTGTTGTGTTCCCGGCGGTGAGTAGGGTAGCCAGAGTTCACTGGAGAGGTTTTATGCGGTCAGTGGGAAGACCAAAGAATAGGCAGGGAAACATCACTGTGTTTCGTATACAAATTAGACACATTTGACGTTTGTTTACCTAGGCGTGACGTCAGAGCCGACGCCATGACACTGCGGGCTGTTTTCCCGCACTATTCATTTTTTGTTACAAAAATGGCTTTAAACTTCGTTAATCTTTAGTTTATTACCGAAATATTATAGGTATTTACGTAAATTAATGTATTAACAATAAATGGCGCAAACACAACATTATTAGCTACTTCTAAAAATACGTCAATGTTATTAATTTATATGAATTATATTGTTATTTATATTTTAATTCTGGATCCGGAGGATCACGTCGAAACCACGTCCCCCCGCCCAAACGTACCCATCAGGCTGGCAGCGTTGCCCTTCTGTATGGCTAGGGAGATATTCTGCTGCAGGTATTGGCCCGAGCGCGGATCACGCCCCTCCCTCCGCATACGGCACCCCAAGTCGGCCACGAACTTCTTGGCCTCGAGGCCCCATGGACCGGCCGTCTCCACCGCGAACGGGACAAAGTCGTACCCCGCGGCCTCCAGGTCGGCGTATTTGCTGTGTTTCAGCAAAGCCGCCGACTCGGCTCCCGCACCAGCCACCCTCTGAGTAGCCGTAAGGTGACACGACGCGAAGGTGCAAACACACGTGGCGTCCCAAATCAGGGAGCGGCCTCTCCTCCACGGGACCAGTGTCAGCCCGTCCGGCCGCTTCCCGTCGGTGCGTGATAAGCCAGGGGGCTCCAAAACGCAGGGGATGCCCGCTGCAACCAGTGCCTTTCTACGTAAATAGTAAATTTGTATCTACATTACGGGAGAGAGTTTCAAAAACGTTCGCCATGCCTAATTGTCCTGATTGTCTTTTCTTCTAGGGTCGGCAGCACGAGTGTGACTCCCCTGGTGCGACACTCGTCCATACGCCACGGTAACCACTTTCCATCAGGTGGGCCGTGTCTGCCCCCTTAGTGGTATAAAAAAAATAAAACATCCTACTAATATTATAAATGTGAAAGTTTGTGGGAATGGATGTGTGGATGTGTGGATGTTTGTTACTCTTTCACGCATAAACGGCTGGACCGATTTGGTTGAAATTTGGTATGTATATAGGTTATACCCTGGATTAACATATAGGCTATATATTCGAATGGGATCAGAATTCCACGCGGACGGAGCCGCGGGCAACAGCTAGTTAATATCTAAAATCATTCACAATCACAGATTTGAATAATAAAATACTTACTATTTAAACAATATATAAATTCCACCAAATCTTTTAACTAAGCCAACCAACACTGAGACTTTACCGATATGCTTCTCGTTTGAATTAAGTCCTCTTACCTATTCACTAGAGAGGATGTTAATTAAGGCTCTGAAAGCATTACTAAAAAGCTCGAGCCTTTTGAATGAGCTCCGTGCAGTACGAAGTAGAGCCGTGTGTTTAAAATTGATGAAGCGCGTTCATCATTGAAACTGTTTAAGCTTTGGTCTTAGAGGAAGGTTTCTTTGTAGCTAATTTTATACATGAAATTTTGATACGAGTGTAAAATAAAAATGGTACATTTTAATATTTTAATTAGACTATCTTAGTAGATAATATATCGTTTCCGTGTGGTAATAGACAAAGAATACAAGTATCACCACCCCAACTTATCCGAAGGGTGTCGTATGAGGCGACTAACGGAAAAATACGTAGACGATATCACTGCGAGAGGCGGGAAGCTCAAAATAAAACCCTGTACCAACGCATCTGGCTAGCGTGGAAACAGTAGGCCAAAGCCAGCAATGGACTGCGATAGGCTAAATTGATTGATTCAATAGATATATTACTATGATGTAGGCATGAATACTTACTATAAAGCTTACTCATCATTACGTCATCATAGTGTTCATTTAGTAGGGGTGGGGGGAAACACTACTGACAGTGGAGGTGAGCGCTGATGCATCACAAGGTGGCCACCCTAAACCTACATCTGGGTCGCAAGTCCCAGTCGCCGTCACGGTGTTCCTGCCTGTATCACGCTATGGACCCGGCGACCGCACGGTGAATCCATGGAGTGCCGAGAATCTGATCTCTTCATAATGTACCTACTTTGTTATTTTCTGCACCACCTATAAAGTTGACTAGTAGTTGGCAAGGCAGTGTGCATGAAGTTTAAATAAATATAGAAATATACTATATCAACGTTTTTGTAGTTATTAAGAAAATGTTAGTAAATCATTAGTTTAAATTCAGTTCATAACATTGTACAAAGCTATTTATCCAATCTAACAATTCACTTCATAATCAAATTCTCAATTCCAATTCCAATTAAATCAAACTTCCCGAAAATATCTTGCTACAATAAAATGATTACCTACTTTATTGTTTTCTTAAATGTAATTGGTCGAAACTGATTTTCGGAAACGCAAAGATCATCCGAAAGTTCGATGAGATAAAGGAATGATCCTTATTTAACTTTAACGTTTCTGAGTGAAGTTTCACTTTACTTTAGAATTGGTTGAATGTATTTAAGGGTATATACTATTATGATTCTAAAATAACGTTTCACTTTTGGTATAGATAAATTGGTTTCACTTGTCCCTAACGTAACTCGTTCATTAGCGTTTAAATAAATTCATTAATAAGCCTCGGTAGAGACAAGCAGTCAACGCACAGATCTATAAATCAAATAGTGAGGGAGTGTCAGAGACAAAAGGACGACAGCGTGACGGTATGATGGGACACATTGCTATAAAGTTTAGCCAACGTTACGGTAATTTCATGTTGCCAAGAGCTTCAGTAAGCTCTTTACTAAATCGAATATCAAAAGCGGCATTGATAGGATCTTACCAAATTTGGATAGGTAGGGGGGGGGGGGGGGGTACACTACTGACGGTGGAGGTGAGCGTTGATGCATCACAAGGTGGCCACCCTAAACCTACATCTGGGTCGCAAGTCCCAGTCGCCGTCACGGAGTTCCTCACTGTATCACGCTATGGACCCGGCGACCGCACGGTGAATCCATAGAGTGCTGAGAATCGGATCTCTCTATATTATGTTAATAAATCTTCTTACTTATCATAGATGTGTTGGGTCCCGGTGGAGTAGAGTAAGGCCACCCCATCTCCTCCTGTCGGTGTTTTAAAAGGCGACTAAGGGATAGGGCTGTTCTCCATCCGACAGTAAACATACAGCCCATGACAAAGTGCCCGCTAGACGGCAATAGGGTCACCCCCTATTATGTGAGAGTGAGGTACAATAATTAATTTTAGACCAGATTTATAAAACTAACAAAATCTTCTTCTGAGTTATGATCGCTTTTGTACATTACATCATTCTCATTATTGTGTAATGTCATTTTTGTGTACAATAAAGAATAAATAAATTAAAAAAATCTTTACAAAAGCTGAGTGCCACCATTGTAACAACTGTAGGGTCACCATTATAGACACGTACCTACTGACGTGTCTATAATGGTGACCCTCTTTTTCCAAGACTTTGCTTTCAGCTTACCATCAGGCGAGGCGAAGTCAAATTGACGTGTCCTATATAAAAAAAAATATTCAAATAAATTTGTCGTCCAACCGCCGACCCAGTATAACCCATACTACTCCAAACACAGTTCCCACAAAGATCTTTCTTCACATTCGATGTGGCATGCACATTAATCTAGGTAACGGACTTATAACATCGCTAAGCAACGCCTTCATGTTCCTATTGTTGCATCTTGTACATAATACACGCTTGACAACTTTATAACTACGGTGATCAGTTATTTATGGGTAGAGTCGCTGACTGAGGTGACGTAATCGGTTTTAAAAATGTTTGTTCTTAATTTAAAGCTCACGGAAAGTCAGAACATGGAAAAGGCCTTGATTAAAAGTTTTTGTAATACAAAATAATAAATATGTACGAGTATACAAAACAATCCATACCTACCTACTATTATAAATGCAAAAGTAACTCTTTCCGTCTGTTTGTGACGCTTTCACGCCTAAATCACTAAACCGATTTTGATGAAATTTTGGTATGGAGATAGACTTGACTTTGAAAAAGGACATAGGCTATGTTCGGTCGCAATAGCTGAGATCTACACGGGCGGAACCATGGGCAGCAGCTATTAGGGGTGCGGGTCGGGTAACCTCCACGCTGGCTTCCTCGTTTCTTCCCCCTCTGGACCGAGGTCCTGGGGAGCGGAAGCGAGGGGGCTGGTGCACCCTGGACAACGGTCAATGGACTCCTACTCTAGGAGATCTATTGGCCGTTGACGAATAACCCGGCAGCCGACCCCACTGCACGAGGGGGTCGTGGGATGGCGGGCCTGCAAGGCCCGCGGGAAGGGGTCCATAGGATCCCTTTCACTCAAACAGCCCTTTTTAGGGCTAGCTGACCCAGAGGGGGTCGTGGTATGGCGGGCCTGCAAGGTCCGCGGGAAGGGGTCCGTAGGATCCCTTCCATTCCAACAGCCCTTTTCAGGGCTAGCTGACCCAGAGGGGGTCGTGGTATGTCGCTCCCGGTATCCCTCTGCTCTCAGAGGGGACAGGGGAGAGACGCGATCCACTGGGATCAAAGGACGGGTCGGCCCACTGCTCGCGCAGGGGCTGACAGGCACTCGTGCCACCGTCGGAGTTGGGAGGGCTGGCCCCTCTCCCGCGTCGCGCAACCTCCGGGAGATCGACAACGACCTGAGTGCTAGCCACGCTCAGGAAGCCGTGATCTTGGAGGCCGCGGGGCTTGCCTTAATTGGCCGGCCCGCGACAAGGAAAAGTCTCTAAAACCCGACAGCGAAGTCGATTAAAACCTGTGGACACTTGGGGAACTCCACAGTATTTACCCCGCTTCCCGGAATGAGCGTCACCCGGGAAGTGTAGTTTAAATCGTCTCTACTCGTGGGATCTATTATGGAAGATAACTTTAATAACCCCCCCAAACCAAGCGAAACAGTCTGCGCGGAGGTCGCGCAGCATCACGACGCGGAGGTCGCGTCCAAAATTGCGGCTGTGTCGGAGAAATTCGACACGGCCAACGAGAGGAGCAGGGCCAACAGCCCGATGGGCCTGCAGACCCGGAAATCTGCACGAAAGCGGAAGAAGAAAAAGAAGAAGCCGAGGGCCGACTCAGATCTGGACCTCACCCTGACTGACTCGTCTTCCAGTGGCAGCTTCAGTGGCGAGGAGCTGCTGCGCCCTCCCCCCTACAAATTTGTAGCGATCGGATGCCAAAGGTCGCGAGGTGGCAAGACGGTGGCCCCCCGAGCCCCTCTCTCCCTATGCGCCTCCACCCCGGAGGATGTGGTAGCGCCGCTGAGACCCTCCACCTCGGCGGCGGACCCGCAATGGACCGACACGGTCACCAGGGAGGCAGTGGAGGCCCTCCAGGCGATGGCGAGCACCCAAACAGGGACGCCCACGCCGGAAGACGAGCGGGTCCTGCAGACCACATGGCGCCTTGCCGAGTGGGCCGAGTCCCTCAAGGCGGAGTTGGCCGAGTTCCGGGCTGATGCCAAGCGGCAAGAGGCCCAGCGACAGGCCGAGTACTGCAAGGACAGGGACGCAATGGCGGCGGAAATAGCGGGCCTGAAAAAAGTGGTGGCCGAAATGCCGCAGGTGCGCGTGACGCGATCGTCGCGGCAGGCGTTTGCGGCGCAGCCGGAGCGACCGGTCTCACCGACGAATCGGTCGGTGTCGCCGGTGCTGCAGCCAACACGGGCGGCGGTGGATCCATTTGCGGCCATCGCGGCAGCCATGGCCGCCATGGAAAAGCGCCAGGAGGCACGGCAGGCCGCGCATGAGGAGCGCACACGGAGTATGATGGAGACCATCATGGACTCCTTCCGCCGCCCGGCCCTTGCGCCACCGACCGGGTATGCAGATGCGGCCAGGAGGGGTGCTACCCGTCCAGCTACGGTGGCGACCACGCGCGCGTCGGCTCGAGGCATGACTGCCGCACCTCCCACTTGCGCAGCTCAAGCTGCTCAGGGCGTCCAGACCAAGGGCAAGGGGAAGGGCAAAGGGAAGGCGTCCCCGGCCCCAGTCCCGGCCCAGGGCTCGGCTCCGACTGCCTCCACCAGCTCTCAACCGGAGAGGGGCTGGGAGGTAGTCGGAGACAACAAAAAGAGGCGGAATGCCCGTAAGAAGGCAGCCAGAAAGGCTAAGAAAGCCGAGGCTGCCGCGAAGGGAGTGCCGGGGAGGCTGCGCGCACCTCGATCAACGGCTGTCCTCTTATCGCTGACGGCGGAGGGGGCAGAGAAGGGCGTGAAGCTGGGCCCGGTCCTGAGTTATGCCAAGACGTTAATAGATATGAAGGCCCTCAACATCTCGGGGGCCATCACGTTCAGGCAAACGAGGACGGGTGCCCGGCTCATCGCGATACCCGGCACCAGCAGTGGTCCTCAAGCCGACGCCGTAGCCGCGACGCTTAGGGAGTCGCTGGACGCAGCCAATGTCCGGGTGTCCAGGCCCAATAAATGCGCAGAACTGCGCATTTCGGGCCTGGACGACTCCATCACGGCTGAGGAGCTAAGGCTCACCGTGGCGGAGGCCGGGGGCTGTCCCCTGGACGCGGTCAAAGTTGGAGCGATCCGCTTCAGCCGCTATGGACAGGGGGCGGCAGTTGTCGGCTGCCCCATCGCCGCAGCCCTAAAGGCTGCCGAGAAGCGGAGCCTCGCGGTAGGAGGCATTGCGAAGGTGCAGGTACGGCTCCTGCAGGCTCGACCGGCCAGGTGCTTCAGGTGCCTGTCGGTCGGCCACGTGGGTGTGCAGTGCACGGCGGAGGTGACGGTCGGAGACCGCTGCTTCCGCTGTGGTCAACCCGGTCATGTGGCCGGTGAGTGCGAAGCTCCACCACACTGCTTCAGGTGTGCGGCGGAGGGCAAGCCGGCCAACCACAGGGTTGGCAGCAAAACCTGCACCGGGGGGGAGCCAAAGCCGCGAGGCGGGCGTTCCGAATCTAGTTCGCGGCGGAGTGCGGAGGAGAGGGTTCCATAATGGATCCTCAACTCCGCATCCTTCAGGCGAACGTGGGCCACGGTGTCGATGCTCAGGCACTTCTGCTCCAGAGCATGGCACAGTGGTCCATAAATGTCGCCGCTGTCGCCGATCCATACACTCACCGACCACCCGGGCCTGCCTGGGTGATCGACCTGGATGGGTCGGCGGCACTGGTGCATAATGCCTCTGCAGGCAGCCCCCCTCTTACCGTCATTGCGAGGGGGCATGGCTGCGTGGCGGCACATGTGGGGGAGATAGCGGTCGTGGCCGTATATCTCACGCCGAGTCGACACCGGTACATAGACCAATATCGGCAATCGCTGGATCAGCTGGCCGACGTCGTCAATGCCTGTTACCCTCGCCCGGTTCTTGTGCTCGGGGATTTTAACGCCTGGTCTGTGACCTGGGGATCCCGGCACACGAACCCGCGGGGCAGGGCACTGGAGAGCTGGGCCGCTACACTCGGTCTAGTTCTCCAGAATTGCGGGGCCGAAGCCACGTTCGTGGCCGCGGGGCGCAGCTCGATCGTGGACCTCACGTTCGCGGGCGTTTCGCTGTCACACCGTGTGCGGAACTGGCGAGTCGTTGCGGGGGTGGAGACACTGTCGGATCACCGATATGTTCGGTTTGACGTCTCTCGCCCCGCAGGCGATGCGCCGGTCATACCGGCCCCACGCGAGCCGCGCTGGGTGCTTAAGGCACTGAATCGGGAGGTCCTCCTGGAGGCTGCCATCGTACAGGCCTGGGCCATGGCGCCGGACAGGCCTGTTGATATCGATGATGAGGCGGTGTGGTTTCGGGAGGCCATGACACGTGTCTGCGATGCGGGTATGCCTAGGGCTCCGCCCTATAGTCCGAGGCGTCAGGTCTACTGGTGGTCTGCGGAGATCGCGAGGCTGCGACAAGCCTGCGTGATCGCGCACCGCCGGTGGGCCAGATTCCGTAGGAGGCGTAGTCGACCCGCAGATACGGAGCCCCGAGTGGCGGAGCTTCATGAGGGATACAGAGAGGCCAGAAATGCCCTCC
The DNA here is from genome assembly GCA_914767945.1 of Eilema depressum. Classification (NCBI taxonomy): domain Eukaryota; kingdom Metazoa; phylum Arthropoda; class Insecta; order Lepidoptera; family Erebidae; genus Eilema; species Eilema depressum. The sequence continues at coordinate 4,124,470 of OU612028.1, read as the reverse complement.
GAGCGGAGATTAAGCGGGCCAAAGCCGCGGCTTATAAAGAGCTGATGGAGACGCTGGAGAGGGACCCATGGGGGCGGCCTTATCTTATGGTAAGAGGAAAGCTGCGCCCCCGGGCCCCGCCGCTGACCCAGACTCTCCAGCCGGCTCTGCTCGGAGGAGTGGTTGAATCTCTGTTCCCGACGCGGGCGGAACATGTTCCACCGCGGATGACCCCGCCACCTCGGTCGCCTGTGGCGCCCAGCGTGGTTGATGACGACGTGCCCGAGGTCACTTGGGTAGAACTAGAGCTGGCGGTGCGAAGGCTTAGCGCCAAGAAGAACACCGCCCCGGGACCCGACGGCATTCCAGGCCGCGCGTGGGTCCTAGCTCTAGGGGAAGACGCTCTCGAGCCTCGACTCAGAGGGTTGCTCAGCGCATGTTTGGAGCGGGGCCAGTTTCCGAAGACCTGGAAGACTGGGAAACTGGTCCTCATCCGGAAGGAGGGGTGCCCGGTGGACTCACCGTCCGGCTACCGGCCCATAGTGTTGCTCGATGAGGTGGCCAAGCTCTTTGAAAGAGTTATCGCGAAGCGCCTCGTCGAGCACCTCTCTAGAGAAGGGCCGGATCTGGCGGATGCCCAATATGGCTTCCGCCGAGGGCGTTCCACCGTGGATGCAATCATGCGCGTGAGGACTCTGGCGGAGGATGCGGTCGCTCGGGGCGAGGTGATGTTGGCGGTGTCTTTAGACATCTCCAACGCGTTCAACACCTTGCCCTGGAGTTGCATTATGGAGGCGCTCGTGTACCATGATGTGCCTCCCTACCTCCGCCGCATAGTCGGGGCGTACCTGACGGAGAGAGCTGTCATCTACCCAGGTGCGACCGGTGTCGGTCTGCGAGAGATGTCGTGCGGTGTTCCGCAGGGATCGGTCCTGGGGCCGCTCCTGTGGAACATCGGATACGACTGGGTGCTTCGCGGTGAGCTCGTGGATGGTGCCGCCGTGGCGTGTTATGCGGACGACACGCTAGTAATGGCGAGCGGGGCTACACATCGCGAAGCAACCCTGAAGGCCACGACCGCGGTTGCCCAAGTCGTGGAACGGATCCGGCGGTTGGGTCTCGAGGTGTCTCCGCAGAAAACCAAGGCCATGTTCTTTCATGGACCTCGGCGCGGACCACCAGCGGGATCCAGCATCACAGTGGGAGGCACTCTCATCGGCATCAAGCCCCAGATGAAATATCTGGGGCTCGTGCTCGACGGTCGATGGGACTTCGGGGAGCATTTCCGAAGCCTGGTCCCCAAATTGGTGCTCACAGCTAACGCTTTGACGCGTCTGCTGCCCAATTTGAGGGGCCCGGAGGACTCCTGCAGGAGACTCTACGCGGGTATCGTGCGGTCCATGGCACTATATGGGTGCCCCGTATGGGCGGACAACCTGAGAGCCAAGTACGTGGACCTGCTGCGTAAACCGCAGCGGAAAATGGCCATCAGGACCATCAGGGGGTACCGCACGATATCCTTTGAAGCGGCGAGTCTCCTCGCCGGATCGCTACCGTGGATCCTGGAAGCGAGATCCCTTTCAGCGCTATACCGCTTCCGAAAGGCGGCGCGGGAGCGGGGACACGATCCTGAGCCTGAAGAAATTCGGGCCGTGAGATCCCGGCTCCACAGGGACATGGTGGCGGAGTGGGAGCTACAACTTGGGCAACCACGCGCAGGGCACGCCGTAGTAGCGGCGGTAAGACCCATCATGGGGGAGTGGCTAGAGAGGCCACACGGCGGCCTCTCGTTCTGGCTGACGCAGATCATCACCAATCATGGGTGTTTTGGGCGGTATCTGCATCGGACCGCGAAGAAAGAGCCAACGTCCGAGTGCCATCACTGCGACGCGAGCGAGGACTCGGCGCTGCACACGCTCACCGAGTGTCCGGCGTGGGAGACGCCGAGACGGGAGCTGGTGGCGACCCTAGGAGTGAGAGTTCTCACGCTCGCCACTTTGCTCGCAGCGATGGTTCGCTGCGCAGATTCGTGGGCCGCCGGCGACTCCTTCTGCGAGCAAGTAATGCTCGTGAAGGAGGCGGCGGAGCGGGAGCGTGAGGAGCGAAGGAGAATCGCAAACCGCGCGGCCCGCAACGAGCAGCGGCAACTCGGGCGTCGGAGGTCGCAGAATGACCTCCGTCCCCCATGAGCGCGGGCCTGGGGGTGACGGGTAGAGCCGCCTGTCACCCTAGCAGAAGCAGGCCGCGGCGGCGGCACGCATTGCGTGCCTCCCCATACCCGGGGGCGGGTTGGGGACTCTGTGGTCCCCTCACCGGAAGAGGGCCAGATCGAGAGATATGGTCCTGGGTCGGCCGGGGTGCGAGGGATATGGCTACGACAATCTCACCTCCGGCAACTGACGGCCCACAGACGGCGTGCGTTTTAGTCGGTTCGAGTCCGACATAACCTCCTCCTCCGGCTACGGTGGGGGAGGTATCCGTGGGGATTTTGCGCACGATAAAAAAAAAAAAAAAAAAAAAAAAGGCAGCAGCTATTATTAAATAAAGAATCAATTTAGTGTAAATTTTCCGAGACAGCCTTATTTCAGTTTTATTCAGAACCCTCAATGCACGAGCTCGACTCGCACTTGAACTTTTTTTTTGTAAATCCTCGATGCCTCAATTTCCTTTGACATCGCATAAAATTCACGCACATACTCACAAAAATGAAAAAAAAAAAACCTTTAACCCTAAACTGATTCCATAGCAAAGGTCGTTAAGGAAGGCAATGTAGCGAGGCGCCTTCCGACCGATTTATCTGTGTTAGCGTTCCCAACACGTCGTCTATCGCACGTTAAAAATGACAGCATCATGTTTTTTCTTCACGACACATTGAATATCATGCTCGTTTACATATTTTTCAATTTCACTTCATCGAAAAAATGCCTTACTTATGAATAAGGCTTTACGTTGATTTTGGAAACATTATGAAAATAATTATGCTTATGTGTTACTAAATTAGGTTGTTTTTTATATGTAATGTTAACTACATTTAATTTCATCGAAGTGCTCCTAAATGTGAACTTCACTAAGTAAAAAAAATTCTGCAAATTTTTAAATCGCTGCATAATTTTTTAAACTAAATACCACATTAGGTATATTGAAACAAAATGAGTACCAGGTATATTTAATTTTATTTGCAGTATTGCTTAAAACGTTTTACAAGCGAGCTCAATTTGCTCGCGCAGACACTAGACTCGATATCATAATAAGAAAAAGAAAGTAAAACTATTGAAGAAAGCTATAACAAAATTCACAACATCATGAGATATATCTAACTTAATCTCGTCACGATCCCAACAAGGTAAGCCTAAGTTCCTCCAAACACTTTTATATCGAATGACTTGATGTTTCACATGATATTGGTGATGATATCTTTATATAACTCTTTTGACGTAACGATAAATCTGATCCAAACAATGTCAATACTATCGCCTTTTGTGAGCAAAACGTGACGTAAAAGTGAGATTAAAGATTGAAAAATCTATCTTTGTGTGAATCTTCGAGCAATGTGCAATAGAGACACGATTTCAAAAGAAATTTGATAAATGAAACCAATGGTTGATGAAGCGATTAGCTTGGCTATTGCCATAGGCATAATCACACCAATACATAGGCACCTACAGTGTAAATAAATGGATGTAGCGAAAGTATTCTGCAGTTGTATTGTTTATTGTTTGCCTCCAAATGGCAAATCGAAAAAGTAAGCTCTATTGTGGTAATATTTAGAGTATTATTGAGTAGAAATAAGTAAAATAATATTTATGTTAGACTTTTATCAAATTTCATATCTATTACATTATCTTATTAAACAGTACCTAGTATTCCGTGTACTACCGTTGTAATCCGTGTGGTGACGAAGTTAGAATACAAGTATCACCACCCCATATCATCCAAAGGATTTCGTAAGAGGCGACAAACCGAAAAATACACAGACGACAACATGTGCTTAGATGTCACCCGAATACGGTACAGAACATTCTATCAAGAACCATTGAGCTATTCGATGACTCTTTTGCTTGCCGCACATTTAATACCTAGAATTCCTTACCAGCTCACGCGTTTCCCTCTTCCTACAGTCCCGGGTCCTTTAAGCGGAGCGATGAGGCTGTCAAGCTGAATGCCACCATTGTAACATGGTACGTGTCTATAATGGTGACCCTCTTTTCCTTCAGCTTACCATCAGACGAAGTGATGGGCCATGTGCTTGTCTGCCACCTAAGTGGTATAAAAATAAGTGAAGTCAAATTGACGTGTCGTACCTATATAAAAAAAATCAAATGTAAAACGTAATCATTCTATCTTAAAAGTGAAATAAATAAGTGAGGTAACATAACCAGATTATATTTATTTTTTTCTAGTATAATAAAAATAAAAATATAATCTTCACACAATTTGTATAAACAATGTTAGCAAAAAAGTGTATAGGTGGCAGCCAGAGGTCTTCTTACGCCTCTATGATTTATAATGTGAACTCAAAAGAGGTTCCGCCATTCCGTTTAATATCTTTGATTTACGATAGAAACTACGCGTATAAGTGCCAGTTCCCCTGATGATATGTGGCGCGCCTGTAACGATTCACTTCTTTTTTTGTTTCGACAATAATGACATAGTGCAGTCATTTTAATAACCGGCCTCAGAGTTTGAACGGCGAGTGCCTAAGGCGCGAATTTTACAGTAATTTATTTAGAGTGCAATTTTATTTAGCGACGTGTTTCGAAAAGACTTTTTTTTAAATAACTGCATGCGTGTTAACTGTTACAATGTCTAAATTAGATTGTTTCCTGTCCACTCATTGTATTACTGTTAAGGCGTTGAATAAAATACAACTAAAAAAACTAAATGATGTTTTCAACATAAAATATCAACATTAGAATGCCAACATAGATATTTTTTCTACTTTACATGACACATGAACACTATCGTGACTTGCAGACATCGACTTGTGTTTCAAGGGGATAACGCAATAACTCATCGTGCAGCGAGACCATCCGTAGAAAGTCACCAAGTTATTTCAAAGACAAATAGTTCTGATGTCACGACGAGAGGCAACCATCGATTGAAGAGCTTGCCATGTGCGCGTATGTTTGTAATCTCCTTCAAAGACAAACATAAGAAAAATATCGTTATTATTCTATCTCACCGTGTGCACATTTTTAAAGTTATGCGAATTTGAACTTTACAATTCAGAATATAAGCACTATTGTAAAAACCTTCAACGCATATTTTTGTGGTTTCATTGTTAAAGGACACTCCAAGTATGTGACGTTTCATTTACAGACAGAACAGATTTATTATAATATCTTGCCGAAGTTATAGTTCTAATATACTTAAAAACCAATGCGTAAGTGAGCTCGTACAGCTTAATTTTGGCATACCCACTGTCACAGAATTACATAATTATTTATACCCGAAGGTGACTTACAGGTTAATGTTGGTCCCAAAGAAATAATATACCTACCAAAGAAAACTGATTTGAGTATAAGATAGGAGGTTTTTTGAACTGTGACATAGGTAGATATAACTATACCATACCTACCTTGGCATAGTTGGGTAGGTACAGTTAGGTAATACTAAACATTTATTCTTATAAAACTTAATTTATAATAAAGCCCAAAAAGTCTTGTAGAAATCTACAAGCAACTGTCAAACGAACAAAATGTTGATGGGTTGAATAAGCTGTTTATTTAAGAGCTATGTGCCAAATTCACCGTAAAACGAAATAACTCTAACAAGTAAATGGCACAATGGCTAGTGTTTATTCAGAAGTAGCGGGGTGCACCTAAACACACAAAACTTGTGAGAATGACAAGCTTTATTCAAAAAGCTTGTTTTGGTGCTGCTTTTATTATAAGGAAATAGAGTTGAAATTGATATTGCACTAGCAAAATTGAAAACACGTAATCCTTTTCATAATTTCGTTGTCTGTCAAAGTTGCCAATTGTTTACGGTTATTGTTGGAATGAGGAGGGAAAATGACAGGTTTTTGAATGTCCATCAACATTAGAAATATTCAGTTGTTATACTTTTTTTCCTTTTAATACGTATGATACAAAAATACAATTGGTAATATATAAAGAGATGGTCCATATTTATACTTAAAGATTCCTAGTTTTCCCAAGCGATTACAATATGGGGTTCTTCAATAAGGGCATTAGAAAGATTCTTCAGGGTCAGCAGCACAAAAGTAACGCCCCTGGTGTTGCACACGTCCATAGGTCACGGTAGCCACTTTTCATTAGGTGGACCGTGTGCTTGTCAGCTACATAATATGTGGTATACAAAAAAGACAAAATGCATTATATGTCGATATACAAGGTTAAGAAATTAGTTATGAACAAATTACATAATACTTATAAGGAATAAATACAATACACGATTGAAGTGAAACCTTAAGCGCCTTCGCTGCGTTAAGCGGATGCGGGTCGCGGATGCGCGCGCAGTGCGTCCGCCTGTCCGCCGCGTGCGACGGGTATCCGCCTTACGCAGCACTGCTCTTGAAATATCATGAATCAAGCACGCGAAGCGGACGTACGCGCCGTACGCCCGCTTAACGCAGCGAAGGCGCTTAGGCACGTTGGGTACTTTTTGCAAAACATTTTTTGAAATGGGAAAAAATCATTGAACTTCTGACACCGTTATTGATATTATGCAGTTTGTAGTTAGGATTCAGAACTAATCCACGGCTAAAAAAACATACATAAAATATAGCCACATCTTTTTCCCTCCAAAGTATGTCTACTAATAAATCATCTTCTCAAAAATCTGCCAATATTAAATGTTATTCAATAAAACGATCAAAATGGAAATAAATGAAATAAAATTGCGGGTAAAAATTGTTTGAAGGTAAATCCCAAAACTTTTCACCAAAATGTAAAGCAAACAATCAAAGGCAAAATAAAACTTTTTACTCACACATTTCGTTTTATACGCTTTTAGCGGCAATATAACAATGGAACGTGGTTCATAGAGGTTCATAATCAATAAACCTTTGAAATATTTCATGAAGAAATAAAAGAAACCTGCTTACCTTCTAACTACTGAGAAAAAATTGTTATACTCAAGAAAACCTAATATGTAACAGGTTTTCTTAAGTATAACTCAAATCACTAATCTATCTACACCAATATTATAAAGCTGAAGCTGTAGAGTTTGTTTATTTGGTTGAACACGCTAATTTCAGGAATTACTGGTTTGAACTTAAAACTTATTTTTGTATTCAATAGCCTGTTTATCGAGGAAGGTTATAGGCTAAATATTATCACGCTACTACTCAAAAGAGGGAAGCAGAAATTATAAATGTCAAAAATCCGGCACTTTCCGGCATTACGCTAAGCCCAGTTTACTTCTTCTTCTTATTTTGATTTGACTTACACGCCATTATAGGAGCAACAACTGCCTAACCCCTCAATCCCGAGAGGAAAACCTACATCAGAGCCTCATCCATCAACCCGCTGATGTACAGTTGACAAAGGAGATACGGTTGCACCTTTTCATACAACTTTATAATTATGAAAAACTGCAAGCGTGTCTTCTTTGTCGACTGTCCCTATAGATTTGAAGGTATGATTGATTTTGGGGTCCGACAATCTTAGTGGTCAATTTACCTAGAAATAAATCCTTCATGATTTAATTAAGCGTTCACTTATTTCACCATTCAACATTGGTCGTACACAATTGTATGGCCGTTAAACTGTAAAGAAATCGACTCCCTAAAGCTATTTCTAACCAGTCGTCTATATTTTTGAGACCTTCATTATCGCATAACTCTATTCCTAATTGTAGTAAGGTATGCAGCAGTACGGATAATGTAGGATTCATCATGTATAATTTTCGAATAGTAGACCCAAAAATGCAAACAAAAAATGATCAAAATTAAATAGTCGTTAAAGTATTGTACCCGTTAAATGTTTATACAGCCGAAGTATTTCTCTCAAAAGCAATAAGTATCAAAAAAGAAAAAATATAGATATACATTTACATTCACCGTCTCTCTTCGATTCCTGCCTGGGGCACTCTAGACGGTAGGAATGAGTAATGACCGTAATCCGCTTGTGGTAAGCTTTAAGCGAAGGGTTAAGGCTCCTGCAAGCTATAACTTTTATATTTATTACAGCTAACTCGCATGGAACCAAGGAATCCGCCAACTGAATCGAAAATAAAAGCAGTATCCCATGTAGGATTTGGGTCTTGTTAAGAAACTTTTTGGGTTACAGTAATAAGGATATGATTGAAATCTGTTACCTTACGAACCCTTTTATTTGATATTGGAAGAAATGACTGCCACGTCATAAGTTTTTTCGATAAATATTGTTTCATATAATCGAGTTACGTTTTACTGGATAGTTATGAAAATAAAAAGTGCCGTTAGGATTAATTTTGAACTAATTTTTGCGTCGGATGTCAGATGAGGTATATGGGTCGGGCAAAAGTTAAGTCATAATATATAACACTTTTGTTTAATTTTATTAAAAAAACCTCAAATTTTATTATTGCTTACTTATTAACTCGCATCTTGTTACTTTAAGCTACCTATTGCTCGCTTGCAGGGCTAAAATATTTTTTCTGTGATTTGAATTATGGTGGGTATGTAAAAAAAAAATGAATCTTTGGTGTCCGAGTGGTGGGTTAAAATATGGTTAACTTAACGGTTCTGACAGCCCATTGTCATAAATAGGTATAATTTTATTTAAATATAAAAAAAAATAAGAATAAATTTGTATTCTAACCTTCCAATATCCCTAAATCTTGTTAGAAAGCGTATCACACGTCCTTACAAACTTTGCACATAAATTATAACAAATGCTAACCTATATCCGTTTTTAAGAAACAACATAAATTAGTTCCAGATATCTACAAACAAACTTGTTCTAAACAGTTTAAATACCGCAATAGTTTGTGAAATTGTTTGTTTAAATGGAATGTATTCCTATAGGTTATACAATCATAAACATTAAGTTTGTTATATAATTTTATACACATTTTGTATAAATATTTTGAACTAGCTGTTGCTTTGCCGCTCCGCCCGCGTGGTTGTTGGTCATCGCGACCAAACATAGCCTAAGCTCTAATCTATCTCTGGTTTAGGCGTAACAGACGACAGATAGAGTTACTTTGGCATTTTATTATATTAGTAGGTATGGAAATACAAAACGCATTCTACATACTATTCTTCTTACTTCTTTTTTTTTATCGTGCGAAAAATCCCCACGGATACCTCCCCCGTCGGAACCGGAGGAGGAGGTTATGTCGGACTCGAACCGACTAAAACGCACGCCGTCTGTGGGCCGTCAGTTGCCGGAGGTGAGATTGTCGTAGTCATATCCCTCGCACCCTGGCCGACCCAGGGCCATATCTCTCGATCTGGCCCTCTTCCCTCTGGTGTGGGGACCACAGAGTCCCCAACTCTCCCCCGGGTGTGGGGAGGCACGCAATGCGCGCTGCCGCCGCGACTTGCTTCTGCTAGGGTGACAGGCGGCTCCACCCGTCACCCCCAAGCCCACGCTCATGGGGGACGGAGGTCATTCTGCGCATACTACATCTTACTTGTGCTTTAAGCGACATCCTTTACTCCAGTTTTTGACTAGTATTTTTATTAAAGATTACTAGTAACTTAAATTACTAGTAGACCCCGTAACCTCTCCAGCTAAGCTAAATTGCTTATATTAGTAATAGGTTCACGGGTTTAAGTCAGCCGAACCCGACTTTTCCATCGCACAGCCGATTCTTTAACCACTGAGCTACCGTTATATATAATACTAGCTTTTCGCCCGCAGCTCCGCTTGCGTGGATGTCGACTACCATCACCAATAGTATTTTTTTCTAAACTGACGGACTTGTTGTATAAATATAAGTATCCCGATAGTTCTAATAGTAATTGTTGTATAAACTTTCGACACCTTATTTCGCTCTCTCAGTAGTGTTTTTTTTTTTCAAAATATTAAATGAAAACTGTAAGAAACATCGGCCTTGTCTTACAAAAAAGTGGTAGATTTTTAGAATATTACAACAAAATAAAAATACTATTAGTATCTTTATACCAATAGCTAGTAAATGGCTAGAAAAAGACTGGTAAGAAAAAAATACTATTGCCTAACATTTCGTTCTTATCAATCAATCAATCAATAGCCTATTTCAGTCCACTGTTGGACTTAGGCCTCACCCAAAGTATGCCATAGCACTCGATCCTCCACCGTATGTTGGGGACATATGCTGTCAGTTTGCACATTTGGGCCCCATGAGTCATAACAGGGGAGTAGAAACCTCGACGAATTTTCCCAATGTTGCCCAACCCTTGTCGACCCTTCGACGTACCTATATCTCTTTCTGGGTTTCGTCTTCTAATCTAAAATTACCATCTCAGCAATGAAAATATCGTATCAGCACGACACTGTCGTAGACAATCCAGAAATGCCCAGGTCTAGATGATGTCAGAAGGCTTCTCGTAATCTACAAATGCCATACATAGCGGCTGATTATACTCTCAGGTCTTTTGTATAATCACTGCTCAATAGTATTGGCTGCAACACTATAACCCTTTTAAAATCCGGCTTGCTCCAGTGGCTGGAATTCACAACTATTCAAGACGATTCTCAAGAACAAAACTTCTATAGAGATATGACTCAGGAGTCTTATAATTCTTCAGCAAGACCTTATAGCCTTTTTTGGAGAACAGTACCACCGCACTACAGTTCCATGTTAAGTTCTGCTGGATGACGGAATCAAAGAGACGGAAGAAAAGAAAAGACGGATTCGTAAGCTCTTTTAGAACTGAGATTCCACCTGCTTTTAAGAGCCCTGTCAACCAGTGCGATATCATCAGTATACCATAACTATGAAGGTTGCTGTTGTATGCTAAGGATACAAAAAATCATCAATTGGCCTATTGCAGTCAACTGCTGGACGTAGGCCTCTCCTAATATGCGCCACGTTTGCCGATCCTCCGCCTTCCGCATCCAGTACGTCCCAGCCACCTTTCGCAGATCGTCGGTCTAGCTGGCTAGGAGGTGTCCCACCTTCCGTATTCCTTCTCACGGTATCCACTCTAGGACTCGTCTGCTCTAACGGCCATCAGTCCTTCGGCAGATGTGGCCAGCCCACTGCCACGTTAGCGTGCTTATTCTGCAACCCTACGGCCAGATTGGAAACGAAGGTTTGGAAACCGGTTTCCATAGCAGAATTATTTTTCTTTTAACGAACCTGGTTTCCAAGAAAGAATAATAATTCTGTTTTCGAAACTAATTTCCAAAACAGAAAGTTGGATCTTCGTTAGCTATGTCGGTAACTTTGGTTCTATGTCGGATGACCTCGTTTCGAATTCTATCCTTCAAAGAAACTCCAAGCATAGCTCGCTACATAGCCCGCTGCACGAATTTTAGGTCACGGACTACCCCACCTTCAGTGGCCACGTTTCGTCACCGTAGGTCATAGGTAACATAACAGGCAGGACGCACTGGTCGAAAACCTTTGTTTTGAGGCATTGCGGCAGGGGGGAGGAGAAGACCCGACGTAGTTTGCCAAATGCTGCCCACCCCAGTTGAATTCTTCTGGCTATTTCTTTCTCGAAGTTGGTTTTACCGAGCTGGATAACCTGCCCCAGGTAGATAATATTTTTGAACAACTTCGAGTGTCGCTCCTTCGATGGCAATCGGTCTCAGTACAACATGTTCGTTGAACATAATCTTGGTTTTATCCAAGTTTACACCGAGGCTGACTTGTCGAGAAGCTCCATTCAGGCTGTGCAGCATTTCGCCCCGTTGTTCTAGCGACTCCGCAACTATGATGATGTCAACGGCGAACCGAAGGTGCGAGATGTAACTACTCCAGCGTCTTGAAGACGTCCTCCAATGCGTTGGTAAATGCTGAGGATACATAAATTACTATGTGATACGTCAAAAATGAATACAAATAAAACAACATACTTGAAATTTGTGGTGGTTTAATTTTTTTATAATTATCTAAAAATAATATTAAGAAAATAAACATTTTGTATTATATTCTTTGTCATCTTAATCAGAAGTGCTCTGTGCTTGAGTAATTGAGCCCACAGCTGATAAGTGGAAGTTATTGAATTGTGTTCTGCCATCTCTATTATTGTTGCCTTAGTATACTTCTCATCAAGAAAGAAAGTGAAGTTTTCTAGAAGCCAGGCGTTCGTCTATTTGGTGAAACGTTTCTAGCCATTGATATAAATTGTTATTTTGTTTCTAGCTATGAAGCCGCCCCTTGTGTTATATCGGCGGCGTCAATAGATTTAAATTCACATACCTTACTGTTTGAGAGCTTGTAAATGAGGATTGATCTGGATGATAATGTGCTGTATTACTTTTAGGCTTTCTTTTATATACAGGTATATTCTTTTATATAGCTCTGGATAGCTATCATCGCTGCTATCATATGTTTTTTTTTCTATTTCCAATCAATTAAATAAAGAAACTGCAGTACATAACTCTTACACAATATTTTTCACATTCTTGCACATTATACGTGACAGAGAGTGACATTTTTATAAATATTATCATTTGACAAATCAAAATGTGACTTAGCGTTGACACCATCACTTTAGTTCCATTGTCATGGTAACAATTTTGCTAGCGATATTAGCGCCATAATATTTCGTATTTTCTTTAATATTACATTATTTCGTGAATTTGCCACATTTTAATTGTGATAATTGCTATTCGGCGACAAAGCCAAATTCAATAAACCAAAGATCATGAAAATCTGTTCAGCCATTCTTGAGTTATAAGAAAGTACGTTTTTGGCACTTTTTAGGCACTTAGGGTCTGAATTTCGAAAAATCGTTTCTTAGTACACCTCCACGCATCAAAACATACACTCTCTATAAATTTCAAGTCTCTAGGACCAGTGGTTTAGGCTGTGCGTTGTCTCTAAGTCAATCAGTCAGTCAGGACTAAGAGTTTTATATATAAGACTAGCTTTTCGCCCGCAGCTCCGCCTGCGTGGATGTCGACTACTGCCATCAAAAGTATTTTTTCTAAACTGACGGACTTGTTGTATAAACGTTTGACGCCTTATTTTGCTCTCTCAGTAGTGAGTTTTTCAAAATATTAAATGAACACTGTAGGCCTTGTCATAAAAATAAGTGGCAGATTTTTAGAATAATAAGTACATCAAAATAAAAATATTATTAATAGGTATCTTTATATCAATAGCTAGTAAATGGCTAGAAAAAGACTGGTAGGAAAAACATACTATTATCTAACATTTCGTTCTTATGAATCAATCAATCAATTAGCCTATTACAGTCCACTGTTGGACTTAGGCCTCACCCAATATATGCCATAGCACTCAATCATCCACCGTATTTCCCCACTGTCAGTTCCCACATTTCGGCCCCATGAGTCTTAACAGGGGAGTAGAAACCTCGATGACTTTGTCCAATGCTGCCCAACCCTTGTCGACCTTTCGACGTATATCTCCTTCTGGGCTTCGTCTTCTAATCTAAAATTAGCATCTCAGCAATGAAATATCGTATCAGCACGACACAGTCGTAGACAATCCAGAAATGCCCAGGTCTTGATGATGTCAGAAAGCTTCTCGTAATCTACAAATGTGATACATAGCGGATGATTATACTCTCAGGTCTTTTGTATAATCTGCTGAACAGTATTGGCTACAATACTATAACCCTTTTAAAACCCAGCTTGCTCCGGTGGAACTCACAACTATTCATGACGACTCTCAAGAACAACTTGTATAGACATAATTATGACTCAGGAGTGATGGGTCTATAATTAATTCTTCTTCGTCTTCTTGGAGAACAGTACCACCGCACTCCAGTTCCATGTCCTAGATGCTTCCGTTGGATGACGGAATCAAAGAGGTTGGCAAGCTCTGTTAGAACTGGGATATCCCCTGCATTTAAGAGCCCTGTCCGCCAGTGCGATATTAGCAGTATGAAGGTTGCTGTAGTATGCTGAGGATACAATAAATCACCTATTGGCCTATTGCAGTCCACTGCTGGACATAGGCCTCTCCCAATATACGCCATGTTTGCCGATCCTCCACCTTCTGCATCCAGTTCGTCCCAGCCACCTTTCGCAGGCCGTCCGCGTCGGTCCACCTGGCTAGGGGGTGTCCCATCTTCCGTTTTCCTTCTCGCGGTCTCCACTCTAGGACTCGTCTGCACTGCCACTTTAGCTTGCTTATTCTGTGAGCTATGTCGATAACTTTGATTCTATGTCGGATGACCTCGTTTCGAATTCTATCCTTCAAAGATACTCCAAGCATAGCTCGTTCTATAGCCCGCTGCGGACGGACTAACCCCACCTTCTATGGCCACCATCGTAGGTCATAACAGGCAGGACGCACTGGTAGAAAATGTTTGTTTTGAAGCATTGCGGCAGGGGGGGAGGAGAAGACCCGACGTAGTTTGCCAAATGCTGCCCACTCCTGTTGGATTCTTCTGGCTATTTCTTTCTCCGAGTTGCTTCTACCGAGCTGGATAACCTGCCCTAGGTAGATAATATTTTTGAACAACTTCGAGTGTTGAACATAATCTTGGTTTTATCCAAGTTTACACCAAGGCCGACTTGTCGAGGAGCTCCATTCAGGCTGTGCAGCATTTCGCTCAGTTGTTCCAGCGACTCCGCAACTATGATGATGTCGCCGGCGAACCGAAGTGGGTGCGAGATTTACCTACTCCAGAGTCTTGTAGACGTCCTCCAATGCGTTGGTAAATGTTGAGGAAATGAATATAAATAAAACAACATATCATTTGTGGTGGTTTAGTTTTTCATAATTATCTAAAAATATAGTAAGAAAATAAACATTTCGTATTATATTCCTTGTCATCTAAATCAGAAGTGCACTGTGCTTGACTAATAGAGCCCACAGCTGATAAAAGGAAGTTATTAAATTGTGTTCTGCTATCTCTATAATAATTATTGACTTAGTATACTTCTCGTCAAGAAAGGAAGTGAAGTTTTCTAGAAGGCAGGCGTTCGCCCCTTTCGCCCATTTGGTAAAACGTTTCGAGCCATTGATATAAATTGTAACTTTGTTTCTAGCTATGAAGCCGCCTCTTGTGTCATATCTGCGTATAGATTTAAATTCACGTACCTTACTGTGTGAGGGCTTATAAGTTAGTATTCATCTGAATGATAACGTGCTGTATTACTTTTAGAGCTTTTAGGCTTTCTTTCATATACGGTACATCTATAGCTATAGATAATCGCTGTGCTATCATATCGTGTAGTCAATGTGATGAAATACTATGGTATCATGGTAGCTGGTAGCTGACGCAGTATATGCTCTAGTATATTATTTAATGCTCGATGCCAATACTACCAATAATGGGTCTGATATGTAGTTCCGAATGTTGTCCTCGCGACGCACGCTGCTGTTCTACTCTTTGATTAACTATATGTCTAGATGGAGTATGGCGCTGCAAAAGAATAAAAAGAAATGGGACGACTTTTCCTTCTTAGTGTGCGTGACAGCTTCGTCTTACACTCGCGTTTGTCAGTTTTTTTTTTTAGTGTGCGTGTATAAATTAATACCATTTGTTGAAAAATGCCTCAAAATTAGGGAAAATTTTATGTATTATTTAATAATATTGTATGTATATTCAGATGAGAAAAATAATACTCTTAATTTGAAAAATATGAGGATACAACATTAGGTATGAAGTACTATTGTAATATTAATTATAGACTGGTCTAGACTTCTTAAGGCGGCTACCCACTAACAGTCCGCCTGCAGGTCCTATCGGGCGGCCTGCAGTCCTAAGCCGATAGCGCCAACACACTAAAGCGATTTTGGCCTGCCGGCAGTGCCCTGCTGCCACTTTTGCGACTACACACGAGCAGTTGGGAGTCGACAGTTTCCCACCGTACGATCGTCTGATGCTTCCAAGTCAGTCATAGATTGATAAAAATGTACTTTCAGCCTCAAAAAAAATTGTTGAATTGTTCTTAAAAACAATTAAAACTAATAATTACTTTATTTATCTATATGGAAGCAATTCAAAAACTTTCTTTTTTCGTGCAGAAACCTCTTGCATCACCTCACAGGAGGTAATTAAGGAGGTGAATGTGTTATTTGGGACTTGTACCGACTACACGTTACACACAGAGACTACTAAGAACAGAAAAACGATTTTCGACCTTATTGACATTTTCTTAATTACATGTGTTTTCGCAATAATAGATGCCGCTGATCACGAATATAAGAAAAAAAACTATGTACTATGTGATGCCAATAAGGTCGAAAATTGCTTGCACTAGTCATAATATTCAATCTGTAAGCGTAGAGCCTTCCGGCGGTCGACAGGCCGCCGGCCGACTACCTGCCGACGACACCTGCCGGCGCTGACCGGAATCGTCAAGCGGCCACACACGATTGCGATGAACTGACAGACTAATATCATCCGGTTGTCATTCGATAAACTGTTAGTGTGTGGGGCGCTTTAGTATTAGATCGCTTGGTATTCTGAAAAAATATAACCAAAAACCCATGATATCGTGAGTCGATTCTGAAATTTCATTAAGCACTACGACGCACTACTGCCCATATTTTGTCTTGTAAAAATGACATCAAATACGAACTCAGTATGCCGAAAAACCCCTCATACGATACTGTACATTATATTGCATAATATACCCGCCACGTTTTTTATGGGAGTTTTGACTTAAGTAATTAGCAACACACCTGTTAAGTACAAAATGGCGACGGCAATAATAAATTATTTTAGAAAAAAGATTATGGCTTATTTTGCTAAAATTTGTACGATACAATGGTACTTACCGATAATAGGTATTTTTTTTTATTGATTTAGTGTGTCCTTTATAGTTTCTGCACACTTTCACTACACAAACAGTCATTTTTAAAATTTCAAATTTTTGTCCGTGTCCGCTGACAGTGCATCTGACACTGAAAGCAAGAAAATCGTTTAGCGCCCAACAGTTGGACACTATTTTTTTGGCCGCTTTCAACGCTTTGACTGTCCTTCTAGACACATAGATATTCAAAGGTTCTACTATAATACCACTCGCAGTCCGTGGAACTTTTAACTGAAGATTGGATACTCCATCGAAGTGAGCCAGTCTCAAAAACTTCTTTTCTATTTCCAATCAATTAAATAAAGAAACCGCAGTACATAACTCTTACATAGTACATAAATTAATATTTTTCACATTCTTTGTAATTATACGTGACAGAGAGTGACGTTTTATGAATATTATCATTTGACAGATCAAAATGTGACCTATTAGCGTTGCGTTGACACCATCACTTTAGTACCCGTTGTCATGGTAACAAATTTGCTAGCGATATTAGCGCCATAATATTTCGTATTTTCTTTAATATTACATTATTTCATGGATGTGCCACATTTTAATTGTGATAATTACTATTCGGCGACAAAGCCAAATTCAAAAAACCAAAGATCATAAAAATCTGTTCAGCCGTTCTTGAGTTATAAGAAAGTACGTTTTTGGCACTTTTTAGGCACTTAGGGTCTGAATTTCGAAAAATCGTTTCTTAGTACACCTCCACG
This sequence comes from Eilema depressum, assembly GCA_914767945.1. Classification (NCBI taxonomy): domain Eukaryota; kingdom Metazoa; phylum Arthropoda; class Insecta; order Lepidoptera; family Erebidae; genus Eilema; species Eilema depressum. The sequence goes on along the minus strand of OU612028.1, from coordinate 4,106,931 downwards.
CTTCTAAACAAACACTCTCTATAAATTTCAAGTCTCTAGGACCAGCGGTTTAGGCTGTACGTTGTCTCTAAGTCAATCAGTCAGTCAGGACTAAGAGTTTTATATATAAGATATATCACCGATAACACTCTGGTGCCGAAAGTACTACAATAACACAAAAAATGCCCGCTATGGATAGAAGAATTTAACATTCCGAAATAAAAACTCGACTTAAGATTAGACTCATTCCTACGTTACCCGCCGTTGAAACGAGTTAATTCCAAATCAGAATTCGTCGTACGCATATTCAAAAACCTTTTAAGACAAACAAGAATCTAAATCAAGGCGACAAGTAAAACAAACCGGCTAAAGAATGACTCGCATTCTTGGTAAGAAAAGTTTTAGACAAAGTAAACATAACTTCGGAACACATACCGGTAATTTGTTTGAAAGATCTGTGATTAATTATACTTATCCTGATAGATTTAATTTAACCATATACTAAAACTATAAATAAATACATACCCTTCTAGCTGTTGCCCGCGGCTCCACCCGCGTGGATGTCGGTTACCACGACGAAACATAGCCTATGTCCTTTCCCAAGGTCTCATCTATCTTTGTACCAAATTTCATCAATATTGATTCAGTTGTTTAAGCGTGAAAGCCTAACAGACAGACCGACTTACTTTTGCATTTAGTTTTACAATATTAGTATAGATGTTTATCGGAAAAGAGGCCGATTCCAAAGTAAGTGCCTAGTTAGTTTGGCGAGAGTGAGCCACAAGCACTTGAGGCGCTTAGAACATTTTTTGCAAAACTTGGTAGAGTTTTTAGTGCTTTACTCTGAAGAGTTTTAAGTACGACGCGACGGCACATTTCAGTTGAACAAATTACAGCTGCACAGATTCATTGTTTAAGGGTTATATATTAAAAAAATAACTTTTAAAATTATAATTGCGATGACTTGGGGATGGCTAAAACGGTTGAACGGACCACAATTGACCACAATTAATTTATTACAAAGCTTCACTTTCTATATACACGATCTTCATAAAAAAAATGTAGTTTCGCAGAATTCATGTTTTCCATTTTCTAAAAAACAAAAAATACCACTTTTTGCTTTTTCTTAGAATAGAAATAATGACTTTTGATCAAACACGTTTTAGTAGACGCATATATTTACTACCGAACCCCCTAAATTACATCCTGTCCAAGGAAATCTGTAAATTTTCATTACAATTATTTAAGAGCAAAATATATTAACAAACAACAAAATATTGCCCGGAGCGCCGAGAACTGCTTTGTTTTAACTTTATTAATTGTAAAATGAATTTATCGGAGCAGAGCTTAATTCTAACATTTTACCAGGTTTAAGCATTTACTGAAACTCATCAAGTGATTTATAAGCACAAAGTTTTTAATGATCCTTTAAAACATTAAAAAATAAAGTGAAAGTCAAAGGTACGTATGTTGATGACGTAGGCAAGGCAAGCAAGCTGTAATATTACTTAAACGTCTAATTTGTACGCCATTATAACTGTAAGATGAGCCTTCTGAAATTAATTACCGTCTGTTCATTTTTCGGGTTCCGTGCTTGAAAAGGGAAATTAAAACCCTATTGCATCACCTCAATATCGGTTTGTCTATCTGCAATGCCATGAAGCTGTGAACTTCTTAATTTCACTGGATCAATAGATACAACCGTATTATGTTAGTATGAAGTCATAAGGAAATCATAAACCTGTAGGGCAGCGTTGAGCTAGATCAGGAAATTTGGCAAAAAACAAGGTCTTGCGAGTATAAAAAACAAATCAAGAGCCTCCGAAAACTATAGATTAATAACTCCATGACAAAAAAGAATGCTATTAGAATCATATTAAGCCTGTTTATGTTACATATGTGCATGAAGTTTAAATAAATAAAAAGAAAAAGATTTCCATGTTAATCAATGTTGCCTATTAACTAGCTTCTACAACTATTACAAAAAATATTTTGAAATGTATTGGAAATGATAGCTTTTATTTACGTAAATATTCACTGTGCAAATATTTTTCTATTCAAATGAATTGTAAATATTTCACTTTCACAAAATAAAGCAATATTTTATCTGTAAATGCTGGCAAATCAGTTTTAAAGGCATTTAGTATTTGTGTTTCTAATTTGCTTACTTACTGTTTAAAGTAACGACTTCTTTTGAGAAGTGGACAAAATGGGGCAAAGATATTACAAAAACCCGACATTGCAAAATCTTAGATTCATTTATAGTAGCAAAGTTTTATATGTCTTTGTGCTAATTTTTTGTTCTGCCAAGTTTCAGAATGTCATAATTTTCTGAGAATGTCGAATTTTGACATTCCGAATTTTGGAATCGATAATTCTAAGAATGTCATGAAATAGTCAGAGATTTTTGTACAGAACCCTCAGAGCGTCATTCTGACTTACACTTGAGCGGTTTTTTAATTAAAATTAGATTTCATGAAAGGACCGGCTATATAATCCGTAACATTTTACTAAGGATGCAAATTCTTGTAGCACCATATTGTGAAATTAATTTTAGTTTTATTTCAGATCTTTTTTCAGATGTTTTCAGATGCTTTATGTTACTTAATTTAATTAATTAAGTTTCATGAAGCATATAAAGGATTAATCAGCAATAATTTACTATGAAAGACCCAGTTTATTTTAACCCACACCAAAGAATAAAGAATTATTATATCTGGAATTGGAAAAACGCAATTATTATATCAGGAACACCACCTGATTTCAGAATGTAGAATTTATATAATGTTGCGGGCAATGTGTATAATGCAGCTATTCTATACAATGCCTAGGGATGGGATAGAAAGAATGCCTACTGTTGAACCGGCAATGTGTAAAATAAATAAATTTTGATCTATATTTATCAATATTCCAGCCTACTTATCGAGATAGCTTTGCGGAAATTCTATTCCTGGAGGTTATAAAAAAACTACGAAAGATAATGCTCCCGCATTGTCCTTCTAACCTAATTTATTCAAGTTTTTTATAACGACATCTAGGTTTTTTGATAACATTTTATACATTACCTGGTGCACTCGGTATTGTAGTATTGTATAGAATGCCCAAGCAAAGTATAAATTAAATAATATGTCATACGTTTCAGAGTTTTAGACATTATACATTGCGTAGGTGTTGTATAAAATATCGGATTATACACATTACCAGTAACTTATACCTGTAATAATAGGGATAACTCAATTTAACTGCAATTATTATTTTAACATGTTTTATTTTGTAGTTCGGTTGTGTAGTTTGACCCAGAAGCCGACTAAGGGGGTGTTCTTCACCCGACAGTAATCATACAGCCCATGACAAAGTACCTACCCACCTTGACGGCAATAGTCTCGTTCCATATTACCTACGTGTTACCGAAAATAATAGCGATATGTAGACATTCATGTAGGTACCTCTGCCTACCCCTTGCGGATTTATAAACTTTAATACCTAATAATGTATGTATGTTATTATTTAGAGCCAATGCAATTCATTTTATTCTAAAATTGTTAACTTTTACTCTGATTCAGCTCACGGACCCTCATCTTTCAAAGATTTTTTTATTTAAATTTAGAACTTAATCAAAACGAATATCTCAATCGAAAGGATCGAGTTTTTTTTTTCTAAGGTAATTTGTAAACATTGGACTCATCTTTGAAGTTCCGATTCAAAACACGGCACGCATCACGAACCCAATCACTTAGCAGGTCATGTTGGTTCTCTCGTAGCGTCTAAATTAACATATTTTCCCTTATCAATGACTATAAAGGTTCAACCCATGCTTATCAAGGATTATTTAAACCAAAAATATACAATGGGAGTGACTATCTTACCATGCCTCGTTTTGAACAAATGCGTCTGCGCCCACAAATAACACGATTACGGCATGTTTGAAAATAAATATAGGTGACAGTTACGTTTATTTGTTTATTTTAAAAAGTTATTTTGTTTTAATTTGTTTATTGTTGGCCAACAACAAATAAATACGCTTCTCAGCATGATTTTGCCACATATAACCCAAAAAACCGTAATTCATATATTATTATTGAACACTAACACCGTCGTTGCGTGGTTGCCAGCAGAGTAGAATTTGAGCCACCCAGGAGCCACCCCATCTCCTCCCATGCGGTGATCGTACAGGGCAACTAAGTGATAGGGCTGTTAAACATCAGACGATATATACAGCCCAGACTCAGCCTCAGATCAGATCTATGGCTCGAGACAACAGTAGTGCCCGGAATACGGTAATAGGCTCACCCCCTATTAAGTAGGACCTAATAGAATGATTGGTGAAATGTAGGTGTAAGTTCACCTCTGCCTAACACTCCGGGGATAAAGGTGTGATTGTATGTAGGTATGTATGTATGTATGCATGTATGTAGGTATGTATTGAACACTAGCTAATGCCCGCGGTTCCACCCGCGTATAACTTTGTTACCGTTCCCGCCTAGGAACCTATTCCCGGGATAAACAATAATATATAAATAACAATAGCCTATGTGTTATTCCAGACTATTATTCTTTTATGTGTAAGTTTTTCACTGATTAATTTATATAATAAACTTGATTTATTTATTTTATTTATAGTGAAAAAAATCTAATTCAAACCTCCCTCCTCTACTTATATTATTATTATAATTATAAAGAGGGAAGATTTGTTTGTTCTTAACGATAAATTCTAAAACTAACTAACCGATTTCAATAATTCTTTCACCACTAGAAAGCTATATTAGTCAGAAGTAACATAGGTCTTAGTAGTAACATCTTTTTAACTTTTCTTCTTCATCCTAGCGTTTATTCCCAGTCGCATCCGAATCTTTTTAACTCTTATCTACCTCTTTATCAAATTACAGCCAGACCCGTTCAGCCTTTAGGGTGTAATTGAGTAACAAACATCCAAACATCTTCACAAACTTTCACATTTATAATATTACTAAAAAGTAGGATTAAGGACTAGTAGGATAATATTGAAGTAAAACCACTTTTTAACGGATTCTATCGCGATTTATTTGTTAATATTTACTTTTTTTTATTAATTTCATAGTAATTTATTTCAATTAGTGATATTCACGTAAACTTCAGAAAAAATCATAGTAGGATAATAATTTATAACCTGTATCTATATCCTTAAAACACATACCGATAATTTCAGTCAGGACATCTATTATTACTAGAATTCTTAAAACTAAAGATGTTATTATTTCCAAGTACGAGTACAATTCCTATAAGGATTCAACCAGTTTATCGCCGACCATTTCACGGCTTTTTGATTTATGTGTCTGTCGTTGAATGAAGATTCCTTATCTTTACACACGAATAAAGCTTATATTATCAAGAAAACAAATCAATATTTTATCACCATGATTGATGTTTACGTTATTCATTATTGGGAAAAAGTGTTGACTTTTATAGCTATTTATCTACATTAGTGTTAAAGATATTGTTTTTTTTATACTAGTCAGGTCACAGACAAAGGCCCACCTGATGGAACGTGGTCACCGTGGCCTATGAACAAGTGCAACACCAGGGAAGTCAGACTCGTGCTGCTGACCCTGTAGAGAAGAAACACCGCAAAAATTTAACCGAATTGAAACAGCAAAATGATAGTACGACAGGCGCGTTATGCTGACAGATAGGTTTGGCAGCAGTGGGGTGAGCACGAACTATTATCGTAATCGTATCGTGAACGTAACGATAGCACGGAGCATTACGATTGGCAGGCTTCAGGCAGGCGGCCAATCCCAATGCTCCGTGTTCTCGTTACGTTCACGATACGATTACGATAGTTGTTCGTGCTCACCCCACTGTTGTCATAATACAGGTCCTGTAGAGAATTGACTAAACGTTTGTAGAATAAACGTCGGGCTAAAAGTAAGTAATGACAAAAAATCGCAATAGAATCCCTTAAAAAGTGGTTTTATTTCAATGATATTCGGTGATATTCGCGTAAACTTCGCAAAATTATAATCTAGGAGGCCGATTCAAGATTCTTAAACACGTGTTACAATAGATAATACAATTTTGTTTGATATCAACATGTGTTTGTTTTGCCCACAAGGGCGTACATTTGTGAGTAAAAAATTAAAATAACTAAATCAAAATATAACTAACCGCAAAGCTTAACTATAATATAACCTAATAAACTGAACCCCCGCTTTAAAATTATTACATCCAGCAATTTTTCACCCGCAGACATCGAAATGAAATTATCATTGTATAGTTACTATAATAATAATCTGGTTGTGGCTGATGCAATTACAGTTCCGTTTTATGCACCCCAAAATCTCATTGGTGATGATTGCATCAATTGTCTCGTATGCGGGTGGCGATGGCTTGTTGATCTTGATATAAATTGTGATAAAATTATGGAAATACCACACAAGGGTGGTGTAATAATTCTCACACCATGTGTAGCAGGAATCTAAATTGTTTTTCGATAAGATGGTGACGTATGGTTTGACATTTCAAAGTTGGTTTAATAGTTTAAGTTCTTACTGAGTAGAGTTGTATCTATGTATATAAAAGTCAATGCCACTTTTCGTTGTTAGTTTATAACTCGAGAACGGCTGAACCGATTTGGCTAATTTTAGTCTTGAAATATTCGTGGATGTCCAGGGAAGGTTTATAGGGTGAGAAAACAGGTGCAGCGGGAACGGGATCAAAAATTCACGTGGGCTGAAAAAAATATGGCGGTACGAAGTTCGCCGGGACAGCTAGTACAATATGAAACAATAAAATACATATTAGCTATTCATAAATTGTATATAGTGATGAATGTTTGGAGGTTTCGACTCAATCACGCGTAAACGGCTAAACTGAAATGCCGTAATTTGACACAAAGATAGATTGACATTGGTTCCCATGAGATGCGGAAATTAATTGGAGATTCCACTTAATAGGTATGCGGATTCACGTTAACCGCTAAACAATTACAAAAAAAAATATTTGCAGCAGGCAAGTACACGAAGAATAAACCTGTAAACACTTCCATAAGGGTTATGTCCTATTATGGCTATTCTTATAATAGTCATCATTAACTTCATAAATGGCTAATTTATAATTGCGTATTTGGCATATTTGGCACACAATTAGGTATCATGTCGACAGTGTATTGGCTAATAAAAATAAATAAATATATTTTTCTTTCTTTTTCTTTCTTTCTTTCTTCTTTCTAATACCAAATACGTAACAATTGACAAGTTGTTTAATTTTTTTTAAATTCTGTACGGCCAATATTTATTAACTGTTAACAATAGACAAAATATGATTTTTCACATGTTACACCAGTGAGTACTTTTTTGTGAAGTAAATTGTATTTGTCTGTACTTGCATGTTTGCATATACGTCAAATATTTTGCCAAATACAACAAACGCCCAATGGCAAACACTAATAGTCATGTGAAGTGCCACCATAAAACATAATAGCAAAGTAGCAGCATGCAAAGCTTACATAAACCTAAAAAATTAATACAGTGAGAGATCGTTATTAATAATGAAAAGGTTTTATGGCTGAACCTACATTCGTATGAAAGGGTAAATTGAATTATTCAATTTATTAATGCCCTTGAATTCCTTATATCAAAGGCTTAAACTCCTTCAAGCTTTGTTTTGCGGGAAGACCGTTCTCAATCGGTCCCCGTATTCTTCCGTAAATGATGCTATAACATTTAATATTACATTAGAAACTTGAAAAAATAAACAAATTATATATTTTGTGTCGGATTAATTTTGAAACTTCGGCTTATCAAATGATGGGGGTCGTATCCACAAAATGAAATTCCTCTTACTTCACACACTTTTAGACGTTATCTGTCCTCTTTCGAACTAAAGAGTTAGAAAAAAATAGAGAATATATAATAAAACCTAATATAGGGTTAGTGGCAGTTGGAATCGTGTCACATCGCAGGTAGATCAATAAAATGTGTGTTTCATTAACTTTGTCTAACAGCACTTATAAAGACATTAAATACTTCAACTTCGATCACCATTTTGTGTATAGATTTTTTAAACCGTTTGGTTTTTATTATCTTAAGGTGGATTTAGACCAAACGAACATAGATTGTTGTTGTACAACAGCATTCTTTCTTAATATTGTAGTGTATTACCTTATTTTCAGCGTTTACATAAGAAAGAACACGAATGAATGTTCTGTCACTGTTTATCTATCTATCTATCTATACCTACTATTATATAATTGTAAAGTGGTCGTGTCTGTACATTGAAGATAAAAAAAAATACTTGGGTTATGTTATGTTAACGATACTGAACACGAAAATATTTTTTTTTATTTCCAAAAACTACTGGACGGATTTTGATGCGGTTTTTTTTGTTAGAAAGGGCTTACTTAGACTTAAAATCTTACGTTTGTTTGATCGCAATCGATTGAGTAGAACCGAAGATATGAGCAAAGGTCGTGTTAACCGAGATGCACGCGGGCGGAGCCGCGGGCGGAAGGCTAGTATACTAATAAAATTTGACGTAGAGAGGATAAAATGAGCATTCGCTCGTTTCATGTAATTCAACCTTTATAGGAGTACATTCTGTTTTCGCTATCATAACTAATATTATAAAAAAACGTGTAAAGGAGTAAGCGTAAGGTTATTAACAGTAGACTGATATATTATATTTTAAAGTAAATCTCAATCATAGTAAGAAATAATATGTTATTTATCGAGAACATCCATTTTGCTCTAGTTAATTTGAATCAGAATGATATAGGTAATGAATTTATCCTTTATTTTCGAACCTTTTCCTTTATTAAAGACATAGGGCATTGCTTTTTGCCAAATTAAATAACTAAAGTGTTCGTTTCATTAAATAAAATTGTATGTAGAGTGATAAAATTTTACATTCTGTTCTCTTTTGATTCAGTAATTGTTATGATTCTTTATTCTTTCCAGTGTTCAGTAATTTTACTCATCCCAAAATGTTAGCAGACCCACCAATTCTACATGAGTTATGTTTTACTTTCTAAATCTAAGGTATGGATCAAAATGCATACACTTGGTGTTTGAACATTTTACTTTAGTAGATGATTTGCAATCCATTTAGTAGATGATTAATTCATGAATGGATTTGTTTAGTGGATTAAAGTGGAATAGAGCAAAAATTTTAGGGGCCCATGCCAACCTCACTGGTAAGTCAGTACTTATTAACGGCCTCAGGTACAGATGTTTCTTTCGAGGTTAGGAGGTCGCTCCCATAAAATCCAAGCCAAAGGCGGTAGGATGAGTAAGCAAACTACAGACTCCAATATGGTAGCCTTGAATGCAATCGGTTGTTTAATTATACATTCTAAATCAATCTACCTGGTAGAGATATAATAAATTAATGCTCATGAAAATCCGTACTAATATTATAAATATAATTATTACTTGTCCACAACTCGAACAAAATCTCAAACGTTTTTATTTTTCAGGATGTCGTTAAGATATTCTGTTTAGCTAGTTTAAAAACATCACAATGTCCGCAACAATGAAGGGAGAAGTAATGAATGAACATCTTTACATTTAATGCTCACCGCGAGCAACATCCCATAGGCAATTCTAAATGTTATCAGAGAATTACTGAGGCTAGATTAGATACAAAGAGAATGTAGTGCTCCGAATACATTCTCTAATGAGACGGTACTACGATATAAAGCTCCGTTAAATAATGGGACGTAGTTGCAGCATAATAAATATGATCAAACAAACCTGAATGTAGGAAGTAGTACCTTGCATAGATAAACGGGTTGACGTACGATCATAAACTTAGGCGTCATTCAGACGGGGAGAGTTACCTCGCCTGCTAGATACGATTATCGAAAGGACAGAAAAAAGTTTCTTCGTCTAAACATTCGCAGAAACAATTGCTGCTCGGTCGGCTACGCCTGGCGAGAATTGCTTCGCTATTAAATACATATTAGTAGTCTCCGTTTAAACAGAATTTTCAAGCAATAATCGTATTTCTAGCTAGGTCTAGCCAAATCCGCAGTTAAGACTGGTAAAGCGGACACCAGGATCCGAGGTGAAAGCTTCGGATGCGACTAGGAATTAACGCTAGGATGAAGAAGAATCGTATTTTGACATAAGCGATATGTCACCTGCGAATTTCGTATGATATAATCGTAGGCGAGAATTTTAGTGTTTGCCTGTGTGTAAACACTTTGATATAATAATGGTATGGCGATTATTACCTACTAGTGAAATTCGCGTACGATTTTTCGGACCGAAACGTGCGAAAAACTCTCCCCGTCTAAATGAACCTTTAGACAGTCAGCAGTCGTTCTCGAAACACAAAATTGATTCGAGTTTCGAGTGTTCGCGTGTTCTAGCAACGTTACCATAGTAATTGGCATACCACTGTAACATTACCCTGTCACTACTAAGGCCATGGCCTCGAGAACGGTGGCGGTAGTGTGGCAGCGAAATAGTCATGTTCATTATCGGACTGGACTCGATTGAGTTCATTTGATGGACTCGTGGTAACGATATCGTCAAATGTGTAATAATCTACTTTGTATATAAAATTTCTTCTCTGAAATTGACGGTTAACATGGATAGACTCCAATACATACTCGAATTATAAATGCGGAAATAACTTTGTCTGTCTGTTAAGCTTTCACGAATGAACCATTGAATGGATCTAAATGAAATTTGGTACGTAAGCTCCGGAGCTACTACTTAACGGAGCTTAAATAATTACTGTTTTAAGAACACTAGAGCTCATAGTGTTATGCCGAAGCATAAGTTATTATGCCAATTTTTAATTCCAAATTTCTGAAGGTTAGATACGACATTGGATTTCAAGCTTATTTTAAAAACCTTTGTGCAACGTCTTTGTTTTAAGACAATAAAACGGTTTACTGAAGTGGAATCTTGTTGGAGTCGAGTGTCTCCGCCATCATTCTCTAAAATAATGAATGATGTAGACATTGAGTGTACTCTGTATTTTAAGTCTTTTGTTTTTGAGTATTTAAGTCATAAAGAGAGTGTCAATGTCGAGGGCATTAGTGAGATAACTCTGTTGCAACCAATGACGTGTTATATTAATAGATAAGTTGTAAAAGAACACAGCGGCTTTCAAAAATGGCGCAAACCCTATGTATAAAAAAATATAGCTACTTACTAACAATACGTCAATTTTATTGACAAAAATGATTAGAACAAAGACATCATTTTTGTCGCTATGTTTATAGTTTCCGGCGAAACCAGTAAGGTTCAAAATTGTGTTATATTTTTATACATGCCTGTATGTGTGTGAAGATAGATTTTCTTTGAACGAAAATTGTAATATGCTGTAAAGTAGACTTTCTAGTAACTTCACCTACACATTGTTCATGTATAATGTTGAGTGACTTTTCAGCTACATTGGATGCCAGTAAATGGTTTATAAATATGGAATTAGATAAATAGACAGATACATAAATGAAATAAGTTGAAAAAATCTCAAAGAAACTCTTCAAATAATAATATATAAGATATCTAAATGTATTTGCTCTTTTTTCTTAAAATGTAATGCCAAAACGTATTACTCTCAATGGAATAAAAATGTTTGATACTGTCAATTTAAAGTGGTGATTTAAAACCAAATCTTGTGAATCATATTATATCAGTATATAAACGTATTCGTGTATAAACACAAGCAATTTAGCTTAGCTGGAGTGGTTAGAAGGAATATTACTTAGTAATTTCGGTTGCTAATATTATTATTTTTTAAGAAGACTTGACTATTTTTTATAAAGAAGAATATTATTTGTCTAGCCATTTAATCAAACAGCTAGGCAAATGACTTGGATCTATGACGTTTCATTACTTGTCTAGCCATTTGATTAAACAGCTAGGCAAATGACTTGGATCTATGACGTTTCATTACTTGCCTAGCCATTTAATCAAACAGCTAGGCAAATGACTTGAATCGATGACGTTTTATTACCTACTTGTCTAGCCATTTGATCAAACAGCTAGGCAAATGACTTGGATCGAAGACGTTTCATTACTTACCTAGCCATTTGATCAAACAGCTAGGCAAATGACTTGGATCGATGGTGTTTCATTACTAGCTTAGCCATTGGGTCAAACAGCTAGGCTGTTGATTGAACGGCTGATTAAGGCCCTAATCAAACATCAAAAAATCGATAATTTCGAAAACATTTTTTCTTATTAACTACTAGCTGACCCCGCTAGCTTCGTACCGCCTAAATGAAGAACCGCTTGACCGATTTTGTGCACACTTCACATAAACCAGCTACTAAATAGTACAAACAAAGCCTAAACATTTGGTTTGGATAGGTGAGCCTATTCTTGAGTTATAAAATTACAACGGAAAGTGGCATTGATTTTTAATGATAAAACCGCTAGTTAGCTGCGACATATCCACAAATTTTAGTCATGTACTTAGCATGATAATTGAAAATTACTTATACCTAATTATTCACGTCACAGCCCCAACAGAATGATTTACCAGAAAGAGAACAAAAACAAATTTATGTTTCTTCGGGGACATCGGCGGTGTCCATTACACGATATCCTTCTTGATTTATTAACGTGGATATCTCGACGCGAATAAATGTATAATGCTGTGGGGTCCGGTAATTAAATGTTGAAAGTTTTGTACGAAAGACGGTCATAATATTGTTTTTTGAAAATCAGAAATGAAAGGAATGTCAATGTGTATTATTGCTTGATTTATTGTTTACACGTTTATAAGGATATGGAGGATATAGTTTACGACATTAGTTGGAACGTAGCTAAACGTTTCCTTATATTGGTCTAGTAAGAAATGCCATATAAATTTTATGTTCTTCGAAGATATGAAGACTGATTTCAGTACGAACAAAAGTTTAGATGTAACCAGCAACGATTGCATTGCATTCCTTTTAAAGTTACATTACAGGCTTTATTTTTTGATTCTCATACGTCGCTTCACAGAAAATATCGAGGTATAACCAAATTCGTAGTTAAGACTGGTAAAGCGGACCCCAGACTCCGAGGTGAAAGCTTCGGATGCCACTGGGAATTAACGCTAGGATGAAGAAGATACATTCATATTCAAAGTAGTTCATTTATGGGATTTTTTTTTCCCATACGTCTACTATAACTTATACTGTAACTCCTTTATGGTATACTGACTAGCAAAGTACTCAAAATGATCTTAATACCTTGGTATTTACACCTTCCTGATTGTTCTGATATTCGGTACCCACCTTTAGTTCGGACGGTAATACAATTGAAATCAATAAAACTGTTTGGTATTAAATTCATTTTAAGAGGAGACTTAAGATCATTTTAAGAACTTTGCTAGTCAATATCGATCTGATGCGGACTGTACACGGGGTCAGTTGTTGTGTTAAATTACTCGACATTCGTCTACACAGCCTACAAAGTATCGTTAGCACACAACGCTGGTGCAAATTATCTAAAAAAATGAATTCAACTTTACAATTTTTCATGTCTGTCTAATGTCATTAAAAATTCCTTCTTCAACAACAGTAACTAGCAATTTGAAAATCATTATCTTTTCACACATTCGAAAAGGGATAAGTCAAGCAACATATGTTACCACTATGGCTTAAATTCGTCTAATTTACTTAGCACTCTATTCCAAAATAATGATACGTTGAATAATATGAGCCTCGTTCTAATACGCCATATGTTTTACGCCTTCGTGTCACCTACTAATTCGACTTTGATAAATAGGTTGTGATATTATAGGCTACCTAATACCACGGGTGTTACTAAAGGTTTCGATGTCACATTTTATTCACTCGAGTACGTAACTTATGCCGATAAAAAGAGATAAAATTATTGTTACTTATAATGTAAGTACAAAGTTAAATAACTTGCAGCTGTATATCGCCATGTTGTTATGGTGGAAATTAAATTACTTGATTTTGCGATGATGAATTTCCTAATTATGTAATTAGGAAATTTGAAAACTTATACGTTTATTAAGTTTTTCAAAATATTCTCCTCCGATCACATTATGAAGAACGTTCATGAATTCAGTATTAATTGCTACCTAGTATTGGATCATAAAAATGCTCTAACCTTCGTTTCTAATACCCTCTAATCCACGACTGATGAGATTTAGTAACGTTGCCATTTTAACAGAGTACAGTTCATATATCAACATATTTATTCAAATAAGATAAGATAAGATAATTATCTCTTTATTGTATGTACACAAATACATACAAACACAAAATAATACTTCATTTCAATGTATGTCTGCTAACAAACTATTGTAAAGCCAAATACTTCGTTATTAAGCTCTATTGTATAATTAAATATATTATTACTAAACGCTATATTTATTCACATTATATTCAAAATGAAACTCGAAATCAAAATCACAACGTGTGATTTTTTAACAAGAGCCGCAACTTGTAACGCTCCTTTAAGTAGTAGCGGCCTTATAATGTGGGTATTCACGCTTGTAGCATATGCTTAATGTTAGTGAGCTCCAATTGATTGACACCGTCTGGTTTCTTAGTCTTAAGTACCGACATATGTTTGTTTATTGCTATGAGTAATACATTAAAGCTAATAAAATTCAATAAGCACTTCTACAGATCTCCCAATGAGGCAGATATGAATGGGTTAATTGCTAAATTTACAAAGCTGAAGGAGGCAACAATTAATAAATCGCATGCTTGAAGTGTTTATAAGGTTGCAGAAAAAGATATGTCAAAGAAGGCAGTGACTGAGGAAGTGACTTCTGATAAGAATGTATAGAGGAAAATGACATAATGCATCGACCCCAAATAGGGACAAAGGCAGGTAGAAGATGATGCTGATGATGAGGATTGAAGTACGCTGTTTTTTCACTGAAGTTATATTTTATACGGTGAACTTCTAGAATATGGGTTTCTTCAGGGCAATAGAAGGTTTCTCACAGGGTCGGTAGTTTGACATATTTTTGTGTATGTCAAACTTATAATTGACTGTATTTAAGCAGATAGGAACCACCCAGAAAAAAAAAACTTCTGTGATATCGAAGGTTTTACAAAAATATTATGTGCAGCTTGGTTAGGTGAAGTAATATTACCAAGTATTTCATTTCAACGTATTGGTAAGTTACGTAAATAAGTACGTTTATATAAAGTTGCACTGAATACTCTGAAATTCTCTAAATAATTAGGAGAATGTTCATGTGGTTTCCTTTGACATGTACTAATTAATAGGCTTTATCTTAAACAAAAAAGAACCACATCGCAAAGATTTACTGAAATTCTGTATTAACTTTCTTATAAGAAAATATGTGACGCTATAATACAGTTCTCAGTAATAGCGTCCCTTTGACATTTAAGGCTGTTTTTTCTCCTCTTATTTTATTACTGGCTGTTGCTCACGGCTCTGCCCGCGTAGATGTCGGTTATCGCGATCAAACATAGTCCTATGTCCTTTCCCAAGGTCTAATCTATCTCTGTACCAAATTTCACCAAAGTCGGTTCAGTGGTTTAGGCGTGAAAGCGTAATAGACAGACAGACAGAAAGACATACAGACAGAGTTACTTTCGCATTTATAATATTAGTATAGAATAGATATTTGTATAAATTAAAATTGCCTGAAAAAAATTATTGATGACATAATGCCCCGATTGCGTTTTAAATTAGATAAAAGGTTTATTTAGGGTTCACAGTGATCAACCAATCAGATCAGAGTATGTTACTTACAGTCACGCCTCTTTCCCAGTGGCACAGAACAGATAAATAAATAAATAAATATTGTAGGACATTCTACACAACGCTATCTAGACCCATTGTAAGCATTAGCTTAACTAGCTTGTATTATGGTTTTTAGAATGCGGACAAACATACTTAGATACATTTTTTTTTGTAAATACATACATATTATACATGGAAAATACCCAGATCAATGCAAATATTCATATTCATGCATACAAATATTTGCACTGAGCGGGGATCGAACCGGCGCCTCTTGCGTAGCAGCTGCGTTCACTACCGCTACGCCACAGAGGCAGTCAGATAATAGGTAGGCAACTGATAACAGTAGGTTCATTGCATATAAAACAGGCATTGGATCATTCCGTGAGATAGTGAACTGACGCAAACCAAAATCTAATAAGATGTAGGTATCTTACCTACATCTTATTAGATTTTGGTGTTTGCGTCACCTAGGTATGAAATATATATAATATGAAATGTCATCAACTCACTGAAGTTAGAATTAATTAAATGAACGTTCTTAAAAGTCAAAGTATTTAAATAAATACTTTGACTTGCGTTCACGTTGAGTACGTTCATATGATCTGTATGTTACAAATATTAGCAACCTTAAGTCTCAACATGTCGCTCTGGTAAATTATTTGCCGCATATTTGGTAAATTATTAAAGACACAATTATTTAAGAAGTTAAAGTAACATAAAATTATATACTTTGAAATATCATGTACATTAAAATTACAGATCATTTGACATAACAAATAGATAAGTAAGAACTAATAAAATCATAAATGCGTAATACTTGTTAGGAGAACTAATAAACAAAGATGTGACAGATCGAAAAAAAGAACACCAAACAAAATCATTCATTCGCACTAATCAAATTACACAGTAGGCTTCCGTGATGCATTTCTACAAACACCGAATTACGTTAGGAGAAGAACGAAAGTGTAACAAGTCCATTAAACACGGTGGGTGGTCAGATATTGCACCTCAGACAACGGACCACTCATTTGTGATAACTATAGCTCTTTATCTCACAGACGTAATGGAGATGGACAGAGTGCTAATTTTATTTCATAATACTCTGTTGTTCTTATTATCTTTAAAGAAGTTGTTGAAAATAAACTCGATGGTATAATCTATAAAAATAACAATTATTACGCAAATGTTTTTTATCATTAATTTATATTACAACTAGCTGTTGACCGCGACGTCGTCCTCGTGGATGACGGTTATCGTGCCCAAAGATAGCCTATGTCCTTTCCCAAGGTCTCCTCTATCTTTGTACCAAATTTTATCAAAATTGGTTGAGTGGTGTGAGCGTGAAAGCGTAACAGACAGACTGACAGGCCGGCAGACAGACAGTGTTACTTTCGCACTCAGAATACAGAAAATTTGTTCTGTATTCTGAGCTTTTGCATCTAAAATATTAGTATGGATACATTTTTGATATTGGATAAGACGTTATCTGGTATGTTTAGGGAACCTGGCTCTCCAAAACTTTTAGTTTCGGGTCCCGGTATCTTAATAACTTTTACGTATGACAATGAAGGCATGATCGTCATACATTCGTTCATCATTCATTGTCATACACTCCACAAGAATAGAAAAGAAAAACCATCTGACCACAGAGATAAAAAGTGACAGTGTAAAAAGTTCATAGTGTAACTTTCTTGTGTATTATTTCTCTTTGTTTGCTTTTATTGTTATAGGAATTGCGTACACATTGGTAGAGATTAAATTGTATAGAATTTCTTTATCCATTCACCCATCTAATCTGGGGTTTAACGAGACGTGCTAAAATATTATCGTTGCAGGAAGTATTAGCCTTGCCTTTATCCTTTGTTCAGACACTCATTAACACGTCTCACAAAATACACAGATAATTTTTGAAGTCTTTTATGTAATCTTCATGTATAGTCTACAAAGGAGAAACGGTTACACCTCTACATACAACTTTATATGAAAAAGGGTATACTTATTGAGTATGTATCTTTTTTCATATGAATTTGTTTGAAAAGGTGCAAACATACCTCCTTTGCCGACTGTATAGGTATGCCACCACAGTTATTTTATAATTTTATTTTTTAACTTCGCTACGCGTATTCATTTGCCTAGCATTACCAGATCTAATAATAATTTGCAATTTTTTTTTGCGTGGTTATCTAATAGGTACTTTTCCTGAAGTAAAAAGAACCTCATTTACGCCTTATAGCATTAACTATCTGCCAATTAAAATCTATCTCCATTCAATCCATCCATCATAATGCATCATTTGTATTGTTTGTAAAATTCTTCACCATTACTTTTGCTAGACATAGGAATGCAAAATATTGTTCTCGAAAGCATGGAGTCAGATTTTATAGAATTCTTTGAATAAACAAAACGTGTGTTTCAATCGTTTAGTTCTGTTCATAAAAAGAAATTCTAGGAACGGTCATTCCTAAAATTGCAAAATTTGCATGCAAAATTTATTGGTTCCCGACTAGTGACGGAATTTTATGTGTAGAATATAAATTAAAGAATGTGATGCTTATAATAGATATTCTAAGAATTTCCATTCGATCTCATGATTTAAAGAATTCAAATGGACCCAAACCCTTGGTTAATCATTAATAGATTTTCGATTATTAATCTTTATTCTACTAAAATTAGTAACTTAACGTTATGAATGTTGTTATTTATTACATTATATTCGTCGAACTTATCTGAATATTTTATCAGAATATTATTTATCATTAGAGTCGATTTGGTAGTCGATTTACTCATAAAAAACAAATTGTATGATCGATTTTAAGTCGTGTGTATAATTAAATAAATAATGTTATTTGTTAAACCAAATTGTTTTTACTATTTGTTAAACTTCATAAAGTCAGACTTTTTAAATATTAATTTATAAAAAAGCTGTTTTAGATTTACATTATGGAGAAGTTCAATAATCATGTTCTTTCCTCCGTGATTTACATACTTCGATTTCATTCATCAAGAAATAACTTATACATTACTTGATAAAGTTAAAAAGTACATTAAGATTACAGCGGTTTTTTTGTGTTTTTTCAGCGTGTTTTGTACATTTTAACCGACTTCAAAAAGGAAGAGGTTCTCAATTCGATGGGTTTTTTTTTCGCAGTAAAAGAACCAGATTGTGGCCGCTAGCACGTCAGTGTATTAGTCTTTATCATTTACTGCACGCATTTCCTCTCTCATGCCAGTTTCAAGATCTTTCACAACATCTGATATTTACATTATGGTTTAGAATTATACTGGCTAGTTTGATTTACCTTTCTCTGTATCAACCAATACTAAGTACTGTACTGTTGTTAGTGTTTTTTTTTCGATGTAAATGTGAATTACCATATCAATCTCAAATCATATCATACATCTTCTTCCTCCTAGCGTTAATTCCCAGTCGCATCCGAAGCTTTCAGCTCGGAGTCTGGGGTCCGCTTTTACCAGTCATAGCTACAGATTTGGCTAGACCTCGATATTTTCCGTGAAGCGATTGCCATCTGACCTCCACGACCCAATGTTAACATTAGGCGATATCGAAGCTTTGCAGCTAGACCGTTGTTTTTGGACTTTTTAGGGCACCAACTACCCGTAACGACTGCCATAGATGTTCTTATGGCAACCGGGACTGACGGCTTAACGTGCTCTCCAAGGCACGACCAGACCAATGCAAATACCTACCCATATTTAATGCACACAAATATTTGCGTAGCGGCCGCGTTCACTACCGCTACGCCACGGAGGCTGTCAAATCATATCATACATATATCACATTAAATTTTAATTAAGAGTTAGCTGCAATGAATTGAATATTTGAAGTGCAGTTTGGTATTCGTTACAATTGCTACTGCTAGATTTCCTTATAAGTACATCAGTTAATATCCAATTATATAATTCATCTTCAGCTGCAAACAAGAGTTTTCAACAAACTGAAAGTTTTTCATTCCTCATACTATATTAATGTCATAATTTATAATGTATCAATATCACATAACACTATTTATCAGCCTAAAATCCTTTCTCATTTTTGTTCCAATATTACATAGTTATAATTCATTAGGCATCCTGGCGAGCGTGAACAAGCATTAATTGTGTTGTTCTTTTGTGTTTAGTAAAATATCTTCACGTTTCAAAATCTTTCTATTCAACTATTTAACTAATGTGCGAGGAAAATCACGGTTCAATGTCTTGTCGTGCGCGCCACGCGATCTATTCATCACTCAAATACTTATTTTTTTGAAAACAACAAAAGCTTTGACGCTAAACACTTCCATTATTATGTTCTAAATAGACAAAGAAACTTTGTTGGAGACAAAGGAGACAAATAAAAGGTTGTCGCCATTAATTTATAAACTTCTGTCATTTGTAACGGTGCATCTTTTGTAGCATCTTTTAACAAATTAACCCTGTGGAGACGAAAAATTAGCGCAACGTGTACGCTGTCGGTAAATACTAAACACGGGATTGTCCCATAATGCTCTCGTCAGTTACGCGTTTCTGTATTATTTTTTTGTCCGAATCTTATTCGAATTAGTGACGGTGCACACTACACCTGAGCCGACAAGCAGGACCTCACATTGAACAAAGACGCATATTTTGGTCGCTCAATGACCATTCACTACTTATAATAAAATATTGTACGTTCTGTTCGGACCCACCATGTTAGACCCACCGATATGAGATTTTTTATGCACATAACTCACTTTATAGTTGTAAGATAATGTATTGTGTCTTGGTAGTTATTTACGACCTTAACGTATCATGAAAAATATTATAGTATATAGTATATATTATATGACTGGTAAAGTTGAGTGAAGATCTATAATTTTTAGTTTCTTGAAAAATTACCAAAATTTTAAGCTGGAATGTTACTAACACTAAATATCTTGACGTCAAGTAGAGAGAACAATTTATAAAGTGCTAGGTACTGTTCTATACGACCTCTTACTTGGCACGCTCGTAACCATCCACCGCCGACCTGAATGAGCTCTTTGCACGAACGTCGCAAACTAAATATTTTGCACCCACTATTCACTTGCAAACCCCGAATAATAAAAGAAGCAACCATTGAAAAATATTGGGTCATGTACAACGCTAGCTCATAAAGTAAGCCGAGAATAATCTTGAGCGCCCCCGCGTAATGGATCCTACAGTTTACGATGTGCTAAACTCTCCCCAGTATGGATGAAGTAATGTTCATAACACTGAACTGTGTCAAGAATGAGTTTCCGAGTTCTTGACACACTTCTCGCCTCGGCTTAGACATCCCGCGATTTTATCACTATTATAATAAAACACAGTGTTTTATTTTATGTAAGTGATAATTTCCTACCAGTATGTGTGCATTAAATTTTATTAAAACCCTTTTTAAAGCACAATAAAGCGATGGAAACCATTGCGATTCGTTGTTCCTTGATTTTTACATCCCGCTGGGTGTCGTTGTCGAAAGGCGTCTGTACAAGACACACACAGCGCTAGCACAAAGCGAAGGAAACGCTTAACGCACATATTCTGGAGATCAAAGAACGCTCAATCTGTTTGAAAAAAAAAATAACGTTTTGGTCCCAAAAGGGCGGACCCGTTTACGCGACCCAATTCACGCGAGCGGTTTGGACGACAAGAAATTGAATTGAAACCAGCCCAAACAACAAATTCTAACGCGTATCGAATTGTTTTACGTTTGACGAATTCGCATTTGGGAAATTTTAAATTCGTTACAATAGGTTATAACGATGCAGGCTCGTTTCTTTGTCCGAATCAGAAAGTTGTACCTAAGGGACAAAGAATTCGCGGCATGCTTCATTAACAAGTGAGCTTTATTTTTTAAATATGTGTCTGATTTCGATCGTGCTGTGATATCTTGAATACCTAAAAAAGCGCTTATACTAGCAAGTTAGGGACACGAAATTCCCTCCATGCAACGTCGGCAGCCAGTAGCTGAGATGGCATTTCCAAATTAATTCAACGGCTGTCCCACAAGAAAATTATTTGAATTACATTAACTTAGCCACTTGATACGTGGTACGATAATTTGGATTAATGTATGTTATAGTAATTTTGAATTATAATATCCTTGCACATGTATGAGACCCCACAAAATTAAACTAGTTTTATTAAATAAAATTTTATCATAAAATTGAATAACATTATTACGTGACCCACGTTATAAATAGTTATTAAATAGTTATGGAAGAAATGTATGACTTGTAAGGGTGAGATTTATTAAATTATGTTCCATGTTTCCTAAACTTCGTTGACTCCTCGCTTTCTCGAATTGTAGGTATGTCAGCTCTGCTAGGTCCCTATGATGGAAAGAGCGACTTGGGGTATGCTACGAGTATAATGGTGCTGGCAAGATCAGTCATGGAGGAATAGATGATACCCTCTCCCTCCAAAAAGCGAAGGTGTTTACCGTGGTTGGTTCACTTTAAGCTGATCTTGTGAGTGACCACTCGACAGGCTGGCGGTCAATAATGGCTGGCTTTGCTTGGCAAGTTGAAGCTTAATGTCCAGGTGTTTCAATCACACAGCAGCCTCCGTGGCGTAGGACAGCCTCCGTGGCGTAGCGGTAGTGAACGCGGCCGCTACGCAGGAGGCGCGGGTTCGATCCCCGCTCAGTGCAAATATTTGTGTGAATGAAATATGAGTATTTGCATTGGTCTGGTCGTGCCTCGGAGAGCACGTTAAGCCGTCGGTCCCGGTTGCCATGAGAACATCTATGGCAGTCGTTACGGGTAGTTGGAGCCCTCAAAAATCCAAAAACAACGGTCTAACTGCAAAACTTCGATATCGCCTAATGTTAACATTGGGTTGTGGAGGTCAGATGACAATCGCTTCACGGAAAATATCGAGGTCTAGCCAAAATCCGTGGTTAAGACTGGTAAAAGCGGACCCCAGACTCCGAGCTGAAAGCTTCGGATGCGACTGGGAATTAACGCTAAGAGGAAGAAGAAGTCCAGGTGTTTCAATCAATCTCATAGAAATTTTGGCCACATTACGTTAAAATCGAAGCAGCACATTTTTATACTTTATTTTAAAATGCTCAAGACGTCGAATGCAAGTGAGACACTATGCTGTTATGATGATGACTTCGTTGGTGACATTTTTGTGAAATCGAGAGCAAATCGGAACTAATTTGTGATCGAATTTTAATTACGAGATTTATTTATCTTGTGTTTGTGTAAGCAATTTTAGGAACATTTTTTCATTATTTTATTTACTCATCCGAAGCTTTCACCTCAGAGTCTGGGGTCCGCTTTACCAGTCTAACTGCGGATTTGGCTGGACTTCGATATTTTACGTGAAGCGACAGCCATCTGGCCTCTCTGAACTTTTCTTTTCCACTAAAGGAACCTGATGCATAGTTTAATGTATTGACTAGATTAAATATCAGCAAACATTAATCTTCAGTTGACTCGATGCTTAACTTAAATAAATAAAGAGAAAGTTGACTTTTGTAGAACTCCCACATTTTCCTATAGTTTTATCAAGCTCCTAACCATTTCCATTTTTGTCAGTGTCTTGTTCACAAGATCACATCTGCTAAACTTTATTAGTTTACCTTTTTACAAAAGCCGAATTGATGGAAGCGCGTATCAAATTGCGCGATTCAACGCGCTCCTTAGCGCAGCTGGTTCGAGCGTAACAAATTTACACTATTTATTGTTCAAATCTTTCTTATGCGTTACTTATGAAATCTATAGATATTTTACTATTATCCCTACGGGCTGCTTTATGAAGTCTGTGTCACCTTTCCTGAAATTCGTTACGCGTTTAGAGCGAATGCATGGTTTTCAATCGTGATTAGTTGTCGGCTGGCTAGCCGTGATTGATTAGATATTGCTTTTAATACATCTGGTAAATAATCAGTAGATGTGAGACCTGCTTAATTAACTGTAACTGTGCTGGTGTACATTCATATTTCGGTTTCCGTAGTAATTTAGTAAAATAGTCAGAAAAAAATAATTTTAGTATAAATTCTCTAAGATAAATTTTTCAATTTGTAATGAATTGAGCTTGCTTGAAATTGTTTTACTGTTTACGTACAATAAATAATTATAAAGAAAAAAAATCTAACAAACATGCGAACTATATACAAGCCACAGAATTCCAATATCATATTTATAAATAGCTAGTATTAACGTTAAATCCTCATAGAAACAGTCTGCTAGATTCTCATCGGTTAAGCTTCTCTGCCACCTTGCCCGTTACATCGGCCGGGCATATCACAGACCATAGTTTTTTACTGCACGGTAGCTGCACCGGCTTGATTGCTCCAGTTTTTTCTCTCCTTTTCAAATAAACCGTAATAATTGTTTGTTTTAAATCCTGTAGATTGCGTCCGTTGTACAAATTGGTTACAGAGGTTTTGGTATTAGAAAATAGAGACTTCACAATCGTTACGCTATCTAAATGTTTAAATTTAAATCTTCGCTGGTAACCGAACTTTTTATTTTTTATTTTTAACCCACAAAAACGATGCACTGATTTCAAATGTGAAATTAATTCTAAATTATTAAGCGACGTCGCCTTTTTGCTGTAGAGCAGGTAACAGGAAACGGGTTGTCTGACGATAATCCCACAGCAAACGCGTGTGTGCGTGCCATGTTATGTAATCAGAGCTTTGACTGAGTGCGTGTAGCGTGGACGACGCCTGGTTTTTATGCTGCTGAGAATCGGATGCCGCGGGCCTGTCAAGTATCGTTCGACTAATCACTTTCTCATCCATCTCACTTCAACTACTTAGAAAACTAGAGAAGGAAGATGTGCAATCTTTGCGAAACCGTTAAGTACGATACCACGATATGTTAACCCCGCAAATAGGTAGTTTGAAGCACACTTGTTCATGAGATCTCTGCAATGTTCAGAATGAATCTATTTATGATTTAGGTGGCTGTAGGCGTGCAACGACGAGTTTCTCAGGCTACCGGCAACTAGTTTATTTCCGGCATTACTTATTAAGGCGTTCTTATTTGCACCTCATGTTTTGCAGAATAGTTATGAAGGAAATTTATAGGATTCACTTTGATTTAGCTTATCTAGATTGCAATCTGTGCGTGTCGTACATATTCTTGAATCACAATGAGAATGCCCGAATGCGGGCAATGTCATTCAGATATTGATATTGAAGATTATTTGATTATATTAATTTTACATGTCGTGTGTTACCTATACGCGCAAAAATAGTGAAAAACAGCTCATGTTAAATATTTTTGAGACTCTCGGTAATAAAATATTCGCGTTCGATTTCAATTCCTCTGTGCTGGAAGAGTGGTATGCTAGGAGGAAGAGACTCAATCTTGAGTTAAGCTCACCTTTGAGTACATTATTATTCCACTAATTCGTATAAATTCCATTAACGTGTACAATAAACACACTGCATTAACAAAAACGCGTTCAAATATTTGGGATACCATTGAGCGGACCAATTATTTTGAATACGTATCAAAAGCATTCCATACTACCAATATAATTGTTTTAATGCAACAAAGGGCATTTCCAATAATTTCATAAATAGGTACCTATATGGGTAATTATTTTGATGAATCATCATTTAATTTCCAATATTTATAGCCCGTTCAGCAAACAGTCAGATTAAATACCTAACAAATTAAAAAGACCGCAGGTGATAAGTGGCTTTATATAGCGTTGTATCATTTTCTACACCAATGACGTAGTTAATCCACTATGAAGGCGGTTCATCTTGACTGAAGGCTGTCAAGTAAAGATTATGAAAAAACTCGGGGGTGAGTAGATACCTAATCTTTTTGGCTCTCTGAATATTCTTCTCTGTTGTGACAATCATTGTTTGATAATTATTTATGCAGTAAGTTATTTTATCTTTTTTTGTTTTGCAAGTGAAATATAATTTATTAGGTAACAATTAGCTAAGCGTAGTCACAATTAGGCAGCCCAAATATTGTTTGTTTATAGTCGATTATTATTTTTATTTATATCCATATATTTTCAATCTACCAACTTCACTTAACTCTTTTTAAAACATACATATATACATTATAATCACGGCTCTAGCCCTGGAGGGTTAGGCAGAGGTGAATTAGCACCGACATTTCACCAATCATTGTATTCGGTCCCACGTAATAGGGGGTGAGTCTATTGCCGTATTCCGGGCACTATTGTTGACTCAAATCGTGCATCTGAGGCTGAGTCTGAGCTGTATAATATCTGTCTGATGTTAAACAGCCCTATCCCTTAGTCGCCTTGTACGATACCGCATGAGGAAGAGATGGGGTGGCCCATATTCTACCCTGCCGGGAACCACGCGGCTTTTCTTAAAACCCGACCTTAAAAATACCTGTACTCATTTCAACCTTTCCAAAAACTGTCTCGTCATACTTAAACGCTATTTTAAGACGAGGTAAAACTAAAATAAGTCCAGTAATTTTGTTTACTCTATAATTAATATAATGGGACTAATTTTGGGATCGTCCCAATACATTCCCCTTACCTGCTTTGAATGATTTGCTAATGCTTTTTGATTTCTTAAAATATTGTTTTTTTAGCTAACCCAATTTGGGTTTGCATTCCCAGCTTTGTTGTCTTAACGATTAGGAACAGTTTAGTGTTTGTATGAGAAAAACATGCAGATAAGGGTCGTCGTGACCCATCAATTAATTTAGGTTTTTGTTTCACCCTCTTGCTTTTGTTTCATTATGCCAGAATCTTGTAGAACAAAATTCATTATGATTTTATGAAACAAATTCTATTTTTTACAATTTACTAGAAAAACGGATATTTATTATTGCTGGGTGTAAAATATATTAATCTGGTTAATTGCAATATGAAGTTAGAATTGACAATTTTGGTTTAAAATGCATAGTGCTATTTTATAAATCAAAATTTCTTCGTGTAAATCACACTAGGTTTTACATTCAAAACATTTTGAGCTGTTTAATCACGAGAGTACTAACTTGCTTTTTAAAAAAGTTTATATAACAACATTGGTGAAAATATAATTGTATTTTTGTAAGTCACAGAGCAACATAGTGGACCTGCAGTAATTGGATATTAATAAACATTAGAAATTGTAAAAAAAATGTGCCAGTCAACTACACGAGCTTTAAGAATTTCACTGTCAAATTACATCAATAAAGCTGCTTACAGTTTTTGTATTGTAACATCAAATACACAAAAAGGTCATCGAATTCCGTACGTAAATTCCCGTCTCATCTTTCCAAAAAGTCGAAGTAACGACATAATGACAGAGACACAACCTCAAATTCGACTCTATCCCCAAATAGTCCTGGATTAATGTCGATTTAATTAAACCTGTATAATTTTGATCCAAGAAGGTTGAACGTTTTTTTAAGATGATCATGATCTAGGAAAGGTTTGTGCACAGTTGTGAGCAGGTGCGGTACATTTGTATTCTGTCGAGTTTGTTTTAACACGGTGCTGTAATAATACAGAGAGATAACAATATTTGTACAAATACCACTGGGATATGTAACAACCGACCTGGAGATTTTTTTAAAGTCTACTAAAAAGAGAACACTGGAAAAATAAGTGTCCTATTAGAAAATGATGCATAAATATTACATTTTTGAATACATTTTTGTCATTATTATCAGTTTCTTAATTCTAAATTTACTAAGCTAGTATCAACTCGTAGAAAAATGGCTGAAGAAGTGGCGGTAGTCTGATGGACAAGGCTTGGGATTTCGGCTTGGGCAGTCAGGTTCGGTCCCTTTCAATAAAACTACTAAC
This sequence comes from Eilema depressum, assembly GCA_914767945.1. Taxonomy (NCBI): domain Eukaryota; kingdom Metazoa; phylum Arthropoda; class Insecta; order Lepidoptera; family Erebidae; genus Eilema; species Eilema depressum. Next base: position 4,079,512 of record OU612028.1, on the reverse strand, counting down.
ATGATTCCATACCTAAGGCGAGAAGTTAATGAAAAAAGTTATTAAGTATTATTTCTTAAAAGAAAGTACACAGTTATTATTTTTTTAAAGAAAACCGAATATATGTTTTATTTGTGCAATACGTGAAGTAATTATTAATATCAAGAAACATATATTATATATTTACGAAAAATGCCGTATCCAGTCAAGATATATTTTTACCTCTCAAGTAGATTGAAGGTTGCGTGGGCAACCCTCAAAGAAAGGTCCGTGTTGTAGGCGGTTCGACTTTATCAAATTACAACTTGTGCCGTTTTGTAAGCCGACAAAGGCCCCAAATACCCTAAATCCACCTTTCGAGCAACAATTTCACTAATACAAGATTTGCAATGTGTTTGGTATGGACGCTAGAGTTCCGTAAATGCTTGAGTTCAAATTCACTATTTTGTTTTAGAATGGTTCTTCATTCAAAAGAAAAATTGAAACTACCTATATATTTATTAGATACTAATATCAAAATTATTTATATGAAATAAGTACTTAGGAAAAATCTATTAGACTATATCATTCCTGATTTTGATGTCGTTCCGTAAACATTATGGTAGATATAAATTGTATTATGGCAGTATATTAATTTATATTTCAATTACTTCAGCGAAATAGTAAGGTATAACCACCCCCAGTGGCCGGCAGGGGTAGAATTCGTGGGGATTTCCGCACGAAAAAGAAAAAAATGTGCTTCATATTATTACAAACCTAACGCAAATATTTTTTCAGTTCGCAACATTTTCATTTTGTAATATTATATATAAAAACACACACGGTACCTATAACACAGCTGTTATGTCAATATTTTGTTTGGAAATTTTCATTAATAAGTCCCTATGTATATTGAAACCGTATCTGTCCATATAATATGCTTCCGTATAATAATATATTGACACGTAAATATTATGCAAAACTTTCGGCTAATACTATGGTGGTCCACAACCTCCCACTTAGTTGAACAGTACCAAGAAAATAATATTTTCTGAATCAGCAATATTGCTTAATAGGTTTGCAAACACCTTTAGTATTATGTTCTTGATATTTAAACAATGACTAATATCATTTTGTATCTCTTGCCTTCATATTATTATCTTCATTGATTCATAATCATTTCACAAACAATATAAGATCACAGGATCACTATTTTTAAGGAATAAGTGAATGTTTCACTCAAGTTCGCAACGTGATAAATCAAGATATAATGCCAAAGCTATCAAAAGATTTGGTTGTTTAGGCCGCATATTTTGCATATCGATTCCTAGTGACAAGATGAAAATATTACGCAATTCTTAGCACAAAAATAAAGGAAAATGTTTGAAATCAGTTTTGTGGTGTATGGGTTGTATGAGGAAAACAAGAATTGTTAATGGACAGCATCATAGATATTTTGTACACTGTGTGAGAAATATAGCAATTACAATAGGTTTTATCTTCGCGTCTGATGAGTTAATTTTAGGAGACTACTTTAGCAATCCTTTATTTCGAGTACTCCCTTACACTTAGCCAGTTTAGTTTTGCCGTAAAATGGTTTTTGAGTAATAGATACACATAGAAACGAGAGATGCATTATTTCGTACGGTGACAAAAACTGTTAGAAAGAGAGGAAGAAAGAAAGAAGAAAGAAAGAAGAAAGAAAAAAGAAAGAAAAAAAGAAAGAAAGAAAGACAGAAGAAAAAGAAGAAGGAAAGAATCATTTATTCGTTGTCCTTTGAGGGGATACACATAATATATAGACAGAAACACACATTAAATTTAAAAAACAATAAAAGTAATTAACTCGCTTTGAGCCTTCCGATCTTTCTAGGACAATGGTGTCTCAAAAGTCATAAATATTTTGAATTCGTCGCTTTGTTGAAATAACCTAAAGAAAAATGAAGTTGTACAAAAAATAATCTAATTTACTTTTAATGGCTTAGAGTAGACCCATTCACAAAATACGGACAACACGTGTTATTAGCTGCCATTTCTTTGCGGAAAGGATATTTAACCTTCCTAATTAGTTTCGGCAAACATTTTTTGTCCGACCCTAAGTTAATAGTGGGCACAATTTCACAAGGACCTCACAAAATTTTATATAAACAACCCGGAGCCTATTAATAAACGCATAAAAAACAGTCACACCCAATTTCAACTATTATTAAAGTGTAAAGATTCTCTAAGTTTCTTATTAAAAGAGAAAACACGGAATAAATTTCTGGGCTGTTAAATCACAGGCGATTGATCACACGCATTACAAAATGTAACTTTATATGTTTAGCTATAAGAATGATATTGCCTTAAAACAATGATTGCGTTAAGCAATTCTTTGTTTCTAGTGTTGACCAGCGTTTCATATCTCTTTCCAGTGAAAAATTAATTTTAGGTTCACTACCTACTAATAAACGAAAGCTTCAATTTATATTACTGTAGGTAAGTCTAGTTTATATTGGTAGGTATTGTTGGAACTAGCTTACGACGAGTTCCTATATGAACAACAATAAACTCTTTGCTCATGTCTTTAGAATTTCGCTCGCTGATCTCGCAAAGTAAGTACAATATATTTTTGCGACCTCTATCAGTGACTTAGTAAATAACCACTTGAATTTAGCTCACTACCAAACAATGTACCTAATTACAGACTTCCTATGCGGAATTAACCATGGAGATAAACGATATTGCTCTTAGAACAAGCTCCATGGGCTTTATCGGAAACATTTGACCAATGTCAAAATATTTGTTAAAAAATATCGTGATATAGATTTTGTACAGAATTTTAAATGAAATTAGTCAATTGAAATTGGTCATGGACGTTCAATTTGAAAAACAAACTAAACTAAAAGTTATGGTACAATTTTAGTCAAGCACGACTTTGAATGCTCTATCACTATTATTGATGGAATGTTACCAGTGTCATTGAATTTAACCTTGTGATTATGAAAATTGCTGTACAGATTCATTTCAAAACCTATAGCATTTTCTGCCGTACGTCAAGTATTCAGTGAAGCTTCTTTGTTACTAAGTAAGTCATTAATTAAAAGCAATTCTAATTCTTCTAACTATATTCGAGTTGTAATAACAAACACAGTCACTTTTCTTCGAATTTAAATTATTTTATTCCTTGCAAATATTGATTACATAAGGTGTCATACACAGTAGGTGAATAGTTTCGCCATGTTCCACCATAATAGGCATGAAATTGAAATTGTCAAACTAGGAGCAAAATACAATAATATGTCATATTAATCTGATATCAATAAATCTAGTTCATATTGTCAAATTAATTTATCATAACATCACAATATTTTTTATCATATCACACTTTTCTCTTATATACAACTACATATTATATTCTTCTTCATACTTCGCGTTAATAAATAAAAACTTAACCAAATTTGAGGTTTTTCAATGCGATTCTAACTCCATTTTACAGTATATTAGCTATTACAGTCGGGTCTTAACCATAAATTTTATAGTTGTGTGTTCATCAAACACTCCGGTGCAGTCATGATAATATACTGAACACACTTTGTACTCTTTGAGAGGATACTCTGAGCTTATGAATTCATCATGATAAATATGAAATCGATCGAACAGACTACCGCCGACCTAGTTTCTTGTTTAATAAAAATAGGATAAAGAGTAACGGTGCTTTGGTAGAACGATTGCGATGGATTTGTGCCCGCTAGAGGTAGGTAAGGTAATCATTGTCTGGTATTGTAGGTGTCTCTTGTGTTTAATAAACCGCTGTAGTAGTTCCTTTGTGTCATTAACACCAATACTTGCAAAGAATACTGGCAGAGCGATGGAGCAAGGATCTTCTGGTATCTTTGCTTTTATTTCAAAATAATTAATACCTCGTCCTTTTAAGTACTTTCAAATAGGGTGAATAAGGATCAAAATGTTAATAAGGATCAAAATGTGAATAGAAAATAAAGGGTTTGGACACATTCGTACAATTTCCACGTTCGTACAATTCTACATTCGTACAATTTTTCCTAAATTGTTTTCCAAATTCGTACAAACAGGTATACTAGCTGATGCCCGCGGTTCCGCTCGCGTGGATGTCATATCTCCGGTTCTAGTAGACCTATTGCAATCACTAATGTTTTTAAGTTGGACTAAGCCCGTTCTAATAAAAAAACCGCATTCCAATCCGTCCAGTAGTTTGAGTCCATCGCGGACAAACACAAGAATTCCAAAAAAGATATGGTCCGATACAATTTGTAGTTCTGATAATTTCTATTAAGTGAAATTTGCCGCATGGTTCCCGGTAGAGTAGAATTTGGGCCACTCCATCTCTTCTCATGCGGTGTCGTACAAGGCGACTAAGGGATAGGGCTGAAAATTATTTAAAAAATCTGATGACCATTTTATTTCTATTCACCCATTGATCCCTATTCATTCCATTTTACTCGGTAATTATTTAGATAGATAACAATAAACATAAAAGCAAAATACCACTCCCTGATTAGACACAAAATCTTAGAAACTATAACACCTACACACTTGAAATTTGTGAAGTAGATTTCTTATAAGGTGTAGACAAGGGGTAAAACGAACTTCAAGCATACGAAGTCGCGAGCGGCCGCTACTAAAATTAAAGTTTATAATTAGTGCAAAAGTCCCATGAACACGTTGCTTTATTAAAAAAAAACAACATATTTTCAGTCCTTATTGTTTAACTTCATTGAATGAATTTAGATGGTTGCTACGTGGCCACGTGCCTTTTTCCCATTACCACCTACTTAGTATAACCCTGATGTCCCTATTGATTGTTATTGGCTACCAATCTTTATTACAAATCTATTGGTTCTAAAATTTTATCGCCTGTGATTGACCTGATGATTTGCCCCTTCAGATGTAAAGATACTGGCGGCATTGTTTGATCATCATGATGTTGGATTGAGGAGCCTACTTTTATTATGAGATATATTAGATAGATTATATTTTAATAGTTATATTACAACCAATATGTGACTGTTTCTTTGTTCTGTGACTTTCTTAACAAAGCACAATACTATATTATCTGTAACCATAAAAATACTAATTAGTTTAAGTACCTCTCAGTAACCCTAAAGCCTCATTTAGACAGGGAGAGATTCTCACATGTTTTGGTTCGAGAAATCGTACGCTACTATCACTAGCAAATATCGCCATACCATTATCGTATGAAAATGTTTACCTACACCCAGGCAAACACTAAATTCTCGCCTACGATTTTATTATACGAGATTCGCAGGTGGTATATCACCTTATATCAGAATACGATTATTGCTTTAAAATTTCGTTTAGACGGATACTATCAATATTCAATCGCGAGGCAATTCTCGCTGGCGTGGATGAGCGAGCGGCAATTGTTTTTGCGAATGTTTAGACGAAGCAACTTTTTTCTGTCCTTTTGATAATCGTATCTTGCAGGTGAGGAACTCTCCTCGTGTAAATGAGCCTTAAGTATAATATTTTTTTTTTAATAATTCAAAATAAAGTCCCAAGCCCATGAAAATACATTATATTCGTGCATATAAATTTTTACCTAGAGCGAGAATCGTTCCTACAATCTCTGACTGCTAAGTTAAACTACTACTACTACACCACTACAAGATTATTTACCTGCAGTTAAGTACCTAACCGAATGGAGTATAAATACACAACGCTATCTAGACCCAAAGTAAGCATAGCTTAATTAGCTGGTGTTATATGAGTTCTAGAATGCGGATAAACATACTTAGATACAGTTTTTTTTCGTAAGTACATACATATTATACATAGAAACACCCAGACCAATGCAAATATCCATATTCATGCATACAAATATTTGCACTGAGTGAGGATCGAACCTGCACTTCCTGCGTAGCGGCCGCGTTCATTACCGCTACGCCACAGAGGCAGTATTATTGTTAAAGTCTCCGGTATACTCATACCGGAGATAACTTCTAGCTGTAGCATCAAGGTCAAGGTTACCATGACAAATACACAAAGAAACAGGTTAGATTAGATTAGATAAATCTTTATTGTACACAAATCATCCTTATAACTTAAAACACCCCTCGTTTTGAGTCACGGGTAAAAAACATGGTGCTATATAATCCCAGGTTACCTTGAGCAGAAACTGTAAGAAAAGTAACTTGTGAATTTCAAATCTGACTAAAAAAGTTGTACAAAAAGGAATAATTGTTTACTTTGAAATAAAGTTATTGCATGTTTTAACTATGTGATTTATTTACGACTATTTACATTCAATTTGATAGTGTAAATATCGATAATAGCCACTTTCATCTTGCCACTACACATTTTAAGTACATCTCGATTACAAAACAGCATAAAAGCGTTTTTATTGCTTCATAATGTCGTCTGACATAAAATTTGTATAAAGATACAAGTAAAAGAAAGATTTAAATTTAAAATACCTTTCCAAGTAGACACAAGTTTTCTCTTGAATGGCCTTTTCACTTTGAAACGATTTTCATATATTAGAATGAAATTTTAAAGCATTTAGTATGCTAACTATTCAAAGTCGACTCCCGCCCTGAGCTGTGTAAGCTTTTTTCTATCTTAATCGATTTTCATATAGTAATTATACAGTGAGAATAAAAACAAACATTCACCTACTACCTGTACATAACAAACCCACAAAAAATATAGTATTAAGAGTTATCATATACGTCCACAAATAAAGAAGTAGGTAGTTCGCCTCAGAACATACCCCTAAAAACCAGATTGACGTACATTCCTCTTGAATAATTAAGTATGTAACGAAGCAGAGAAAATCGGTCTGAGTGAACCTCACTCAGACTTGGGTGATGCAGACCAGCGGTGTGAATGTGGGGTTGGCCCAAAAACAATGGCCCAGCTAACGTGTGCTGCATGCATACCGGAGGATTTCGTGAGCACCTCCGCAATTACAATCCAGGTAGTACACTGGGAAAGCAAAATTTGAGTACCGTCCATCAGAAGAATAATAAGTATGTAAATTGAAAATTGACGGACTGGATGCGGAAGGCGGAGGATCGGCAAACGTGGCGCACATTGGGAGAGGCCTATGTCCAGCAGTGGACTGCAGTAGGCTAATTGATTGATTGAAATTGAAAATACAATTTCGAAATTGAGACAAAGTTCATTATCATCGTCATTGAGTCATGTTAATCCCCAGTGCTTCCGCAGCTTGCACTTCGGAGCTCTTTCCCACACCGGGGAATGGATCAGCTGTCCTATAAACCCTTAACTGCGAGAGGTGGCCTACGCCAGAGCCTCGTCCAACAAACAGAAGATACACCGACTTGCAGATGTCTTTCGTTTGGACTTCAAGTATCTAAATGGGACGTTTCCGCTTTCAACCGACGGTTTCTTACCCACAAAAGAATAATAATTATTCTTTTTTCTACCACCTGCAAAAGTCCTTTCCGTTTTCTACCCTGACGTATTGTACGCATTTGTTTATGATGTACTTGAACCATTCATCAGTATGCACCGTCAGCAAATAAAGTAATACCCCTACGTTCTCGTACACCCTTGAGTGAAGTCAAAAAGTTCAGGCGTCGAGAAATTCCTCCCCAGTGCCAAAAAGACTGTTATGGTGTTATATTTTACCTACGCTTCTTCATTAAAACGAGGCATCAATTTTAAACAAATGAATAACTAAATAAAACCGTGACGAACATAGACATGTTTTTATTAAAACAATTTCATTCACCTTTGTTGAACATCAGAAAAAGAAGTTTACCAAATATTTTTTTATAATAAAAAAAACATCAAGTTCCATTATGTTTTATCTGACAGCCCACATGATACGGTATTAATTAAACACACCGCACCGGACTCATGAATTATCATAAGGTTAATAGTCACCAATGAGCTTGGAGTAATTATGTAGATGAAGGTCTTGCGTCTGCGCAAGTAGTGGGGGACGTGCGAGGTTTGTGTGCCGTGAACCGCCATAGATTGTGATCTTAACACGCAGAATGGTAAAGCTAAACATCTCTTTTCAATAACACACAGTTCAAATATGTATATGTTTTTATCATTGCAATAAAACCACTTTTTGGATTCTATCACGATTTAAAAAGTGGTTTTATATTAATGAGTCTTATTTGCGTAAACTTTAGACAGTATTATTTATATTTTTGACATAATTTTTCACAAGTAGTTTGAAAAAGTGAATTACCTACTTCGCACAATGTAATGTATAGAAACGTAAGTAGGTACCTCCTAAGTTTATAAAATTTAAGTAGGCTGCAATTCTTTTCCAAATCAGACGTTTTACATTCATAAATAAATACTAATACGGGTACCCTGAGTAGGTATTAAACACCATATAAGACGACGAATCCTTTTAAAGGACAGACATTCTAACGAAACTGTACCTTTAAATATGCTAAAGATGATCGGAAACGAGCCAATCCTCCTCAAATATAAAAATATTTAAGTTCGATCATTATTACCTACAGATTGTATCACACAGCTCATTTTCTGTCTACATATCTACTTAATCTTTGCCGCGGCTGCGCAGGAGGGCGGGCCCAACTCGAAGCTTCTCGCGCATCGTTCGCGTGCCGCCGCACGCCACCCAAGCGCGGCTACCGGCCATAATCTGTGTATCTGTTTTGTACCCCACGGAATAGTGACGTCATCGATCAAGAGAGATGCTTGTCTGATTTTGGGGAAGCAAGATATTTTAGTCACTTTGAGATAGTATTTATTAAGTGGATAGTGGTATGCTTATAAGACACACAGAACTAAAAAGGACGTGCTATTTATTACCTTTTCTATATTGGTTTTATGACTGAACATACAATCTATACGCAGTTTGAAAGGCGTCACCAAATCACTCCTATACATGGACAATATTAGACTACTGGCCCGTGTAGAAAAATGATGGGTCATTTGAACCACCAGGTGACCTATATAGAACGATATAAGAACATAAAATAATAAGATTCAGCACTATGCCGTCACTTGTAAGCTGTCCAACTGAGTGCAGGTGAGTACAGGTACAAAGTACAGGTAGAGTGAGTACATTTTGGTCATATATTTTTGTACGGCATTCTTACCATCGATAGATCCATGAAAAATAACAAGCAAACGCGTAGTGCTGTACAAAAAATGGTGAGCCACAAAGTCGGAATTTTTATTTTATTTTCCGACATTACCAGGGTAAATTTGGTCATTTGATTTTGTACGGCATCAGTTTCATAATATTTCAATACTGCTTCTAATCCATTATTCCGCAACGCCGTACAAAAATCATGCGACATGGTGAAGTAATCGTGGGTTACAACCCCCTCTTCTTCACCTGCACTCAGTTGGACAGCTTACAAGTGACGGCATAGTGCTGAATCTTATTATTTTATGCTCTTATATCGTTCTATAAAGGTCACCTGGTGGTTCAAATGACCCATCATTTTTCTACACGGGCCAGTAGTCTATATGGGCATGTATTCTATTCTAACGATTGTGCCACTTGTCTCGGAGCAGAAGCGACGGAATAAAACATAAAAGCTATGTCGACCGTTCTGAACTACTGATTGAAGGAGAGAAAGAAGATACCTATAGGCATATAGGAGTTTATTTAAATTAGCTACCACGAACTTTAGGATTATTCCCGATTTCCCCTTTACCGATTTCCACCGAAATTTTATCAGCTCTATTAAGCGTTTTATCAAGATAGGTTCAGTCATAGGATAACAAAATCATGATATAGCATAATAATACGCTATATCAAATACACTAATATTTGCCCGCGGCTCCGCCCGCTTATGTCCTTTCCCAAGGGCTAATCTATCTCTGTACCATATTTCATTAAAATCGGTTCAGTCGTTTAGGCGTAAAAACGTAACAGACAGGGTTACTTTCGCATTTATATCTAATATTAGTATGGATTATTGAACAGCTAAAACATGACAGTATTTCTTCAAAATCCTCTACCAAATTGTAACAGAAAGCGGAACGAATACCTTTACAGTACGAAATCTGATAACAAAGAAACCCTCGAGGAGAAGCGAGACCACCTAGGATTGACGCAGGTGTTCGATGAAGGCATTACACTGAATCGGCTATTATGATTAAACGGAATTGGCTCTAGTCTATGTTTGCAATCTACTAGAGTAGGAGCTTAGGGTTACCGATTTACATTTTGTTATAAATCCAGGCAGGACTAAACACTTAGGGGAAACAATTAGATTAAACTGATTTTTATACCATTTAGGTTGTAGGGCGGAGGTACTTCCCCAATCGGTCTGTTCGATTGGGGAAGGAAAATACCTCCTCCAAAAATCTTCCTGAATATATATAACAATTTTCTCTGCATTGGTTCCCGGTAGAGCAGAATTTGGGCCACCCCATCTTCCCCCATGCGGTGTCGTACAAGGCGACTAAGGGATAGGGCTTTTTAACATCAGACAGATATATACAGCCCAGACTCATGGCTACATGGCTCAAGCCAACAATAGTGCCCGGAAAACGACAATAGGCTCACCCCCTATTACGTGGGACCTAATACAATGATTGGTGAAATGTGGGTGTTAATTCACCTCTGCCTAACCCTCCGGGGATAAAGGCATGATAGTACTATTTATACGCTAGTTAGTTATTTAGCTGTAAACGAATTAAATTAGACAATTTCCCCGAAATATTCCCGTGAATTAAGCTCCTAGTTTCATACTTCTCATACTGTAATAGGTATGTACTTTAAGGGTCCAACCCTATTTAAGCCGGGGGCTTATTGATTAGTCGTTACTGTACTTAAACGAGCACTTTACTACGATAAAGTCAAAGTTATAATTATAATGTGAACATGTTTTCAAGTCTGAACGATAAGGAATATGGAAGGCGATTGGATTAAATCAAGAATAGGTAAGCTTGATTAATGCCATGCGGTTGTAATAATATTCATACTCCTACTTGTGAATATTTATTTAGAAATTGGTGTGTTATTTACTATATTTTTATTTAGACAGTCGCAATTGGGACTGTTTCCATTCTTCGTACGTCGGTAATGGTATAACAATAGTTTTGAATTAGGTACCTATTTCTTTTTGAGGAGATATACAAAAACATTCGCATAAAAATGCCACATAAACTTTTATCTCGTGGCTTTGTTTATATTAGTAAAAACCTTAAAATCCTTTGTATTTTCCGAATCTTAATGTTGCGGACTGCAAATTGCCGCTTTGAGAGCAATGCATAAATTATTACTTCTTCCTCCTAGCGTTAATTCCCAGTCGCATCCGAAGCTTTCAGCTCGGAGTCTGGGGTCCGCTTTTACCAATCATAGCTACGGATTTTGGCTAGACCTCGATATTTTCCGTGAAGCGATTGCCATCTGACCTCCACGACCCAATGTTAACATTAGGCGATGTCGAAGCTTTGCAGCTAGACCGTTGTTTTTGGACTTTTTAGGGCACCAACTACCCGTAACGACTGCCATAGATGTTCTTATGGCAACCGGGACCGACGGCTTAACGTGCTCTCCGAGGCACGACCAGACCAATGCAAATACCCATATTTAATGCACACAAATATTTGCACTGAGCGGGGATCGAACCCGCGCCTCCTGCGTAGCGGCCGCGTTCACTACCGCTACGCCACGGAGGCTGTCAAAATTATTACTATTTGTATGCATTATAATTGGACTAATTTGCAGGAAGTTACTATTTAAAAACTTTTATATATCAAAAGAGTTCCAGTTATGTATATTAACCAATTTAATTTATTCATATCGCGATCTAGTCTTACTGGACTTTCTTCCTATTCTTATCCACGTATAGACCAATAAATACTGGCCTAAGTGACATGAACTAAAATACAATAAGTATATCTAAAGAATGACATACACTGCAAAAGAAACAATCGTATTAAAAGCATACCTTAGTGGCGAAAGCGGAAAGAAAAAGGTCAAAGGGAACTCTTTATGAATTGAATCGGCGGGTCAATGCGGGCCATGTTACTTTTTTGCTGACTTGGAAATCAAAATACGGTGAGGAAACCTCGATATCAAGTATAATACATACATACATACATACATATAATCATGTCTTTATCCCTGGAGGGTTAGGCAGAGGTGAATTAAATGATTGGTGAAAGGAAGTGAGCCTATTGCCGTATTCCGGGCACTATTGTTGACTAGAGCTATGGATCTGAGGTTGAGTCTGGGCTGTAAATATATACTGGGTGGCGCAAAAGTAGTGGCACTAAAGAATATATATATCAATGGGGCTGTACATTATATCTGTCTGAAGTTAAACAGTCAGCTTGTACGACACCGCATAGGAAGAGATGGGAAGTCCCAAATTCTACTCAACCGGGAACCACGCGACTATAATTAATATTCTGCAAAACTATCAACGTACTAAGGTAACTAATATACCTACCATAAAGAGTTATCTCTCTGATAACATACAAAATAGGATATAATAACACATTATTGACATAATAAAGCATTCAAAATAACACAGACCCACGCAACGATTACCTAGATATCCTTTTAATGGAATAATGACCTATATTCTTTTAGTATATTAATACACGAGCTGATATAATACGATGTGGGAGGTCTAAGTAAGTCAGGTCTGGAGTAGTCAAAACAAGACTGTTGTTCGTGAATTAATCACTAAGTGATTGTCGCATGCCATCACATTTGGCAACGATGTCCGGTGTAGCCTTAAGGATTGCATTAAGTAATCACTAACATTGTAATCAGGGACTCACGTGTCGATATCTTTATGAGTAATTTAAAAACAAAGGGGATTTGTTTCCTATGCCATGAAATACTGTTTTTTAGATATATTATGGTGTTTATTCATTGAAATTATTCATGAATGACTTATTGTTATTGATTAATTCATTAATTAGTTTATGCCAATAGCCTATGCTATGTGGCTTAGTGGTAGTGAACGCGAATGCTACGCAGGAGGCGCAGAATAATGTCCATTTGCATTGATCTGGGTATTTGCGTGCCTCGAAGAGCACGTTAAACCGTCGGTCCCGGTTGTCATACGAACATCATCTATGGCAGTCGTTACGAGCAGTTGGAGCCCTAAAAAGTTTAACAACTGGTCTAACTGCAGTACTTCGATATTGAAAATGGGTTGTGGAGGTCAGATGGCAGTCGTTTCAAGGAAAATATCGAAGATGAGCTTATCCCTTAGATAGACTGGAAAAGGAGGACCCCAGACTTTGGATGCGACTGGGATTAACGCTGGGATGAAGAAGAAGACATTTTTAGTTATTTTCTATAATATTTTACAAGTTACGCATGTTATTAATGTGACTTCCTCAAAATGTCACAGTTGTTGTCACATTTTTTACAAGAGTTGTACTATGGGTGGGTATTTAACAAGAGTTCAATTAAAATCAGAGAGATATCAATAAAATACATTCAACTGTCTTTTATCAACCTGCCCCTCTAGACAAGTGGCAATTCGTCGGGCGGCGGCGTTTGGTAGAATATAATGTCAATGTATGGGATTTGACGTATATGACAGGCGTCAACGAATGTCAAAAACGTCAAATCCTATACATTCGTCATTCTATTCCATGATATGCCGAGCAACGAATTGCCGAGCAACGAGTTGCCGAGACCACAGTTTTCCATTTGCTACGATCCTGGTATACATCTTTCGCTTCTTATTGAAATATGGGTATTTGCATTGATCTGGTCGTGCCTCGGAGAGCACGTTAAGCCGTCGGTGCCGGTTGCCATAAGAACATCTATGGCAGTCGTTACGGGTAGTCGGAGCCCTAAAAAATTCAAAAAACAACGGTCTAGCTGCAAAACTTCGATATCGCCTAATGTTATCATTGGGCTGTGGAGGTCAGATGGCAATGGCTTCACGAAAAAATATCGAGATCTAGCCAAATCTGTAGTTAAGGCTGGTAAAGCGGACCCCAGACTCCGAGTTGAAAAGCTTCGGATGCGACTGGGAATTAACGCTAAGAGGAAGAAGATTTCGCTTCTTCTACTTTCATAATTGTTCACAATAGGCCATCATTGACAGTATCCTATTCAAATTTACCTATAACAGTTATATATAAATATCTTACAATTATTCGTTCAATCGAACCTTAAATCAGTATTCCATAGTCGAATCTACATTTTGTACGATCAGACTTCTTGCTATAGCAAGGTGATATATTTGGACATGCAACACGACAATAACCCAGACAATAGACATTCGATTACGTACATTAAAATGAATTGGTATTGCATACAGCGTTGGAACAGGCCTAGCAATGCTTGTTGTAACCAAATTGGTTTGTAAAGCCGTGTTTATTCTATAGGCTGTCGTTTTTACTACAGTATAAAAGGAATTCGTTACAATTTTACTTATGATAGGTATTTTAATTAATAAAACATACATAACAGTCATGCCTCTTTCACAGTTGGGTAGGTAGATATAACAGTGTTCCCATTTGCTACGTTCCTGACATACATTCTTCTACTTCTACTTTCATAAGTAAAATTGTTTTCATACATGCTCGCGGGTTTCGGGAAGTCTTGACGTGACCTTTTTTTTAAAATTCCTTCGATCTGATTGACATTATGTCTAAGTTGGCCCCTACCGGGTTGCCCCTTCATAAATCAGTTTCTTCAGTCTTGCTTCGTCCATCCTCTTCGCGTTTCCGAACCATCTAAGTATCCCTTGTGAGGAATTCTTGGCAGCTCGAATAGTCGGCTCGGTCTATTCAATTGGAGGTGGTCTGTGTCAGATTGAATTTATCTTCTTCGCCAAGGTGATGTTCCACAAAGGTTTATCATCCTCGAAAGCCTGAAGTGTCAACCTACCTATCTTTAACCAGTCGAGAATAACATTTCATGGAAGTTTATGTAAAGAAAGGACAAATAACTTGTATCGTTCTACTTTCTGGAGTTACCTAGTAATACATTATGACCTTGCGTTAAGACTAAACTAAGAGAGAACGCATTTACAGATTAAGTAAGTTTTTTGTTTATTATACTTAGGTGGCAGATTAGTCCCTCCGGATGGAAAGTGATTACCGTGGCCTATGGACGTATGCAACACCAGGGGCGTTACACTCGTGCTGCCAACCTGGAAGATAACTTTTAATGCCCTTCTTGAAAAACCCCATACTGTAGTCGTTTGAGAAAACCACAGCAGGGACCAGGGAGGACCATATAAATAGGTACCTACAATATAAAATAACAATTTTACAAATAATGCGGGGTGAAATTACTCTTTCAAAATTTACAATAATACATTATCTGTACTATATCAATGAAAATAAAAACACTGTAAGTATATAGCATGAACTTAATGTAATAGGTCGTCGATGTTATCACAATCGGACCCTTACATTTCGAATGTCACGCTGCCCTACTTAAACCCAAAGTATAGGAAAAGCTGGATAAAAGATTAAGTCCCATGTTCCATTAACTGCTGTAAAGCTAAACGGTCGTTTAAGTGAGGGATGAGGAATAAGTAAGTGACTATAGACTCCGTACATCTAGAACAGAATGATAACTGCACTTGGCATATTTCGAAACCCCATATCACTTACATCCAAATAATGTACGGGTACCTGCCGGATTTGTTGACATTCATATTTAATGCTCCGCTCCCTTGAATAGTAGCGTGATGATGTATATCCTATAACCTGCCTCGATGAACGGACTATTCAACACTGGAAGGATTTTTCAATTCGAACCAGTAGTTCCTGAGCTGATTTTAGCTAAAGAAACAAAAGCTTTATATAATATACACATGCCTACATACATACAATCACGCCTTTATCCCTGAAGGGTTACGCAGAGGTGAATTAACACCCACATTTCACCAATCATTGTATTAGATCCTACGTAATAGGGGGTGAGCCTATTACCGTATTCCGGGCACTATTGTTGACTCCAGCCGTGTATCTGCGGCTGAATCTGGGCTGTAAAATAAATGTATAATAACAAAGTATAAAGACCAAAATTCTATTGACAACCATAACATATTAGCACGCTTTTCAAACACCTCTAGCCTTATTTACGCATACATTCTGTGTTTATACAATCACCTTCAGTATTGCCGCACTCATTGTATATCCGAGCCGTTATGTTATCGAGTTGTGGACCTATACAATTTGCACAAGCTCTTACGTACGAGTCCATTCCAAATAACGGGTAGTATCCGCTGTAGACCCCATTTAAATGGGAGATATATAATAGCTACATTTAGTTTGTTCCATAGTTTCGATTTCAATTCGTAGTAGTAGGAAATGTTACGTTAATTAATCTCTTTTTCAGTATACGTTTAGTTCAAATCAGTCCAATATGAAGTTAAACTTTTGCTTTCGAGAAAATTCTCTTCTTTTGTAAAGGTTACTAGTTTCAAAATGTTAATTTTAGGTGTAAATTTTGAATTCTCAAAATTAACTCGACGACTTGACCTATATTATTACCGAGATAACTACCTTCTTAAAAGGGGTATGCCCGATTCCCACCGAAAATTTCAATAACAAACAAAATCAAGTATAAATAAGTAATCAATGAAAAAAGTGTTATTTATATTTCTTACCTACTGTTTAAAATACCCAAAATTTTGTTTTAAATAATGAACAAAATTCTCTAAGCTTAGTCACAAAACAAGATAATTTAATAAATTTCAGTTTATAACATAGCGGTAGACTGAACAAATTACATGAAAATCTTCCTCAAATTTTAAAACGTGGAAGTTTGTAAAAAGGATGGATGCAAGATAGATGTTTGTTGTAACTCTTTCGCGCAAAAACGACAGAACAGATCTGGGATAAATTGGGTCATAGAAATTGTTAAAGTTGTTTAAAATAAGAATAAAGTGAGTAATAGTACATAATGGTACAAGTGTGTAAAGTTGGTGATTACCGCTGAGGCATACGAGTGGCATACGACTATTTTCAACACACTTGCGAATAAAATAATACCAAAAATACTAAAACAATAGTAAAAATTAATTCGTTTTCCTATGCGCGCGCATCTAACAATTTTTTTCATTTTGTTCCTTTCGGAACAGGCTAAGGTGCTCTCACCATGCTGCCTTGTCAATTTCTCTGTAAATACTCAGAGAAAATAAAAAAAACATTTTAGGTAAAGTTTTGTTTATTAAATACGTGCTACAATTTGAAATTACCTTTTAAAATACGAAGTTGCATGCAATGAGCAAGCAATAGGTATATTAATTCGTTTGTAATATTAAACACGATCTTTTTTGTACGAAACTTTTTTAAGAACAAAGCAACTTAATCAATGAAATTAAAAAACTCTATAACTCACTTGTGAATAATAGCAATGAAAAAGTCACAGTATGATAATAGGTGTCATTACGTGCGGTGATATAATAGTACATTATGGTACAAGTGAGCAAAGTTGGTGATTACCGCCGAGGCGCTATGGAGACCCGAGCCGTCAGGCGAGGGTCTTAAGAGAGCCGAGGACGGTAATCATCATGCTCACACGTGGCATACGATGTTTTACAACACACTTGCGAATAAAATAACACTACAAATACTAAATAAAGAATACTACAAATGAATTCGTTTTCCTATGCGCGCGCATCTAACAATGGCGATCGGCCATATTTAAAAGAATGAGATTTGACCAATGATATTTTCATAACATAGATATGTCATATGCTTACAAATCAACGTAGAAATAGCAATAACACATCTATATATATTAAATATCATTGGGTTTGACTTTAACTTTTTTTTTACTGTTTTTTTTTTCTGTACTTAGAGGAAAAAAAAAGTTGAATTTGAGTGATAATTTTCTTTATTATACAATTATTACAAGTTGAAATTATTTATTTAAATACGAAAATGCATCAAATGACCATACAATGGGCATTTAATTTATTCGTACTATTAAACACGTTCTTTTTTGTATCAAAACTTTTTTAAGAACATAGACAATTATAGACACTTCCTATAAAATTTAAAAAAGAATCTATAACTCACTTTTGTGAATAATAGAAATGAAAAAGTCACAGTTTGATAATAGGTGTCATTACGTGCCTAATTGCGGTAAAATAATAGCACTTTTATGAGCAGGTGTGTTGTAAAACCTTATTTATAAGCAAGTGTGTTGAAAAAGATCTTATTTTTCAAATCAGCATTTTACAAAATCTAAAAGCAAACGATCAATGAATTCTTAACGTTTAAATCTATTTAGTCAACATATCGAGACTCTTTTTTTGCGTTAGACATTCTTTTCGCATCAAAAACTATTTAGCGCGACATTCAACCTTCCAGTTAAGGAAAGACACCATTTATTACAAGCATTAAGCGAGATAACTCCGTTCACGTTTTAATATGCCCTTACTGGTTTATTCTGGTCCATAGTTCCTATAACGTAAACCTTACACAAAGTAGTATGCTGGCTTTTCAAGTGTCCTTACTTAGTAACAATGTCAATCAATGGTCCAAGATTCCATTATTTTGGTCGGGTTGATGTCACGGATAGGTTTTACCATGAAATCGCTGCTATGTAATAATATTTCTTTTTTTTTATATAGGGCACGTTAATTGGACTTCGCCTCTTTTTATTGTAATAAATCTGTTAAGATGTTTTCCAATACAGTAGCAATAGAAAATCAATTGAAATTAAGATATTTTTTGCGGGCCTTTTGTGTTCAGCCGTTTGAACGTATCTAATTGAGTAACAAACATCTTCACCAACTTTCACATTAACATTAGTAGGACTGGTGTCCCGGGATTCGGTTTCAAATGGGTTTGAATTTGTAAAATCCTCCTTCTTGATGTAAGGTCCAATTTTAAAAGTACACTATTAAAAATCTTTCCTTAGTGCGCGCTTCCAACATAAAAGGCGTCAAATGCCAAAGTTTCAAGTATGTAACCTGTGCGGAAGGCTCTGCACTGACTAAAAAATGTTAAGCTACCTAATGTAAAGTTTTACGAGGCAGTGGAAATAATATAACTATATTATGTAAGTAGGCTACATAATATATCAGCTGAGAGCTCAATCACTACATTTTACTATTGACTACCAAAATAGGAACCGTGATTCGTAAGTCATTTAGTAACAGTTGAACATACAGGTAAAATATTTTAACTGTTAACTTTCACAAATGCATTTTTAAAGTTACCCAAAAAACGCTGCAATTCATAAACAAAAAACTTTGTTCACTTTTTGTTCATTTTATAACTTTTATTAGGTACTGTTTCCAATAAAAACGATTGAACTCAGTTAAGAAATGTGTTTTATTAAACATTGTTTTAAACAACAGTTTTTATTGTGCAATATATTTATTAAACACACTATCATTATACCGTCTGAAGTTTACGCGAATCAGAACTAAATAACTACTAACTTAACTACTATTTAATGGATTACCATTACTATGTAATACAGCAGATTGCATTTTTATATCTCTGTTAACATGTATTCATGTAAACATTACAAACAGAACATCGAATTTTAGCATTCTAAAGCAATTTACAACTTAAATACCTTTTCAAAAACGTTACCTTACAAGTCTTACAACACGTTACATTGACATGAGACCTCAAACGACCGCGTTGGCTTTTATTAAACATCCCGGTGTTACTTGTTTATGTCTAGTTACGGACTAATAGTTTTCTTACTATCCTATTACACTTTTATGGGATCAAGTGTCGCCTGCCGATAGCTTCCCTTTCTTTTCAATCAGTTTAAAATTGGAATGTTAAATTTTATGGTAATGGAAAAGTGGATTTGTTTCAAGGTGAGTTGCAACCGTAGTTTTATGTTATAGCTAGTAGACTAGTTTAACAACGACTAGCAAGTTCAATAAACCCTTAGAATTGTCGGTTCAGAGTGGTGAAGAAATACCTAATAACTATTTAAGTTTCATGGGGTTTTTTGTATCTACTTCATGAGCACAGGAAATAAAGTGGAGCTATTTGAAACTGGAACGACTGGCCATTCGGCTGCCCCATACTAATGAATCTTAACAATTTTTCAAATGAGGTCATAGTTTCCTGTTGAATCATTAGCTAATTGCAGGTCTCACACACAACAAAGATTAATGTGTTTTATTATAATATACATAGTACTGCACACATAACTACTTATGTAACATGACAACTCATAAGTCGACAATGGCTCCCTTATTGACTAAAGCTTATCGTTCTCGTAATAACATCAGTGCTAATCTTAGATATATTACTGATCAAACATCTAAAGGTCTCTGTATACGTAACGGGTTTTTTCACGGACGGGACCTGATCCCGTCCGTGGGGACGGGACGGGACGGGGTGGGCCGCATACATTTTGCTTCACGTCTTGTCCCGTCCGTGAAAAAACCCGTTACGTATGCAGAGACCTTAACTTATAAACTCTCATGTTCCATGATATACAATAATGTTAACGTGAATTAACGCGATCATGGTATTTCTTCGTGGTTATTTTTTTTTATGGCGGAAACAAGTCATTTGCCTAGCTATTTCATTAAATGGCTGAATAACATTCAGGCCGTTAACGTCGTTCAACGCCGTTTGTTTAACAGCCTAGGCAGTTAATTAAGCTAGTTGGCTGCGACAGATATGAGTACATACATACCTTTGATTTGCTTCACGTTTGGACCAGGTTACACTGGCTGTGGTCACAGGCTGATTCGCTTAATTCTGAGACTGAATGACTGAGATTAAGTTATATAAGGTAACTTAAAGTTACCTATATAACTTACTAGCTTCCGCCTGCGACTTCGTATGCGTGGAGTTCGTTTTACCCCCTTAGGGGCGGAGTTTCGTAAAATCCCTTCTTAGCGGATGTCTACACCCTATAAGGACAACTGCCAAATTTTCTGTTTGTAGGTGTTACAGTTTCTGAGATTGCGTGATTAATCAGTGAGTGGTATTTCACTTTTATATAGGTAAATAGATTATTATATTTACTGTGCGTAAAAGAATATATTTGAAAAATTATTATATTTTATTTATCGTTATGATCTCTACCTAAGCAAGAAACATTATGACATCAAACATAAATTATAACTTAAAAAATCAAACGAGATAACCCTCTCTCGAACCACTACCGTCAGAAGTATCATGTTTATTTGTAATTAACTACGCGTGTTCTTATAAGAACATTGTTTTATCGTTCCACCCTGGGTTCGATAAATAATCACCACTTGTGTGGTACCACTGCCAACAGACATCTGACGTCATGTAATACGAGAAGCAACGAGAAATGGACAATGATTGTTGTACATCTTAGTAGATGACGCAGATGCACTGTTCATAATATTGCAACCTGCTTAGGTATTGATTGTATGAATTATCGGAAATATTTGACTTTAGTAGAATGTTTTGTTTAGTTTTCTAGGGCCTATGGTACACACAGTCATTACAACAACAACAATGCCGGAGGCTAGGGCTGAGGTGAATTTACACCCACATTTCACCAATCATTGTGTTAGGTCCCACGTAATAGGGGGTGAGCCTATTGCCGTATTCCGGGCACTATTGTTGACTCTAGCCATGCCTCTGAGGCTGAGTCTGGGCTGTATATATCTGTCTGATGTTAAACAGCCCTATCCCTTAGTCGCCTCGTACGACACCGCATAGGAGGGAATGGGTGATAGGGTGGTGGTGGCATTACAACAACACTAAGTATTATATTAGGGATTTATTAAAATACATTCGCACCCCGTGTATAAACTAATATTTTTAATATAATTTTAGGTACAGTCAGCATCAGATCGATCTTAACGAGCAAAGTATTCAACATTATCTTAATGCCTTGATTTTTTCCCCTTCCTGTTGACTGATTATTTTGAAACCTTTAGTTCGCATAATAATACAATTTAAATCACTATAACAGTTCGATTTGCTCTTACCTGATACCTCGGTATTATGATCATTTTTTTACATTATAATAAATTGGAAAAAGCGAAATCAATTCTCGGGCGGGACTCGAACCCGCGATCTTTCCCTTACAGGGGGAACGCTCTGACCACTGAGCCACCGAGCTTCGCCCGAGAGTGACCCAATTTTTCCAATACATCCATCTTACGGCGATGGTAGGAGTAATCTACCGATATTCGTACGAACTATCGGAATCAATGAATGATGTTGCAATCATTTTTAAACATTGATTTTTGATAACTCCGCACAATCAATTGAGATAATTTTAAAGCAATTAGTTTGCTAGACTAAACAAATTATAATAAATTGGAAAAAGCGAAATCAATTCTCGGGCGGGACGAAAAGCTCGGTGGCTCAGTGGTCAGAGCGTTCCCCCTGTAAGGGAAAGATCGCGGGTTCGAGTCCCGCCCGAGAATTGATTTCGCTTTTTCCAATTTATTATAATTTGTTTAGTCTAGCAAACTAATTGCTTTAAAATTATCCATTTTTTTTACATGTCCTAAATTTGACTTCACCTCGCCTGATGGCGCGCTGAAGGCAAAGTCTCGGAAAAGAAGGTCACCATTATAGACACGTACCATGTTACAATGGTGGCATTCAGCTTGATAGCCTCATCAGATGCTTTTTGACGCACTGCTTAGGACCTGGGACTGTAGGATGAGGGAAAGTACTGTTAAGGAATTCCAATACACTCATTAAGAGGGTTTGTAGTCAAGATCGTTGAGAGACTGACCGTACGGTTTTAAATGTAAATATTCGATTAAGAGAAATAAACGTGTACAGTACATATATGGGGCATTAGATACTTAATCTTAAAATATAAATGTTATCAGTTCACAGTTCACCTTAGAGCAAAAAGGCATAAAATTAGAGCACTCTCTAGCAATTTCCCTTCGTTATTGTAAATAATTCCTAGCAATATTAAACAGTAAGTAGGCATAGACCTTGGGTGTAATGAACCAGTAAAAGAACGGGAACGTCTAGCGTGTAGTGTGGTAGAACACGGTAATTCCTTGTCATTAAAGTATTATTTATAACCAAAGGAGAGAGCAGTAGAAAGGCCAAGCATGCGCCGCTGTGCATAGATTAAGCAAATAGGTGCGGGAACGCATAAGTTTACATAGGCACAATCTATCAATCCCCGCTCAGTGCAAATATTTGTGTGCATGAATATGAACATTTGCATTGGTCTGGGTGTGTCTATATAGTATAATATGTATGTATTTACGAAAAAATGTAACGAAGTATGTTTATCCGCATTCTAGAAGTCATAACACAAGCTAGTTAAGCTATGCTTACTTTAAGTCTAGATAGCGTTGTGTAGAATGTCCTACAATATTTATTAATTTTTATTCTATCTGGCAATTTAGTTAAAAACTTTTCTTTCTCCGGCGTATGTACGCAGACATATTAGTCCTATATTAGCCTTTACATAGCTTATGAGCTTCCCTCAATGTTTTGTAAATCTTTATGCGAACTCAACGACGGGACGACGTGGATAATACGCATAATTTTATTATATTGTCGATCAATTAATTTTATATTTATTATTATGTTGTCGTTTCTCATTAGAATAGGTCTATAAAAGGTAATATACGTAATAATTATGTATTACATTACAACACATTTTCACATTGTAATAAATAAATAATTTATTTATACTCTACCTTTCATTTACCACTATGATTATGTGAAAGATTATGTGGTTAATTAATTTCATTAGTCTACGGAGTTTTTTTTTCACCGAATTCCAATTTTAAATCATTATATACGTCATGAAACAACTATAATAAGTGTTACAGAACATTGATACCAAAGTTCGATATAGGTAACTTGATCTATGGCCGAACGTAACGCCAGCGGCGGTGCAACCTGTTCCCCGAGAGAGCAGTCATACGTCATTGGACTGCTTCAAAAATTATTCTTGCATTAAATAATAAATCATAGTAAACCGGTAATTAAGTCAGTCATAGGCAGAACCTCCTAAAAAAGAGTTCTATAATTTTTTCACATTAAATAACCATTTCGGTTGTACTGCGTGGCCCTAAACGATCATCGATAACGGTTTTTTTTTCGTTTATTCTTTCGTGTTTTGATACTATGAATGGTGATAAAAGATGTATCTAGCAGTATTGGACAACCTTTGTTTTCGATCGTGCGAGCTTTAATATTATAGTTATATCATTCTACCTATAGGCCTTGAACTCGCGACTCCGTTACTGTTACCTTTTTGACAAATTGTGACAATTCAACGATCGTGACAATTCACTTGTGTCACCTCTGTATGTTTTAAGTATTATTATCTACGTGCCAAATTTGCCAAGTTTTCATTCATGTCGCTATTTCCGGAGTGTCACTGTTTTTTGTCACTGTTTTTTTTTTAATTTTGTTGTCAGTACAAAGATTTGTGCTGACAATAAAATTAAAGTAGGCACGCTTGATCGGTATATAAAATAAAACACACTTATTATGCAATTTCATCAAAATTTTAGATATCAGTCAGCATAATTTTTAATGACAAAGAGTAAGATCCTTAAAAAAACAAAATCTTTACAGATACTTAGACCTAGACCCAGAAAACTTACTTACTAACCGATAGAGATTTAAATCATATCCTACTAATGTTATCCTATCCTACTTCCTAGCCTATAGTCCTACTAATATTATAAAAGTGAAAATCTGTAAAGATGTTTGTTATTTGAGCACGCACTACCTACTGTGGTATAGGGATAGATTCCGGGGTGCGAGGGATATGGCTACGACAATCTCACCTCCGGCAACTGACGGCCCACAGACGGCGTGCGTTTTAGTCGGTTCGAGTCCGACATAACCTCCTCCTCCGGCTTCGGCGAGGGAGGTATCCGTGGGGATTATTCGCACGATAAAAAAAAAGGTATAGGGATAGATAATATTCTAGAGCAACACATAGGTTACCTGTTACCATTATCATCCCCGGAATAGGTTCCCATGGGTACATAAGTGGAACAGGATTAAAATTTCACGCGAGCTGAACTACAAGCATCTGCTCGCATCTTTATGCACCAACTTAATCCAAATTTAAAAGAAAAAAAAAGAACTAATCTGAAGACATTAAGATTTACAAATCATTCAAGATCCATCAAAAACCGCCCAAGATCGGCCGAGACAGCAAAAACTAAGTCAATAAATCATCAAGTTAATCGGCTGCAATACAGAAGCCTTTAGAAGGCTTGAACCGAACGCCCACATCAGCTGTAACTTATTACACATCTTATAGTACCGCATCGTTTCAATAGTAATTTGCCTTAATAACTTTAAAAACTCATTAGGCATGTTTTAAGAAATATGTTGTACGGTTACCGTCTTGGTAATGCCGACACCGACTCATGTATGTTGTTAGCCACAGAAGTTAAAAGATGTAGTTAAAGATTATGTAATAAATGCGAGTTTGTATTTCAATATATTTAGTTATTTTGCATAGAGTTCAAATAAATAGTTTTCTCTATCGGTACTAAATAAAGTAACTTCGTAACAGACTCAAGTGGCTCCCAATCCATCTTCGCTGGAATGAACCTGTCTAAGGCTAACCAGCTCGATAGAAACTTTGAGAAATAAGTTTTCAAACGGATCCAATTGGTGTGATTCAAGTGCTTAGTAAAAATTCAATCCTCATCAAAAAGTAAATTGACTACTCTTGTCATATTTACTAATATTTTTCTTAATTCAATTAAAAATTTCAATGACAAATAATAATTTTTGTCATGTTTGTCATACACCATGCGGACCATTGGGAAGCCCCTTTATCTGCTACAGTCCGTTACAACACAAGTTCAACAAACCAAAAACGAGACATAAACGCAAGATCTATTTACCCAATATACCGAGACAAAAGGAATACATCGTAAAAAGTAAAAAATGGAAAGGGACCTTTCCGAACTAGGCACAAGTTCCAAGGTTGATGATTCGAGCTCCTGAATAAATTAGTTTTCGGAAAGGCCTGAGCCAATAAAAGTTTTAAACAAGAGAGTCATAAAACGAGTAAGTAAAGTTTGGTAGCAAGTAAACCAAGCAACAGGAATATTGAAATGATTTATGGCAAAGTGGGACACAATCGCCTCCAACTTTTGAAGTAAACTAGCAATAAATAGTCATAAACATGTGTTGTCGGTAATGCTTTCCCTCAGTATTTAGTGAGCGAGGTGATATTAATGTAACGACCGAATTGCAGTAGGTTTCAATAAATTAGAACAATATGGGTGCATGGGGAGGGGAAAATATCAAAAATATCGAGAATGTGCGATTAGATGAAGAACCTTCTACCTCTCGGACTCGATGATGGCGGGCGTGTACCACTGAGCCAGTCAGAATGTGACCACAGCCGGTGTTACCTGGTCGAAACATCAGGCAAAACAAAGGTCCATGTCCATGCATGGATATACCATGATCCCGTTTAGTCCCGTTAACATTATTATATATCATGACATCGTATCGTATTATAACATACAATATGTATATGTATACAACTATTTCAAAGGCATTCCATTATTGTATCCACATATATATCACACACCAAATTTTATTAGGTAAGCGTAATTTTGTTTGCTACTCTGGGAAAGGCAACCCTTGCAAACAAAGGGCAAATTAAATTTTATTTGATGTCTACCGACAGCTACCAAATAGTTCGAAGGGTTCGTATCTGTTTGGTATAAGCAGAACGTCACAATGTACAATACAAGGCAGTAAAACTTGGTGGCTATGAAATCGGCGGTGTAATAAAGGTTCTTGCTTGCTTAACCATAAGAAGGTTGTTTATAGTACTTCCTTAACAAGTTATAATATGTTCGTCTTTGTTTTGTATTTTACGGTTACATATCAAAATCCTGAAGCTCACAATACCGAATTTCATAATACCGACGTACGTAGTACCGAAAGTACAAAATCCCGAATTACAAAATCTCGAAGTTCAAAATCCCGAAGTTCAAAATCCCAAATTTCAAATGCCCGAATGTACGAAATAATACCGAAGTACGATATACCGACGGTAGCCTAACAATTAATAGTTTGTAAGGTGAAAACTGCTTATATTTTGCCAAAAATAATGTCATCGATTCATAGTACCTATATATCTACTTTATGTTCATATAGGTAAACATTGCAAGTATGCAGTTCTTTTACAGAAGGCTCTGATCTTCAAAGAAATTCGCGTTTATTTAGAACTAACCTATGCCACAGCCTGTGCAAGGGTTGATAACAAAGTAACTTTTTATTTTTTATAAGACAACGTAAATACAATAAACAATTTATCTAAACTTGTATAAATAAATAGTAATACAGATTTAAATATTTAAAAAAAAAATTAGGTTTCTCTGAAAATTTTAGAGTAAAAAAATGAATCCATAATATGTATTGTGAATTTGAATTATGTTTTTTTATTACTGTTCAAGTAGTATTCCTGTGATATTACATATTGTGTTTGTACAATGAATTCCAGTCCATCTTCAAGGTGTTTACTTGTACTTTTTAAGGTAGTCAAAGTTCAAAATATTAAGTAGGTCACGTACGCCCTGTCCCCATGATGTCAATTGCGTGCTCTACTTCGACTTACCTCAACTAATATATGAATAATATGAATTCATGATTTACATAATACACTGTATCCAACTAAATAATAAAAAAAACTTTTTTTACTTGTAATAATTTCAGCTGATGATAACAGATACATTAATACGCAACTATGAACCGAGCCAAGTGTGGACCCAAATAATGCTACGAACATTTACATGATCTTTCTACCGAACGCTCTAGTCGAAACAAATTTACAGTCGTTTTGCAAGCATGCTCGCCAGAATGCTCGCTAGAATGCTCGCCAGAATGCTCGCCCAATTTTCTGTATTGTAACATTCGTAAGAATGCTCATTACAAGTGGAAGCTCAAGTCTATCAGCACCTTTTAAGAACAAAAGCCACTATAGATACCTGCCGCCAAAAAATAATATAATCAATACTAACACTTTGGACCGTGATAGATATATTTTCACACTCGTTCAAGAACCCGGGATAATAGGATATTTAGGTAAAGATGCTGTTTGTACAAATCTCAACTGAATTCTGGTAAATTGATTCTACATTAAACTAGCTGATGCTCATTCCCTGTTCCCGAAACCCATTAGGTAGTTGACTTATTCCTGGTATAAAAAGAAGCCTGTGTATTGTTCTAGGTTATAATCTATCCAGCCAGACCCGTTTACCTGTTAGAACGTGAATGAATAACAAACAATCAAACATCTTTACAAACTTTCACATATTTTATAATATTATTATAGTACGATAGGATACTGTCGGTCTTACCAGTTCAAGTGACACATAAATAGTAGGTAACTTATAGATAGGGTTGCCACCCGTACTATATTATATAGTATTGTACTATATTTGAGCCCGTTGTACTATATACTATATAAAAATAATATAGTACGCAAATGTACTATATTTTCATGGCAAAATGTCGTGACTTTTTTTTTGAACAAAATTAAGGGTAATGTCAGATGGTTCACTCCAGTGGTTATGAGACAACACGAAGGGAATTTGAATCCGCTTTCATACGGATGGCTACTGCCATCCATGCACTTTAAAGATACTTCTTTAATTTAGCCAAATTAAAGGCTAGCCAGGCTGAAGGCATACACAAAGGTTTCCCTCGATACGATCACGGAATGTACGTAAATCAAATGTTTAAAGCAAGTCAGGTGTCGGTTGCAGAACGATCTCCCTCCCCCATGAGAGCGGTTCTGAGGGTGACGGATGGAGCCGCCTGTCACCTTAGGAGAAGCAGGCAGAGGCGGCGGCGCAATGTGTGCCTCCCCATACCCGAGGGCTATATGGGGACACCGTCTTCCCACCAGCTCGAGAGAGATGGCCGTGGGTCGACCGGGGTGCGAGAGATATGTCTCCGGCAATCTACGACCCACTGACAGACGGCGCGCGTTTTAGTCATTTCGAACATTCGACTTTAAAAAAAGTGTTCAGATCGATCATTTCTCGTTCATTCGGATGACCAAATAAATGCAGGGAACATAAATAAAATATGAAAAAATAGATGACAAATAAATGTGTAGGTACTATATTTTTCCTTAAATTTCTCAAAAGTACTATATTTTTATGACTTAAAGAAGAAAAATACTATTTTTTCATCAAAAAAAGGTGGCAACCCTACTATAGACCTGATAACGGTACAAAAGAACATAACATTAGCTTCAACTCATCGTAATACAATAAATCCATTTACCACCTTAAAAGATGGAAATTAAACACAAAAGGCATTATGAATTGATAAACATACAAACGACAAAATTGCAACTACTCTCGTATCAAATATGTAGTGTCAAATATAATAAATCGTAAAACTTGCCAATCACAATGTTCTTAAACTTAAAATAAAGTTACTTTACACAATTTTTTAATAAAGAAATTGTGAATATTGTCAAAAAAATGCCAAACGTTTGGCATCCAAAAAAATCGTAAGGCTTTTGTCGCTCAACTCGTCATTATAAAACAGAAGCTACAATTACCATTGTTCCGCTGTCAAAACTCACTGAATGAGAAAAATGTTATGTGTAACAATGTCGCAATAAACTAACAAACGCATTTTACAACATCCCAAATATTTCTACGCCGGTAGCTCTACGACTTTTGTCTTTAGATAGGACGGGCCAGCGTTTATGGCCCATTTCGCCTTATTCTTTCATGGCGCGAGCTATTTTATTTTTTGTCGTATCTCTTAAATAAGACATAATGTTCTTAGAAACGGGACATTAGAATGGACCCGAGTGAGGCTTTCTCTTTTTGTGAGGGACACGTACGAACAATTTTATGGTCAATTGTTTTACTTAGACGTCGACGTGGCAAAAAGGCTAGTTGTTGGGATGTTGAAGTTTATTTTACAATAATGTTCCGTGTGTATCCAACGTACGGGTTTTGGAAATGAAATGTGTTTTACGCTCCAATGAACCCTTTGTGCCAATAAGTGACAATCATTTTATTCGAAGTTATAAAAATGTTATAAAATATCACGTCGTGAGAAAATATTCAGTTTTGTCATTTAATGTTTTTTTTTTTTACTTTATGCCTCTTCCTTTGATGATAGTATTTAATATGACATGATGATGATGAGATGAAATGGTAATTTTTAAATTTTAATTATTTGCTTGAGACTATCTTTTTACAAATGCCTAAATATACCTACCTAAACTAGAGATCGTTTTCCCCCTTAGGGGTGGAGTTTCGTAAAAACCATTCTTAGTGGATTGTAGGCATCCACTAGGAATGTATTTTACGAAACGTTATAAGGAAGTACACCCTATCTGCCAAAGGTGAAATCTTCGGATCTAACCGGGATACTGTATCTAAAGCGATACACAAGTGTAGGTACAATAATGTGTCTTCATAAAAGCACTTTAAATAGTTCAAGAGAAGTATAACTTACTTCGACACGAACGTGTAGTTTATAAGTTAACTTATTCGATTTGATTAGAACTTAGGTACTAATAGCGTGTGCTTAGGTCTTATGGATAACGACTAACTAGTTTATGTCAGTTATTTTTAACTAGATTACGTTTAATTTAAACTTCTGATATGATGACCTGTATCATTTAGACGTCACCCTATTTACCATTCAGCGGGGTGCACTCAATTAATGGACTGAATATAAGACAAAAAACAAACTCCACGGCTCAGTTGATAACTTGAAAACATTTACTAAGAATAGAATAGTCAGCATCAGATCGATCTTCACTAGCAAAGTACTCAAAATCATCCTAATACTTTTTTGCACGCAGCGGCCACAGAACAAGGGTTGTGACCCCATAAACTTTAACTTTATGCTAACCCTTCATTGACATCCAAAAAATAAAACTACATTCTTTTACTTTTGCGACCTAAAATATGTAATCTGTGCCACAATGTATTGCACTCGCCTCACAAAGATTCTTCGTTGACTGTTTCATACACATTCCTCTTACAGGGCGACGGCCCGGGCTAAGCTGGAGCCGGAAATAATATCCACGGACATTTCGACGATATGTCCGGCCGTGTTCCAGTAGTGGATAGCCCCGGCGGCGGTGCACGGTTAACCATGAATCACTTCATACAAAAAGTATATAGTTACTATTAGAGCCTTTACGCTTTATATTTGCGGAAATTACCTATCAACTCTTCTTTTATTATTTTTCAACCGAAAAAGGAGGAGGTATATTCGACGCAAAAGTAGAATACATCATTCTGTAAGAAGGACGATCTGTTGAGATCGTTGTTTTGCTGCTGTCTTTCCTAAAATTAGTGTAAAATCTTTGTATTTGTATTATGTAAACTAGTTCTAAGCTTTTACTAATGCAATATATCTCTGATACAATAAGTGGGTACCTAATACATACGTAATTGTAAAACAGAGATTCATTCAAATTCAAGTAATAAAATGAGACAATTTCGCCTCACGGCATTCTCAAAATTTAAACCTGAAATGCCCTTAGATGAAACCGGTCAGGTTAAAAAATAAAATACTGTGGAAAAATACGAGTGTCCTATTCAATATTTTTTATTTTTTCACTAAGACGGAGTTTGTTAAAACAACATGTTAAAGTTCTATCACAATGCAAAAAAAATGGAAATTGCTGCAAGACTAACAAACAAAGATAAAATAATCAAATATAGGTATGGTAAATTTCGCAGTCCACTGCTAGACATAGCATCTTTCGGTGTTGGGAGGTTTTGGCCTACTGTTGCCATGCTTCCCAGACGGGTTGGTAGAGTCTGCATCAGATTGATTTTGACTAACAAAGTCTCAAAAAAATTCAATGGTTTATTGATTTAAATTTGAATTATATTATCGTCTAATTTAAAGATGAGTAAGTATCAAATATACACAATAGGTCAATAGAAAGGGGGGAACACCAAGGTATTAAGATCATTTTGAACACTTTGCTAATCCAGATCGATCTGATGCTGACTGTAGGTACAAGGTTTTATTTCGAGTTCATGGTAATGTAATCAAATCGAAAATTTAATGATGACATGACATTTAAGTACCTCTCGACACTAATATATTATCCTACGACTAAATCGTACTTGTATACCATAAATGATTTAACCTATTACTTCATCTTGTCTATGTCAAAATCGTATATCATTTCCTATCCGCAGACCCCATGATATTTAAGTGATTACGTGACATCAATTTAGTGACACCGCGTACCAGAGGAAGCCAAATAGGTATTATGGAAAGTTCGGTAATGAGCGCCGTTTTATAGAATGGAGAGAAAGTAAATGACATTATATGAATAGTCCTACTGAAGCGGAACAGATTTGCTAACGTTTATAATGTATAGTTTACATTTCTGAAACCGCAAGAGAAAGCATGGCGTTTTAAATTAGTGAATGGGCTACTCACGACAGGTGAGAACTACATGTGTGTGAGAATGGTAACAAAACAACCGAATGAAATGGAACAGTTTATTACAATAAGTTGTCTTCTCACTAAATTATTTAGTTTCACCATTGTCAAATGGAAGATTATTCTGCATGAATGTTTTGAATTCTACACGTGAGAAGACGACCTTGAGACTTACTTACCTTCTCAGACGAGGTAATGAAATTCTGCAAAATTATCGTGGATGTTCATTACTCTAATAGGGTTTAGATTTCATGTAAGGAAAACTCATAGGTGAGCGGATCCCGGAACGCAAAGTGCAATCTGAGTAAAAATCGGAGATATGAGCAGAAATCGCAATACCCGACAAACGCGCGGGTGGAGCCGCGGGCTTAGGCTAGTATAATATAAGAATTCATAATTATTGCCTATGCGGTTTCTTACGTGATAACATTATTTTTTTTAAATGTTGCGATCATCGGATACCGGCACCGATTTCAAATACCTATCGAAATTTTTATACCTACATTGTTAATTAATTTTGAATTGGCGTGACGACATACATCCGTAATAGGTTATTTTATTGATCTTGCAAACAAATACAAAATATAATATTAGTAGTTTATCACTCGCCGATTTATTTATCATGTATTTGTTTGGGTTGAGTAACGAATAAATGAGGAAAGGTGACGGATGTAAGACGATTGCATGTAGCCGAGATGCGAATGTTGAGATGGATGTGTGGTGTGACAAGAATGGATAAGATTAGGAATGAATATATTAGGGAAGTTTGAAAGCAGCACCAATCACGGAGAAGCTATGAGGAAATCGTGTGTCCTGGTTCGGACATGTACCTAATGCGTAGGGATGAAAGTAATGTCGTAAGGAAGGCATTAACTATGGAAGTGGAGGCTACAAGGAAAGAAGACGACCTAAAAGAAAGATGATATGGTTAAGAAGGGAGTGAATATTGAGATGACTGCAACTAGAGATGAATGGAAAAAGCACACAATCATGTTGCACCGACCTCAAATAAACTTGGGAAATGGGCAGGAGGATGATGATGATCGCATAGATATCCCGGCAAGTGTTATACTTCTAATGTGAATGGCCATGCCAGTCTCAAATCATACAAATTCGAAATATATTGATATACTTCGATATTACGATAAATCAACTTATTTCGTATCGAGTTACTCATTTCTACAGAATGTAGCGCACACAATCGATCGTACAAAATACGCGACTATAATATTTGAAACGTGCTTACATATAATTTTAGATACAACAGAAAACAAAAGCGTTTACTATTTTACACATTTTTATTACTATACGTTTTATGTCACATAAATCAACGATTGTACCACATTTGATTTACAAAACCATTATTTTCATCGGTTTTGGGTTTTGAACCTTATCTCAAAAGACATAGGAATGAATTTGATCATGCATTGAGCAGCATATTATATAAACAATAATATCAATGTAATGGGCAGAAGTCTGTATTTTATAACACTAGCAATTGCAAAGTATCTTTGAACACGAGAACAGATAAAATATTATTTGTGCATTAATTTTTATTGTAACTACTGATCGAGTGTTTCTATCACGCAGTGAAGACTGCGAGCAACCTTACATCAAGGATGTTATTTGATAGTCACTGTTCTGTGTATAAATCCATACTAATATTATAAATGCGAGAGTAACTCTGTCTATCTGTCTGTTACGCTTTCACGCCTAAACCACTGAACCGATTTTGATGAAATTTGGTATAGGGGTGGATTAGACCTTGAGAAAGGACATAGACTATGTTTGGTTGCGATACCCGACATCCACGCGGGTAGAGCCGCGGGCAGAGCTAGGAAATGTTGTGTTAAATGTGGGTTGATCTTAAATAGGTACTTCTTTCTATATGAAATGTAAATAAATTAGTGGTGATACCTATCAAATTGGTATAAGACGGCTCTTTATACCTTTCTATGACTAACAGTTTCGAATAAAAATTGTGTCCATGTCCGGCAACGGAAGGTATGTAGTTAGGTACGTGACTAATTCATGCGTATGCAGATGAACGGAATTCTGTCATTACATTGTAATAAATTACATTGACACTACTTTCATATTGAATATTGTCAAATGCTTCTAAAAACTCATAATTTTTAAAATTATCGATGATCTAGTCGATTTAGATTTGAAAAAGTGAAAGCTCCAATGGAACTTGATCCGGCGACCAGTCCCTTGCAGGGGAAATGCTGTGACCCCTGAGCTACTGAGCTATGCATTTAGCTTTAGGAATTCTTCTCTACGTACAACCATCTTGGGGTGACGGAGAAGACGGTTTTTTTATACCATTTAGGTCGCAATCACACGACCCATTTGTTGAAAAGTGGTTACCGTGGCCGAGTCAACACCTCGTTCTGCCGACACTTTAAGAACAAAGAGAAAAACTCAACTTTGAGTTAAGCTCGCCTTTGTACATGAAATATCTCTGTATTCTATAATGTAGTGTGTACAATAAATAATAAAATAAATAAAGAGATTCTGTGCCGTCGTGAACAAGACAAGCATGACAATTCTTTAGGCTTCCCACTGGCAGCACAACACCTCCCTAGTGAACTCTGGCTACCCTACTCACCTATATCGGTTAGTTAGCATACTAATTGCTTTAAAATTTAATTTAAAAAAATATCGATAAACTGACATCTGACCTCTAAACTGGCGTTTTGTAACTAACTAGCTGTCCTTGCGAACTTTGTAAGCCTAACGTCGATTCTTTAATTTTTTTTTTTTTTTCTTTTTACCTAAGAACCATCGTACTTACTTTAAGGAATATGAAAAAAAATGAATTCGTGAAATCGGTTCAGCTGTTCTCGAGATTTGCGCTTACCAGCACATTCAGCGATTCATGTTTATATTATAGAAATACTAGGGTTCCTATTTATAATTTCAAGAGAAATAGTTCAATATAATTATAACGTCTAGTCGTAACAACTACCCATTTGTTTTGCAAGCTTTGCCAAGTATCTGGCGTAACAAGTACCGTTATGATTGCATAGATTATACAACAAAACATTGTAGCAACATTCCTGATCTGGATACAGGTCTCAATTCTACAACATTTCTAGATAAGATACTTGTATTTACTTGTTGGTCGATAAATACGATTATAACATAGAATTCATAACATTAATCAATATATTTTTAGAATTTATCATAGGAATCTGTACAATACATCTGTGAGAGATTACTACCTTTTTATCGTGTGCAAAATCCCCATGGATGCCTCCCTGTCGGACCCGGCGGGGAGGTTATGTCGGGCTTGAACTAACTAAAACGCACGCCGTCTTTGGGTTGTAGGTTGCTGAAGGTGAGATTTCCCGAGAAATGTCTCTCGCCCCCCGGCCAGGGCTGTATCTTTGAGCTCTCTTCGGGTGTGGGGACCACGAAGTCCCAATCTAACCCCTGGGTATGGAAAAATCACGCACTGAGAAGTATGAAACTGAAAATATTCTCATCTGAAATTGTTATGTACGTACTATTTAATATTTGGATTGAGTTAATTAAAAAAATGCGTTTATTATATTAAGAAATTACAATTATTTACAATACATAACTAAAATAAAAACAAAAATTAATAATTAAAATATATTCATATATTCATAATCAAAAGACAGTTGTTGCATGTCACTTTTTCCTAGAATTTATTGTTTTGTTAGAGACATACATGAAAAACACGAATCAGATATAATTATACTTCTACTATAGTTCCTAACAATAGGCAGTTGACACTGTTAATTATGCCAATTATCTTTCATTGCACTCAGCCACTTAAAAACAAGGAATGTTCTGAATTAATTATTATTGTTTCAATGACCATTTGTACTTAGATTAGAGTACTTAGAGCTGAAGAGATCCGATTCTCAGCACTCCATAGCGTGATACAGAGAGGAACACCGTGACGGCGACTGGGACGTTTAACCCTAACCTAACCTAACCCTTCCTTTTAATAGAAATACCTAATTAATCATCTTTCTTTTCGGTTCTTCTTTCTTATTAATGAATTGGTGACTATACCTAGTATTTATATTTATTTGCCAATGGGCTCTGGAAGTACACTATCTCACTTATTATTGATATTGAATTGCAGTGATGTAACCCTCTACATAATAATATGGTTAACACCTCTTAAAAATCATCTTAACGTCAATGAACCTGTGTCTCAGAAACTCTTAGCCACAGAAAAAGCTAGGGTATTTATAATTTCCCCTTTGTTTTGAAGTCACCCGGCTGAGAAAGTACCTGGACTGTTAACAAAAGCAGTAGTACCTAGTAGGTACTACCTATTAGTTATTCTGGGATAAAAGTACTGTCGAATAGGAGTACTATATTTGATTTTATAAATCAAGGTTTAGTTGTTGACACTATAAAAAAATCTGTTGAACTGAGAACCTATGCTTTTACTATGTCTAGCTTCATTATTTTTTATTTAATCCGGACGACAACAGGGAAGATGACAAGATCGTCCAATTGTAGCCAATACTGCTTGAATATAAAAATATGCATACTAAACCACTGTTGTAATAAAATTTCACTTTAGCAGTTCAATAAATTATTGTGAACTGGTCACTATTCGAAAATAAAAGAAGAATAGTTATCATCCCTATTGATAAAATACTTCACTGAGTTGCATTATGAAGTTCCGTGATTGTCTATTAAGCCGTTTGTCTAGCCAATCACAACACACGCTAACTGATTGGCATCGTGATTGTGCATCATCTTGCACTAATTGTATCTTGATAGGTCAATTTGTGTCTGCATATATAGCCACTTCCTCGGTTTAGTTATCTCCCCAATGACCCCAATTTACCCCGTTTGCCCACCTCTGCCCTGTAGGCACAATATCTCATATTCGAAATTTGTATCAAATACTGATACTTTTTTCACGTACACAAAAATATAACACAGGAGGATTCCATTCTAAACCAGGGGCCCAATTCACTAACTTTACGTTTAAGTTTTTGTACGTTTGTGACTTCTAAAACGTAACGTACCATTTCGATGAGTAACAACAAAAAACTATAGTTTTCTTTATGGGTTTTTAGTAAAGAAGAAAACGTAAGTATATTATATGACATAAATTACAAGCATGCCAGACCAAAAAAATAACTATAATTATTTATTGTTCTGCCAAGTTTTACTTACTGAATACTACGTTTTACGTTATCGAAATGGAAGTCACGCGTATACGAAACGTGGCGTTAGTGAATCGGGCCCCAGATTCAAATTCACTATAACATCATCTTTAAATCTAACAAACTACCGTGAGTAAATCACTTCCACTAATACTTATACAAGTCGTAATATTATACTATCATTCATCACCTATAACTATTATTTTTTCTATAAGCCCGTGGCACCGGACGCGACATCCGTTTAGGAGCGTGACCGCCATCACCTTTGTTAGGCGGCTTACTAAAACCTTCTGGACTTGAATGTTTAATGCCATATTAGCTCATACTGTATCTGATTTGACTAAGAAGTAGGGTATTGCACGTCAGTCGTTGTAAGTTTGACCGTTGGATAGTGTAGTTCTGGCGTTCGTTAATTTTTTAGTTTATAGTACCTACCTAAACCACTATCCCATTCTACTTAGGCTAGGCTAAACGCATAGGTTTTATGAAAAGCCTCCTCTTGCGAACCTATTCTTGGGATAACACAAGAATAGGTTCGCAAGAGTTGCGGGAACGGGATCAAAATTTCACGCAGGTGGCGCGGTGTGTTATGGTAAATGCGAGTAAAATATATTATTTAAATAGCTTACCGTTAAGCTATTTAAGTAATATATTTTACCGTAAAATTGCATTAATCAAATTTAAGAATAAATTGATATAAAAATTTACCAAGAAATACACTCCCACGACAATTAAAATGCTAGGTTAAAGCCTTCAAAATTAGTTATCTGCAATTTAGTAAAGACGATTGCATGTGTATAGAAACTGATACACAGGCAATGAAATTATTCGCTAGTTGCAATTTAAATATCTAAGTATTTAGATTGTGTCATAGTTTTACACAATCAAAATTGAATTGGAATTTGTACCAAATTTCGTTAAGGCGAGGTTCTAGTGAGACGAGTAGGTATTTTACGTCACTTCAAACCCTGCAGCACATGCGCAATCGACGCAACATGTCACGCCAATGTATAGAAAAATCAGTAGATACATTCTTAAAATAAGATTCAAAAACGTATTATAAAAATTACAAACTATGTATTTTTTTTTTTCATTTTTCGTTTTCACTCAAAATTACATATCTCATTAAGTCATTATCAAAGTAACGATAAATGCCGATTGAACTACCTAACAAATGACAAGATCTAACCGTGTTGAATTGGATCGGTTCAATTTTGGCATGTGGTGTCTTTCACTCTCGCTCCCATTGAACGCGCAATGAAAGGTCTGAACACTGATTGAACATTAATTCGGGTTCGGTTATTTTGTCTCGTATGCTGCAGGCTGCAGCCCACGAATATAAAAGTATCATGTTCATAACATTGCTTTTGAATCTTGTAAAACTACTGTGTTTAATAAAGAATAATTCGGAACGGACTAAGATTCGGACTAGGCGCCATACTAGTAACTTATATTCAGCTCAAAAATACCTATTCAGCGATGTGACACACATAGCTATTGAAGGTAGGATCAGGTTTCATACAAAAACTGGCATTGTCCAAACATACAAATAAATATTGTTATTCCCATGCATGTGGGAGATTTAAATTAATGAGGAGAACTTCTTTACTAAATTTAAACAAATATATGGGATATACTTTAGACAATAACTATATGTATAATTTAAATAACGGGCCTGTCCAGATCGAATGGCAAGAGGCCGGACGGCTTAACTCTCGTGCCGTGGAGGGGGGTAAATGCTTGGTTTGGGACGCGACCTGCGTCAGTACTGTGGCTGCGAGTCACCTGGGCCGCACGGCTCTTTCCCCTGCGGCTGCGGCTGAAGATGCAGCTAGCAAAAAGCACCAGAAGTATGCAGCCTTGGAACCGCAATATATTGTGGTACCAGTCGCGGTCGAGACCATGGGCAGTTGGGGCATAGAAGCCAAAAAAATTGTTGTAGATAAAGGCCGAAGAATTAGGGAGAAAACTGGTGACTCTCGCTCTGGCTCGTACCTGGTGCAAAGGTTGACTATTGCGATCCAGCGTGGAAACGCGGCCAGTGTTCTGGCGCGGCCAGTGTTCTGGGCTCCTTTACACCAGATACGACCCGGGCGGGTTATTAGGCTAACAATGGTTCTGTTAGCTGGTTGACAATTTTAAATTTGTGTAGATAATATATCAATTAGCCTATTGCAGTCCACTGCTGTACATAGGCCTCTCCCATCATGCGCCACGTCTGCCGATCCTCCGCCTTCCGCATCTAGTCCGTCCCAGCCACCCTTCGCAGATCGTCAGTCCACCTGGCCTGGAGGTGTCCCACCTTTCGCTTTCCTTCTCCACTCCACTCTAGGACCCGTCTGCTCCAGCGGCCATCAGTCCTTCGACAGATGTGGCCAGCCTACTGCCATTTCAGCCTGCTGATTCTGCGAGCTATGTCGGTAACCTTAGTTCTATGTCGGATGATCTCGTTGCGAATTTTATCCTTCAAAGAAACTCCAAGCTTAACTCGCTCCATAGCCCGCTGCGCAACCTTCAGGTCGTGGACTAACCCCACCTTCAGTGGCTACATTTCGGCACTGTAAGTCATATAATAACAGGTAGGATGCACTGGTCGAAAACCTTTGTTTTGAGGCATTGCGGTAGGGGTGCGGAGAAAACCCGACGTAGTTAATATAATATAATTTCAAATTTTATAAAACGCTAATTAATTGTGCATAAATAGTTTGAAATCTGGAAAAGACAGTGAGTCCTAAAATACTGGCTGTAAATATCTATTATAGGTCCAAAAATAGTTTAAATAATACTATTTATTTTCGGTATCTGAATATCCAAGACGCGCAGTGGCGTGCACTTTTAATCAGTTCGAGTAATATAAGCGGTAGGTTTATGTCCATTCATGGGTATCCGCAAGGATTCCTGCACGATAAAGAAAGAACAGATTTATACTTTGGATGAAATATAGGCTACATTTTATCCCTGTATAGGTTCCTCTAGCTAGTTTTTATAATGATTATCGCATAGGGATTAAAAAGACCGATGGCAAGCTACTTTCGACCTTAATGGCATTGCTTAATAAATACGTTTCTTAACATCTATAAATGACGCTGATCAACAATATGAAAAAAAAACTGGATTCTAGTTGCCGTCAATAAGGTCGAAAAGGGCTTGCACATATTTTTGGAGGCTCTGGGTTATGGTCAATGTAAAAAATAGGCGCAAGCCATTTTCGACCTTATCGACGGCAACTAGTACCCAACTTTTTTTTTCATATTCGTGATCAGCGGCATCTATAGTTGTTAAAAAACATATTTTTTAAGAAATGTCGTTAAGATCGGAAGTAGCTTGCATTCGGTTTTATTAATCTCTTTGCGATAATAATTATAAAAACTAGTAAAAGGACCCTTTTAATTGGTAGACGAGCACATGGTCCATACGATGGGAAGTGGTTACCGAGGCCTATGGATGTATGTAACGCCCTCTTAGTTTGAAATAGTACATTAATTTAGGTATCCCGAAATAGATTCTTGGGGTAGCGGGAACAGGATCTCTATTATTTCATTATAGTGGAGCCATGGCCAATGTCTAGTTATAATATTTATTAGTTATAATATGTAATATTCACATAAAAATAGAAATAATAGTAAAATCCGTTACAATTCGTTTGTCTAAGTAATTTAAGTACAAATTGTAATTTATTTTTTATTCTTATTCACATTATGTGGTATAGCTTCATTTTCTTTTTTACATCTAGGTTTTTATTTTATCAGAAAAAGAATTAATCGTGATAGATTATGTATTTCAGATGTAATTTATTATTCATTATCGTATAGGGGAAATTTTATGTGGTAGGTATGCCACACTGAATTTTTCTCTGAAATATTAATATTATCAAACCATTTATGTCAAACTGGGACATCATTCGTGAAACTCGCGACTAGTGTGAAACTTGTGAAAGGGATAAATATATTATTAAGTTTAAGTTTACGGGATAAATAAATTATTAGTTTAGAATTTTTACGTTCTTTCATGCTTCGTCGTCTACTCGTTGAGTCGTTTCTAAGGTTTCCAGTTTTTTTGTATCAACTATTT
The DNA here is from genome assembly GCA_914767945.1 of Eilema depressum. Taxonomy (NCBI): domain Eukaryota; kingdom Metazoa; phylum Arthropoda; class Insecta; order Lepidoptera; family Erebidae; genus Eilema; species Eilema depressum. Next base: position 4,038,008 of record OU612028.1, on the reverse strand, counting down.
ATGTTTTTTGATAACATTTCATACATTGTCTAGGCATTGTATAGAATACCGGCCGAAATTAACCTACTTCTATTTTTTATACTATGATCGATATTGTATGTATACGTAATGACGTGCGGGGTGCGGCGCGAGGGGGGTTCGCCGAAAAAACCAGCACACGTCCAACCTCGAACGCGCCTCAGCGGCGACTGATTGATGGCCGCGACAGCTCGAATACAGCAATTTTGATGATTTTTGCGGTTTATAGAAAAAAATAATACCTGCTTGATAAAATATAATTTTATCATTCGCTAGATATTTTTATGCTCTATTTTTTAATACAAACTTCGGCATGATTTGATAATGGTGTCTTAGTAAGAAACGTCTTTGAAATAGAGATTTGGAGCGTTTTAGACCCATGTTTGACGCTAATTTCTATCGAGCCAATTATCATGAATCGTGTTTCTATTTTTGTAATAAACTTGAGGGTTTAGTCTATTTTATGAATATGCTTTTTATTTGACGCAATTTGCTATATAACTTGATATCCACACGTTTAAAAATGTTAAAAACTACTGCAACCCGGCCTTAAGATAGTGCAGTGGTTTAGGCGTAAAGGCGTGGGTGTTTGGGTGGTGGATATGAGGAACCGCCTAACTATGGAACATGTATATACAACAACTGATCTTTGTACTCGTAATGATATTAATAATGATAAAAGTTATTAAGTTATTATACTGGAATATCTTTTAACTGCCTCACGTTTCCTGGTCGTGGTCAAAGGCAAGTGTACGATGCTTTTACCCAACTTACGCTGCATTGAAGTTAGTAGTTAGTATTTAATTCGATATATAAAAAAAAAATCGACCTCGGGCAGGACTCGAACCCGCGATCTTTCCCTTACAGGGGGAATGCTCTGACCACTAAGCTACCTAGGCCCGCACGAAGCCGATTCAAATTCCTCTATACATCCGTCTGTTGGGGCGAATAGTTAGCATAATAAATGCTTCAAAATTTCATTCAGTAGTTAGTATTTATCTATCAATAAGTATCAAATAGTCTCTCATTATATCATCACTTTATGTTTCTTAATAATATAAAAATGAATCGCTAAATGTGTTGCTAAGCGCAAATCTCGAGAACAGTGCTGAACCGATTGCGGTATTTTTTTTAGAATATTCCTTGAAGTACGAGTATGGTTCTTACGGAGAGAAAAATTAAAAGAAAAAAAAAATCGACTGTTAGGCGGTACGAAGTTCGCGGGGTCGGCTAGTTATAAATAAGGCAAAATCTTCAACTGACACAAGTAAAACCACTAAGCAAACTGTGTTCAATATAAAACCATTTTTTCTTTCTTAATTTTTATCTTCATACCACACCGCTCGCAAAGCACTTGTAGGTACAGACAATTATTCATTCGTAATGGATATGAATCTTGTACCGGTTGTATATCCAGTTGATACACCGTTTACTGGACACATGCCAAAGTGAATTTCCGATTACGGTGAGCAGCAAACGAACTGGATTTCGAGTAGCATTAAAGCACTCTACGAAGCAAGGATAGAATTAATTCAAGTAGAAATATTTTAATACCTACGATTTTTATGCATGAGTATTTCATAATAAAGTTAGTGATAGTGCGTAGCTCACTTTATTATGAAATTTCTCACATATTTCCTTAATGGGTAGGAGGGGACAAAGTTTGATAAACTACTTTAATATAAAATCCATACTTGATATTATAAATGCGAAAGAAACTATCTGTATGTATGTTTGTCTTTTGCGCTTTCACGCCTAAGCCACTGAACCTATATTGATGAAATTGTATACAGAGAAAGATTAGACTTTGAGAAAGGACATAGGCTATGTTTGGCCGCCATAACCGACATCCACCAATAGATAGTATACGATAAGGAAAACTATTGTTTTTTTTTTAAAGTAGACCACATTTAATAGACGGAGTGTATTACATTCAATATAAATAAATAAGTACCTAACTGTACTTCCTGATCTCGTGTGGCAGGGGCTAGCCTATTTCCGCCTATCGTTCATACTTCTAGTCACCACGCTACTGCTGACAGTATCCTAATAGATAAATAGAATAACATTTGCAAAATTGAGTCCAAAACTACAGTAAAAACGATGATATTAATGTAGATACGAATATCAAACATTTTTATTTATTACTAACTAGCTGTCTCGGCGAACTTCGTACCGCCATATTTTTCCCGTTCCCGCTGCACCTATTTTCTCACCGTTTAAACCTTCCCTGGACATCCACGAACATTTCAAGACCAAGATAAGATAAATCCGTTCAGCCGTTCTCGAGTTTAAACGAGACTAACGAACAGCAATTGATTTTTATAATATAGATTATTGCCAGCGACTTCGTCTGCGTTAACTTCGGAATAGCTCGAACCTATATCCTATCCTACTAATATTATAAATGTGAAAGTTTGTGAGAATGGATGTGTGGATGTTTGTTACTCTTTCACGCATAAACGGCTGGACCGATTTGGTTGAAATTTGGTATGTATATAGGCTATACCCTGGATTAACATATAGGCTATATATCAGCGATGAACGGGATCAGAATTCCACGCGGGCGGAGCCGCGGGCAACAGCTAGTATATTAATTAATTCATTGTTATACTTCCAATTATTTATTATGAAAGTCTTCTTCGAGTGACTGACTAATAAATACAGGGTTAAAATACCGAAATCTACGAAATTAGACAGGCTTCTATGAGCTAGGTAAACGTTGAGAAAGGGTTTTGAATAGTTCAACTTTTCGTCCAGATATTTGTATTTATTATCCGTGTGGTGACGGAGAAAGAATAAGTATCACCCCTATTTCATCCGAACGATATCGAAAGAGGCGACTAACGAAGAAATACGCAGACGATATCACTGCGAGAGAAGGAAAACTCGAAATAAAACATTGTACCAACCCGTATGGCCAACGTGGAAACAGTGGGCCAAAGTTTTCCAACATTGGTAAAGGCTTATGTCCAGCAGTAGATTGCGATGGACTAAATTGATTGATTGATTATTATTTATTGACTTCAGTCAATTAAGTTAATATCTTCGCAAGTCCGACAACTTAGTTATTGTGTCAGTATCTCAAAAACAACATGATATTGATAACAGCCCCCTAGACAAATTGCAATTCGTCAGTAGAATAGAATAGATTAATCAATGTATAGGATTGACATACATTTATGACTACTAGAAGTGCAGTTAAGTAATTAAAGAAAAAAGCTGCTGAAGACTAAAGATGCGTCTAGAGCTCATGGTTTTCGCAACATTTTCAGAGAATTTATAACTTAGGTGCCAAACATTTAACAACAAGCACCTTAGATAAATTATTATTTTTCTAAAGTGCCAAATTAAATAAAAATGTTGTGAAAAACCAAAGAGATGTAAATCTCTATAATATATATGTTGTGTTACGTGTTTTTAGTGAAAATGTTGTGAAACACATGAACTCTATATTCACTTTACATAATGAAAAGAGCTCAATTGTGGGGAATCTAATTAACTTTTTCAGCATAGTTCTAAGGACTATTTCCAATGCAAGCATCTGTGTTTTATATGTGTCATTCACGTACATTATATACATACATGGGGGCCCTAGAGGAAATATTAGTGATTTCTGTTGCTATTATTCTTTTATAAAGAAAAAAGAACATTCATTTTCTACATTACATTACATTATATTCTAATCTACTATCGATTATTCTACATGTCCGGTGGGGCAGGTCCGCTATAAGTCTAGTTGAACGCTTATACTATAGGAATGGGTTCACATTAATAGTGTAATGACTTAATGAGTGGGCTCAGAATCCACAACACGTTTGTGTTAAGGTCACTGACCCGCCAGTAGCACCGGCCCAAGCTATAGTCTACTAATATTAACGTAATTAAATAGTTGTCAACATAAATATTGGATTTTAAAACCTTTTACCTATTTGGTACGAGGTTTTTACTATATTTAGGTCGTTAAATTGACTGTACCCCGCCTGATGGTAGGCTGTATGTACTCCAAATGTAAATTCGGAGTTCCAAATTCCATTGTATGTAGTCCAAAGAATAGTGGCAGCTATTACAGATTTCATAAATACAGGCGATACAATCGCTATTTTTGAGATATTAGTTATTAAGGACTTCTTCCTCCTAGCGTTAATTCCCAGTCGCATCCGAAGCTTTCACTCGGAGTCAAGGGTCCGCTTTAGGTACCAGTCTCAACTGTGGATTTGGCTGGACTTCGATATTTTCCGTGAAGCGACTGCCATCTGACCTCCACAACCGCCGTAGCAGCCCGTGCTATCCTCAAAAGACACCCAAGAAAGTATAGGTTCAAGATATACCTATGTCCTGAGGTATACTGTACTAATTTATTTTTAACCGACTTCAAAAAGGAGGAGGTTCTCAATTCGTTTATTTTTTTTTTTTATGCATGTACACCGATTACTCCTAGGTTTATGATGCGATTTCCGAGATTCTTTTTTTATTTGATGTGATACTGTATCTACAATTGTAACAATTTTTACATAAAGGACATTCACTGGATTTCTAAAACTAAATTTCCGATTATGGTAAATAACGTACAATAGTAAATATCAATAACAAAATATGTTAGTTTTGTTCGGGTTGTTTGTACGTTATGTTGTGTGTGCCAAGATTAGAGCCATTTGAATCAATTTTGATAGCTCTTTGTTTGACTTTGTATGAACAGTGGTTTGAGTTAGGCTTTTATGTACCTACGTTACAATCAATATAAGGTAAAAGCCAGAGAAATATGTTAGGATAGAACGGCTGTATGAGCGGGGAATGTGTGGCAATTTTATAGACAATTCTTGCCTTATGAGGCAGGAACTTTCTAACGCTTACTCAGTACTGCCCCCCTAGACAAGTGGCAATTCGCTAGTCGGCGTATGATGGAATAGAATGACAAATGTATAGGATTTGACGTTTTTGACATTCGTTGATGCCTGTCATATACGTCAAATCCCATACATTTGGCATTCTATTCCATCATACGCCGAGCAACGAATTGCCACTTGTCTAGAGGGGCTGTTAAGTCTAACTTGTAATGGCATCAGAAAAAATATTGTAAAAATGCCATATTGTAAGTAATATTGCTAACTGTAGAATAAAAATTGAGAAGTGTATTAGAAAATAGAGAAATAGTTAAATGGTAATCCTTCACGGAAAATATCAAAGATTAGTCCGCTGCAATTAGACTAGAAAAAGCAGACCTCCGAATCCGAGGCGAAACCTTCGGATGCGACAGGAATTAACGCTAGGATGAAGAAGAATGTGTATTTCGTAATTGAAAAATATGACTAATACAAATACTCAAACGCTGTTTCAACATGACTTCGGTCTTTACGATCGTTATTCGAACGTGCTCTTCTCTATCTTCAGTCTCATACATACATACATACATACAACGACTGTGAACTGTCATATACCCATATATTCGTGATTCTATTCTACAATACGCCGACCAACGAATTTCCACTTGTCTAAGAGGGCAGTACAAATACCTTCCTATGACGTCAAAGTATTAAGTGGGTGACAGACGTGCGAGTAAGTACGCAGACTTATGGCTCGGCGACCTTACTCGCACGTCTGTCACCATAAGTTCGCGTACTTTAAAACCGCCGAGTAAGTTCGTTGGTGATCTAGCAAGTTTGAAATTTTGCTCGTAACTAGAGGTTTGCACCAGTGCGGAATTTCGTGAACCGGTGAAAAACACCAGTGTTTTAGCAAGCACTTGGAAAAATATGACATGATAAAATTCCTAGATAGCACAAAGCCTCTTCTCTCGACGACATTGCAATACAGTGTGAGCAAGCTTGCCGTCTGTCACCAACGGCGAGCCGAGTAAGTTCGCGAACTTAAAAACCGCGTGCTTAAAGTACGTACGTCTATCACCCACGGTAGTCCTTTGCAGTTGCGAATATTTTACAATAGTTCACATTTCTCAACATAGAGCGAACGGTCGTATCTCGACTTTTATCGGCTAAAACTGCCAAACCCGCTACCTGCTATTGTTAGCAAGATAAACAATGGCAGAACCCTTGTCATATGATTTTGTTTTTACTTTTCTTAATGTATTAAAATGTCACCTCGACATAATCCTTTAAAGATATATAGGAGTAGATAAAATGTATATTACTTGTTTTTATTGACTTATGTAAGTACTAACGAAGATCCTTAAAAATTTTGCTAGGCACAGGCATTTTTTGAATTATCTGTCAACTGTTTTTAAACGTCTGATACAAGAAGCTTAAAGAAAACCACTTAACCGATTTTAATGCATTTTGATACAGACATAGACTAGAGCTTGAGAGAATCGACATCTACATGGGACATTATATATTCATGTTAGTAATATAACTTTACCTGTGCAATATTTCTAAGCCTTGGCAGATCTACATAAGTTTTAGAAGTATTCCTCACAAATTAATGTATTTGTACCACTCAAAAGATACCTTTGCGGCGCACAATCTACTCGTGACATCAATTCTACTCATTGAACTCTCAAAGGAATAAAATACAAGTAAAAACGTACAAAACCCGTCTTCAAAGCTATGTACATAAGGTTCAGATTCCTTTGATCGTTAGCCTTTTACCTTTCATTATTTAGCAACAGAGGATTAAGAATAATAACATAGTCCTAATATATTTTTCTGTCCTCTTCCATTGTGTAAGAAACAGTATCAGCAAATTAGCTGTTCCTTTATTTGAGTTCTGTGTAGGAATTTATTTAGTAACTCAGTAACAAATGTACGTACAGTCAGCATCAGATCGATTTGACTAGCAAAGTAGGACTCAAAATTATCTTACTATCTTGGTATTCTCCTCTTTCTGTTGACTGATTGTACTGATATTTGGTACATACCTTTAGTTCGGACGATAATACAATTTAAAGTAATAAAACAGTTGGACTTGAGTATCTTTTAAGTACTTTGCTAGTCAAGATCGATTTGATGCTGACTGTAGGTACATTTGTCACTGAGCTACTGAATATATCTCTAAATAGAAATCAAAAAAGAACTGACAGCTACTTTGCTGAAACTGTTTCCTACACAATGGAAGAGGATAGAAACATATATTAGGACTATGAGTACCTACCTACATTCTACTATGTAGGTATTAGTATTTTCACATTTATGATATTTTAGTATGAATGTATCCTACCGAACAGACCCCCTAGACAAGTGGCAATTCGCTACTCGGCGTATGATGGAATAGAATAACAAATGTATAGGATTTGACGTTTTTGACATTCGTTGACGCCTGTCATATACGTCAAATCCCATACATTTGGCGTTCTATTCCATCATACGCCGAGCAACGAATTGTCACTTGTCTAGACGGGCAGTACTAAAGAAATACTTGAATCGAATAATTACGGTAGTCGTATACTTACTTACAACGTGAAGAACTGGTTATGTCCACAGTTGGAAGTCATTACAGAAAAAGACGATTAATTGATAAAAGAGAACATTTTAAAACTAAGTTATTTAGACTACAGAAATTAAATACTTTTGAATTATATACCTTACGATCTATTAGACATCTTCACTGACAATAATAATGTTACTACTAAATAAGTAAACTGGTTTTCTTGTATCAGTACCTAACGTGCAAAGGACTTCTGCCCCCGTATTGTATCTATCAGTAACGTGCAAAAGACTTCTGTCCCCTCAGACAAGTGACAATTCGTTAGCCGGTGTATTTCAGAATAGAATGAAGAATGAATGAGATTGTCATGTATTTTGATGTTTAAGACGTTTATGATTTGTTGATTCACAGTTCTCACCTTAGTATAACCCGCGCCACGTATCTTGGACCTAAAATGTACTCAAAATGTGCCCTATACGCGCAGTACACATTTCTTTGGTGTCTATTGAGTATAGCACGGGATGCTACTGCGGTAGACGAACTCAAATTCACCAAGCAAAGACTATTACAAAGCAATCCGCGGGCGCCAGAGCCTCGTATGTCTTACGATTTAGGTCCAAGATACGTGGCGCAGGTTATATACCTAATGAGTCTCTCTCTAGTCTAACTTTGCCACGGCATATCCATGTATCGACAATACTCCAAAGCGCACCGATAGATGTTCAATATCAAAAGCTATATCACACACTAATAGTATTCTCATTAATCCCTCCTACTAAGATTAATGGCTCGTATAGTCAGTGTTAGAGCGTTCTTGACTGCAGTCTCAAAATGATCTTAATACCAAAGTATTAAGAGTCTCAAAATGATCTTAATACCAAGGTATTAAGAGCAAATCAAACTGTTGTATTTATTAAAATTGTACTATTGTCCGAACTAAAGGTGGTTTTTTTTATATAGGATACGTCAATTTGACTTCGCCTCGCCTGATGGTAAGCTGAAGGCAAAGTCTCTGAAAAGAGGGTCACCATTACAGACACGTATCATGTTACAATGGTGGCACTCAGCTTGACGGCCTCATCAGATGCTTTTTCACGCCCCGCTTAAATGACCCGGGACTGTAGGCGGAGGGAAACACGTGAACTGGTAAGGAATTCCAAGAGTGTACCAAATATCAGAATAATCAGTCAACAGGAAAGGTGGGAAACTAAGGCATTAAGATCATTTTGAGTACTTTGTTAGTCAAGATCGATCTGTAACTGAATGTACTAAGAGAAGTTTCATATTATTGGCATTGAGTGGGATTTTACCCCGCAACCTCACAATGGATGTACCTAAGTCTTAGCATTTACACCATCATAGTCATTTTTTTCAATTTACTGATAGTTATCAAAATATCTAAAACATTATCTAGATTTTGATGATTATCAATACAGAGGCACATATGGACGACCTGCCCCCCTAGACAAGAGGCAATTCGTTGCTCGGCGTATGATGGAGTAGAATGACAAATGTATAGGATTTGACGTTTTTGACATTCATTGACGCCTGTCATATACGTCTAATCCTATACATTTGTCATTCTATTCCATCATACGCCGAGCAACGAATTGCCACTTGTCTAGAGGGGCTGCAATGCAATTCTGTAAGCATACAACGATTAGCACAACGTTGCGACAGCCTTGATATAACTTGTCATTGGTCGATCTCCAGTGACGTCACCCAGTCCGACCAATGAGAACCTCTATCAAGGTTGTCGCAACGTTGTGCCCGTCGTTGTGCGCTTACAGAATTGCATTGCTGAACAACTTTGTCAGTGGTAGGCTACTAACCACAAATCAAGCTGAGAGGTCAGACAACAGTCGCTCTCAGTATAGCCGAATAAGCCACATCATATTTAGACTGACCTCAACCTCTGAGGTCAAGGCTTCAGATGCGACCGGAACTATCACAAGGATGATGATGATACTTACTGTAGTCTAGATAACGCTGTGTAGAATATCCTGGAATATTATTATCACTTCAGAGCTAGGGTGATCTGTAAATTATTCAGGTCACGTCAATGTGACTTCACCTCGCATGATAAAGGTAAAATATCATCCCTACTAATATTATAAATGCGAAAGTAACTCTGTCTGTCGGTCTGTCTGTCTGTCTGTCTCACTTTTACGACTAAACCGCTGAACCGATTTTGAAGAAATTTGGTATAGAGGTAGATTAGACCTTGAGAAAGGATATAGGCTATGTTTGGTCGCGATAACCGACATCCACGCGGGCGGAGGCGCGGGCAAAAGCTAGTTAATAATAAGAGTCGCCATACAGTAGTAGGTACAAATTTTATAATTCAGAGATGACATTAGCTCTATAAACTTTTTTTGGTGTTAGTAATTGTAAAAACTCCCACCAGTGATAGGTTTCTGATCTGTTTCTTCAATTTCTGGTCTTATGATATTCACTTGCACTCTAATATTAATAATAATGATATCAAATCATTACTTTTAACTAATGAATGAGTGGGTTTCAGAAAAGATTTACCTCTTAAATATGTTTGTGTCTCTAGCATGTATTATGAATTCAAAAAGTTATTAAGCTATTCTGCTCAATACTGATTGAGTAAGATAATATATCTACCTATCTCACAATGATCAATTTGTGGCATTATAGAAGTTATAGGCCCAAATATATTAGAAGTTATTATAATATTTTTAGAGTAGAAGAAATAAAATATTACATTATAAGTTTTCATCAATTTATTTTATTTGTATAAATAACCATATTACTGATAATTATATAGAACGATCACTTGTTTTGCTATTTACAGTCATAAATCTACTACAGCAGTCTTTAAAATTTTAATATCTATACACATGATAACGAACAGACAATAATAGTTCACTTACATACATTTGGTATAGCACTTATACACTAATAATTACAGTTTTACAGCGCGCTATTAAGAACTACATACATATTTACAATTTTGACTGGAAGGTGGGCTAGTGCCCTTTAGACTAGGTAGGCTTGTACAGAATTACTCGTATCTACAATTGGAGGGGGAGGTGGCCATTGCCGCATGTCTCGCCGCCTGCCTGGAGCCATGCCATGCTCCAGTGACGAGTAATCTGAATCTATTGATGAGTAAATATGATCTGAGATCGGTCTCCCATCTGGCCCATAAGCCACTGCCTGCGTATGTTTCAATACTGGCGGCGACTGCCTCACTTCACTACTATACTCAGGTGGGGCACTAGCACCTTGAGAAGGACATAACACCGGTGACCTTTCAGGAAAAGCCATCGTACGATTTCCACGGTTAGGCACCGAAGAATCTAAAGTGTATGTATTCAAATTTCTAGCCTTATGATTCGGCTGTGTATCTGGCATCATGTACCTCAGCCGTTTCCAAAACTTTTTCTCACCCCATCTTAACCGCGATCCGGTTTTTAAGTAGGGTCGCAAATCGGGGTCACACATTGCATCCGCTACTACTGAATATTCTTCGATTAGTATTAGTTTATAAATACATCCTTTCAACGCATCGTGCAACCCTTGTCGGAATTCATATCGGGCCCATTCCGTTTGCATGAAATTTCTCGTTAGTACGATAATGATTCGTTTTGATGCTTCTGCGGTCTCGACAACGGGCGGCGTGCATTGCATATATTGGGCGCCGTGGTGTGGAATATCTCTATAATGAAGGCAGAGTCGGTATGATGGATTTCCGCTTTCACGTTCTAATTCGTTAGCCAACAACTGAACAACAGATTCTTCATCTTTTGGGCTATAGCAAACATATGCATCATATAACTTTTGACTCTCTTCAAATGTGCCCGAAAAAGAGAACACTCTTATGCCACAGTTTGTGTATAACCATACTCTTAGTGAATCTCTAAAAAGAAACAGTATGACAAGGGCTAATAAAATTAACATAAACCCAGTAAGTGTCGAGACCATCATGGGAACATAGTTCGAGACAAGCATGTTTCCGATGACTGAATTATCAGCATAATAATCGCTGCAGGCTGTACCGTTTAAATTGAGCTCTTTTTTCTGTGGCGGCTTCGCGTCGCCATTCCAGCACCATACATCGGTTATGTCAATGATTTTTTGTGCATTCTCAGCTAAATATGCAGTTAATTCTTGTAAGTAACGACATTTGCACGACCACAAGTTGTTACCAAGTGACAGAGCTTTCAAATTTGGGTTATTATTGAAAGCCCATACACCAAAATCAACTAATCTATTACCATCTAGGCGTAGAACTTCTAGAGATCTCAATGAAATAAATGATATGTTAGCGATATGGCTGATAAGATTATTCTGTAAGAACAAATTTTTCAAACTATTCAATTTGTGGAATTCATATCCTTTCAATTCCTTTAGCTTATTATTGCCTAAGTGAAGTATTTGAAGAGAATTCAAACCGGCAAAGGTTCTGTTCTGAATACTTTCAACGTTGCTATTATTTACATATAATGATCTCATTTTCTGTCTTCCAATGAATACATGATTTTGTAACTCCTTTATATTATTGCCATCTAAAAATACTTCGGTTGCATCCATAGGTATTTTGTGCGGTATTTCGACTGAAGATTGGCCGGAACAATCCACAACATTCGTATTCCACAATGGGTCGTGGTAACAAGTGCAATTTTGAGGGCAGGTCATTTCACAGTCACACGCATCGTAGTCGCAGCAATGACAGATGGCAAAACAATGAGTCTCATACTTACAAAGAAAGTCTGTAGTTTTCAAATTAGTAAGAGCCACATGAGTTCCACTTCGAGTATTTGTCATTTTACACAACACATTTTCTAAGTCCATCACACGCGGATATTGTCTCATGGCGGTCATATTGTTTATGATTGGTAACCACTCCATAGCACAGTCACATTGAAACGGGTTGCCACCAATGTAAAATTCGGGTAAGGTTTTATTGCCCGGCACTGTAGATAAACGTAAACTATTAAGTTCCAAACGTACAATTTCATTAGCGTACATATCCACACGCGTCAAGTTCTTTTTATCGAAAAACGTATTCACATGAATATTATTTAAAAAGTTATTATTTATAAACAACAGTTCAATACTATTAGGGATAGCCATAGGTGATATTTCCGCTATACGATTATGGCTAACGTCCAATGTCTTTATACGGATTTCATCTTGTAACTTGTAATAGTTGCCTAAGTGTTCAATGAAATTGCCGTGAATGTCTAACCACTTTAAATTGCTAGGCACAAACGCGTAGTCGAACCACACTAGATGATTTTCTGATAAGTTAAGCCACAAAAGACTTGCGAGGGTTGAGAAAACACCGTTGATGTCAGACAAGAAATTTCCGTCGAGTCGAATGGCCTCCAGTTGAGTATTTCTGCTAAATGTGCCTCTCTCTATTGACTGAATTTTGTTCTTAGCGATGTTGAGCACTTGTAAGCTCGGCAAGTCCCAAAACATTCCGACGGAAAGATTTCCAATTTGATTGTCAATCAGTCTTAGGCCTGTTAATTGGTTCAGATTTTTGAAAGAACCGTTCCGGAAGTCGGATATTTGATTTTCGCCCATGTCAAGGGTCTTAAGAAAGGTTAGTTCCCATAATGCCTCAGGGATATTCATAAGCTGATTAGAACTCAAGTCCAATTCTTTCAAATCAGAACAATTTTTGAAAGCTTTTCGATCTATATTTACAAGCAAATTATTGTTTAGAGTTAATTTGCTCAAAACAAATAGACCGTTAAATAAATTTTCATCTATTGTGTGAAGTCGGTTCTCAGCTAGATTGAGCGTGTGTAGATTATAGAGAGGTAAAAATGCGTTTTCTTCAATGTAACCAATTGTATTATTCTTAAGATTTAAAATTTGCAGAAAGAATAAATCTTTGAACGTTTTCCCATCAATTCTTGTTAAGGCATTGTTTGACAGATTCAAAACAATCAAACGAATCAATCCCAAAAATGTTCCATCGTCAATATGGTTACTTGTAAGCTGATTACTTGATAAGTCCAAGACAATAAGCTGCTCCAAACGGTGAAATATTCCTCGAGCTAGTTCAAATAAAGTATTGTCATTCAAATATATTTCTCTCAACTCTCTTGCGTTTGCAAAAAGACCTTCAGGCAGTGTATGAAGTTGGTTGTGTGATATGTTTAAAACCCTTAGTGATACAAGTCCATTAAAAGCTTCACTTGATATGTCAGAAATATTGTTATGTTGCAAATATAAATGCTGTAAGCTTCTCAATTTCAATAATTCCGAGTCCTCCGGTAGCGATTTAAGTTCATTATAACTTATGTCTAAGTTATGTAAATTTGATCCACAACCTTGCCCAAATCCAAGTTGTCCCAGTGTTTTTATTCTATTGTGCGTTAAATTGAGTGAAATCAAGTTTTGTAACGCACAGAATACACCAGAAGGTACAAATTTTATGTTATTTTGAGCGAGATCCATCGACTGTAGTTCCGACAATCCATTAAAAGCGTTGAGAGACAATTCTAAGTTCTTCGTAGGGCTCCATTCGAAGTTTTTGGAGCGCAATTTTAATTTCTTAAGCTTTTTCAATTCATTAAACGTATTGTCGGGCAGATGTAACAACTTGCAATTGTTTATTGAGAGTTCAGCAAGACTGGACACCGAATTGAAGTAGTGAGCTCTCAGAGAGCTCTCAAAAAGTAGTAGATGATTGCATTCGATTGACAGGCGGCTAGTGTCTGATGTAACTGACACAATACTGCTTCCATCACCATCCAGGGTTCGTACCCTGCATAGCACTCCGCCGTCCGATATTTGATCTGAGACTCGAACACATTTATCCGAGCCGTAGGGCAGTACCGTCGAGCCGACGTGTACAAGAGCACAAAATACAGCCACAATGGTATACATTATCACAGACTTTTCATTTCACCACAAAACGTCTCATAAACACACCCCGTGGGTCGATATAACCATTTCGGAAACAAAGTACGTGGTACACTTGAGCGTTGAAGAAAAACTTTCTAGCATTTCACTACACTGTAAGTCCGTATTATATCCTGTGGTAAGTCCTTTATGATCGTATTTGGTAATACTTTTCACTTATTAATTGTTGTTTGTAGTTTCTAGATCAGTTTGTATATTAAATATTTATTGCGTGATGTATACAACTGCGCGTGTTGTAGCACGACCGTTGCGCGGCGCGGTTGCCTTGAGACTGTTAAGCTGAGCGCTTGACTCGTGCATGTAGCAGTGGGGGCAACTTATTCCTCCTATCACCCGCACCCCGCATAAGCTGCTATGTTCTTACTGTGAGGTACTGTAGCGCTATCTAGTAGAGAGTAGCGAAGTTAATATAAGTTTAAACGTTGTTTTATATTCTGTACTTGGTCACTAAATTTATGTTATTGAACATTTGGTTTATTCTAGACAATACAATACAAGCATATTTGGTATTTACATTACGATGTTTTATAAAGTTACACACATAAATGCTGACAATAAAGCACTAGATTTTTTCACTTCAGCCTTAAGTTAAGAATTTTACCGTCCAGTGAAGAACGATAAAACTGATGGACTAAAACCTTAGTAGGTACCTACGCTCTAGCATATTTTTTAAATAAATAATTATTCATTTGCACTGGTCTCTACTTCCTTTTATATGCTTTTACTGCTAAATAGAACAGGGGCCCTAGACAAAGTGACATTCTATTGATGGAATCGCGCTGAAGCGAACCATTTTTAAGGTTTTAACAATGGATTTCGGGACATTGCGGTGCTTATAGTAATAATGATAAGTTAAATAATGTATTTCGAGTTACAAAGACTAAAATTTCATAAAAAAATACAGTTATATTAATGATTTATGTTAATTTCATACTACAATTAGCGATTCCACTGGCGTTTTCGCCAATAGAATGTCACTTTGTCTAAGGCCCCAGTAGTGCTGACGACGATAATACATTAGATTTTTAATACTTTTATTGCAAGTGTGAATATTAAAATGAATCAAAAATTCTATAAACGAAAACCTGTACCATAAGGCAAATCTACTTCTTCTTTTGAAGATGATAACGACTATCTTCTGATAAAACTTACTATATTACCTCAACAAGCGAGGCTTCCGTCGACTGGGACCACAATTAACTCGGACCGCGGTCCCAGTTGCCGGATTCATTTAAATTTAATATTTTTCTTCCATCGACTGGGACCACCTATAAATGTATCAAAAAATCTATTGTTTTAGCCAAAACAGTACAGTCAAACAAAAAAAAGGTTAGTTTTAATTTAAAGAAAATACTCTTTGATTGAAAAATGTCATCTATCGTATATGTCACTCATCAACTCCTCCTAAACGGCTGGATCGATTTGAATGAATTTTTTTGTATGCGATTTGGTGGCACCCTGGATGGTATTCTAAGTTATCACCTCTGTTACTTAAAATATCATAGTGATAGTCAACATTCACTATTAGTTTAAAATTAGTGCCAAAGCTTCAAATAGGAGTGGAGGTCAGGTAGCAGTCGCTTCACGGTAAGTATTAAAGTTCGATCCTAACTGAGTTGGATAAAGGCTCAGGGAATGGATCAATGGTAGGTATTAGAAACATATTCGGGCTTCCCTTAAAATAACTTAAAAGTTATGCGAAAAAACGCGGACCCTACATTGACACTAGAGTATCAATTTGTTCCTAGACAGTGTTGGTTTGCGGTGGATAGGGCGAACGGATGGAGAACAGCCTATCCCGTAGTCGCCTTCGACTACAGGAACTCCATCTGTCATGTCTGGGCTGTTCTTCATCCGTCAGTAAATATACCTACCTACAGCCTAAGACACAGTGCCCACTTGACGGCTATAGGCTCGCCCCCTGAGACTGGTTACACGGGACCGAAAACATAGTGAAATATGGGCTTTCAGGCGTGAATATATTTTTTTTTTTACATAGGACACGTCAATTTGACTTCGCCTTGCCTGATGGTAAGCTGAAGGCAAAGTCTCTGAAAAGAGCGTCACCATTACAGACACGTATCATGTTACAATGGTGGCACTCAGCTTGACGGCCTCATCAGATGCTTGGAGGAGGGAAACACGTGAACTGGTAAAGAAGAAGTAATAGTCATGAAGGTATGTGTAGGTATGTCCAACACCCCCCCTCCCCCTCATATAAGGATAGCCGCAGCTCAGACCGATTTCAACACAACTTTTTTGCTAAAATCGAGATTTCGTAAAACTGAGCCCATTGAAATATTTTTGACACCGTTTTATTAAGAAATAGCGTATCCCGGTACCTATCTGTCATTTCTTTTTCAAATTTGTCTGGTAGTAGTAGAGGCATTTTTCAGAACGAAAACACGGGTAAGAAAATCTATGGAAAAGTGACTGCTAGGAAAATCGATCTTTTTGGAATTGCAGGCAATAAACTCATTCCTAGAATAAGTAATCTTTCTGCGCATGTGGCATTGGTGCTTTTGTGCATGTGCTTTGCCCTCCATAAGCTGACGTATCTGCTGCGGACCGCGCTAACCTGGGTTTGTCCGGCAGACGTCGCGGCTTTCGATGACATCCTCAAGTCCACATTTGAGTCGATCCTCAATGTATGGCTCAACGAAAACCAATGGGTACAGGCGACTCTCCCCAACCGTCACGGGGGTATTGGGTGAAACGCGCGCGGGATGTGGGTTTGCCGGCTATGCTGGCATCGGCACATGGGGCTGCGGACCTTATTACTGCCATCCTCCATAATAATGGTGGCAGAGTAACCGTGCCCTTTGCAGCGGATGCCGAGACAGTGTGGCTTGCCCGCAGTTCGGCAGCGTCAGGCCCTGTCACGCCTCATGTCCAGCGCGCTTGGGACGATGGCACTGCTGGAAGGCTTATCCGCCGAATCCGATCTGGCGAGGCTTCGGGCGGTGTCGCAGCCGGAATCGGGAGCATGGCTGCACGCGCTGCCTTCACATCACCTGGGCACTTTATTGGACGACAATTCATTGCGGGTGGCAGTGGCCCTCCACCTGGGCTGCAAGGTTTGTGAACCCCATAAATGCACCTGCGGCTCCATGGAGTTGTCGAAGAAGCGCGGGTAGGTTTCCGCGTCACCATGCTCTCAACGACATACTCCGGAGAGCCTTTGTATCGACTGATACCCCAACCACGTGTGCCGTACCGTTCTGTCTCCAGTAACCGCTGCAAGAAAACCGGTGACATTTGCTTCGCCTCGTACCTGGGGCAGAGGTTGGCCGTTGCTATACAGCGGGGCAATGCCGCTAGCGTCATGCTTTGCCCCTGTTACGGTGACAGGCGGCGGGGCGAGTTAGTTGATTAATTTTGACATGATGTTCGAATTTAGTATTTAAGGTGACATATTACTGTAGTTTTAATTTGTTTTATTGGTGTACATTAAAGAAATTACTAAAGCCAATGATATTTTTGAATTGATCAGATTTTGCTTTAATTATTACTTGAAATGTCTTTTTGTTTGACTGTAGTACTGTTTTTGGTTTTAACTATAATTTTTTTGTTCTTTTTTATGGGTGGTCCCAGTCGCCGGAAGAAAAATATTAAATTTAAAATAAATTTAATTGCGGTCCCAGTCGCCGGAAGCCTCAAACAAGCATATGGACCGCTTGACGATAAGAGAATATCAATGATAAGTGAAGAAATAAGTGCGCACAGCCTATTATTGACCATAGTTCATGACCAAGTCCCTTCCGTAAGAAAGTTTTTACATTATCCGATCCGATATCGGTGTTGGACGCCGATCCGATATAGAGGAAGTAAAATGTATGAAATATGTATCTGTCTTTCACATTGTCCAGCCCGATATCGGAGCTGACACCGCTGTGTTGTCAGCTATCGGCTATTGGCTGTCATCGTCCGACACCGATATCAGCTCGAAAAATGTAAGAACGCTTTAACTCAACCTACCGGAGCTATTTTATTTCTATGAAAACAAAAACATTTCAATTTTATTACTTGACGATCCAACCCCTAACTCGCTGACATGAGTCAGTATTGGCATAAATGAGTGTTCTCTGGTATCAAGAATATTTAAAACTAATCCTAGATCAAATTTGAGTCGCCTGACTGTGAAAATGAAACTCCCCAATATGGCAATGCCCAGTACAGTGTAACAAACTCTAAAATGAACTGTATTATCAGTGAAATTAGAATCAATGTTGCTTGTATTGATAGTTCAGGTTCCTCTTACAAATCTATTAAGTCTTTAAAAAGTTAGTGACACATTATTTTGCATGCCATCATTTGGCAGTATATGAACGAACTAATGAATTGTAACACCTATGTACCTACCATATTCTTGCGAATAAAATAATTTGAATTAAAATACGAGTATATACAGTACTTCAAGATAAATTACAGTTTTAACTCATCGGATTCCTAAAGTCATGCTATTTAGTTTCAAATAATATTTATCTTACAGTGAACCAAATAATGTGCTTCTTGTCCTTGTTAGTGGTTCTACTAAGTCTACTAGTGCTCACGCCAATTTCTCTCTAGGGTAGGCAGAGATAACAGCCCGCCATTTATTTCTACACTTACATACTTAACGAGCTTCCTCTAGTGTCATTAAATCTTTCATGCTATATAGGTATTTAAACTTTCATGGTCGTTCACATTACTATTAGAACTATCGGGATATTTACCATGTATTGTTTGGAGTTTCTGATATTTCGGCGCTGTTGCAAGCACCAAGATCACGGAGGAACTGTAGTACTGGCGGTAAAGGGTGAAAAAGCTTTCATGCTAGCCTGCCGGTTTCGCTTGCTTCTGCTTCTTCTTTCTACCGGTCAATACATGTTTCTTTCTTGCAATAATTCTTTCTTCCTTTTAATACTTTTTAATTAGTGCGTCTTTTTATTACATTTTACTAAACCATTGAACCTATCAGCTTTATTTTTTAACTCAGTTGCAATTTGAATTTAAAATAATAGCGTATCATTACCGCTGTTATGTCAACATTTCCAAACAAAATTTTAACATAATAATTGTATATACCCTGCGTAATTTGTTATTAGTAAGGGCTTTATGAGTAAGTATTAATGAAGGCGACTAAGGGATAGGGCTATTTAACATCAGACAGATATATACAGCCCAGACTCAGCCTTAGATACATGGTTCGAGTCAACATTTAGCCTGGCTCACCACCTATTACGTGGGACCTAATTTATTGATTGGTGGAATGTGGGTGTTAATTCACCTCTGCCTAACCCTCCGGTGAAAAGGCGTGATTGTATGTATGTATGTATGTACGTATTACTAAAATAATTTTTGAAGTTTGTAAAACTTTACACAAAAAAAATACTTCGGTTGTATGCTACTGCCCGATAGATGGCGTACCGCCTAAAAAGACAAACCGCAATATAAATCAGTGGTGTCCTATCTTTTTACGTTTAATAGACTTTAGAATTTTCGTGTACAAAATCATTTGCATAAATCACGTCCACGAGCTCATAAAAGCCATTACTGAGGCGCTTTCGAATTTCACCGACACTCGTAACAAAATTTGAAAAATTCTCAAATGTTTTATTGTGTCCTAATGTTTTTATCGTCGACAACTGTATGTTGAAGCAGCGGGAGAAAAATGGAAAACTCTTGTTGAGTGGTTTTCTACACGTTTTATGATTTTTGTTAGGTACTTTATTTGCTGGGTAGTGAATAAGGTAGGTAGATTTGTATTCTTCATACCTATACGTACCTACCTATGAAAGCGATGGGTATTGGTAAAATAAATTGGTATCAAAGATATAACGAGATTTCAAAAGAGAGATATGAATGAATCTACACCAATATTATAAATGCTTTCTGTCTGTCTGTTACGCTTTCACGCCTAAACTGATTTTAATGAAATTTGGTGCAGAGATAGATTAGACCTTGGAAAAGGACAGAGGCTATGTTTGGTCGCGATAAACGACATCCACGCGGGCGGAGCCGCGGGTAACAGTTAGTAATAAAAGTACTTCACTAAAAATCCGGCGCACCACTGCTGATCTACTGCTTCTTCTCAGGGTTGGGGGCTGTCTCGGTCTCAGATAGCAGATTTGGATGAAGGAGGAAATTAAAAAGCATGTGGATATGAGTGGTAGTACCTCCAGGAACATACACGAGAACGTCGGGTTTGCGTGTTTTTATGAATATTCTTCCCTGATCTTTAAAGGCTTCTCTCTGCTTGATTCAGACTACTGGACTGGTAAAGCTAGGTACTTAGTCTCACTTAAAAATGAATTTAATATTATAGTTATATTCACTTTATTATTGGAGAAATCGAACGAGCCAATCTTAACCAGAATCTCCCTTTTCTTTCTCTTGCAGGCCTCTCAGTCTCAAATCATTGTATTCCTTTTCCTGACAGCCAGTCTTACACCCGTATTCACAAACAATACTTCGCTATGCGTACTACCAAAACTGTGCAAAGAACGACAAATTCTCAGTGCGTTCGTTTTGGCAAGCCTTTTTATTCATAGACAACACTTAAGTAATACTTCGTTGAGGGAACGCACTGCGTCAGATACTGCTCCGTGATGTTTGTAAATTAATTTTACCAGCCCTATGCGCTCGAGCACACTATGAGACCTCACAGTATTGTTTGTGAATACGGGTGCTACTCTACAAGTAGGTACTGCGCAATGACCGCATCTCAACTGCATTCACTTTACGTTTAGGACGATTGTTCTGCCATATCTATATAGGTACTGTGGACATACCCAACTTAAACAAACTATTTTTTATTTACCTATTGTTTATTCTGACACGAGACAAATGTACATTTAGCCTTAGGGAATTACCTATTGTAAATTGGCGTCTTGACTAAATGCCGCAGTGGAGTTTATTGCGCCGTTTCTCCTCCACCAGCTTAAAAGCGGTGGTAAACTTAACTTTAGTAGAATGATTACTGAAGTCAATGAGAAACAATTTGTATTGTTCCACACTGAACACAAAAACTTTGACTTTGACTATGACTATGACTATTGATTTAAAGCTATCCTGACCCATACATACAGATAAAGCTAGATAATATACCTACCTATAAAACGTATAAAAACAATCCAGACGAACCTTGAAGTGTGATATAAAGCGATACACATAATAACATTTATAAGACAACATGTCGACTAATGGGGCTTAATCAATGTTTATAACAAAATGAACTCGTAAAATTAATCCTCATTCTGACTTAAGTGTCATACGGTGACGCAGTAATGGAAGCATTAACAAAAATGGGAGGTCGTTTGCCACGTGGGCGGTCTATTCAGCCACGAGCGAATTCCTTCTCAAACACGGTTCCAACGCAACCACATGAAATGTTGTATTGTTTATGAATGTGTTGTTTGTGACGTCAGACCTCTAGTGCGGTGAGAACAATATGTAAGTAAGTATGTATGTCATTCATTGAAATAAAACACTGCTTAACTGATTCTATCGCGATTTATTTGGTATTATTTCAGTTACCCCGCGAACATCGCTACTGAAAAGTAGCCAGAACATCAGGCTAAATGTAAATCACTACAATACATAATATTATAAAACAAAGTCGCTGTCGCTGTCTGTCCGTCCCTAGGTATGCTTAAATTTTCAAAACTACGCAACGGATTTTGAAGCGGTTTTTTTTAATAGATAGAGTGATTCAAGAGGAAGGTTTATATGTATAATATGCCTAAAATTGTAGAGAAACACTGATAAATTTAGAGATAATATCACGCGGGCGGAAAATATGGCGGTACAATGTCCGCCGGGTCAGCTAGTACTAAATAAATCGTGATAGAATTCGTTAAAACGTGGTTTTATTACAACAAGTGATATTTGCGTAAACATCGGATAGTGCCAGTGGTATATCATTACTCTCAAAGCCTAGCTTTTACAAACTATTGTTTGGTGACCCAAATAATTTACACATTATGTGAGCTAAAAGTACTGATTTTATTATCTACATAATTGATGATGGCATAGGCGTGACAGTTATTTTTGTAGTTATAAACATAATTCACGATGAGTCATTTCACGGGGTAATTTAGTTGTACGGGGGAATCTCTATTTAGTACAACATTTGTAGGTAACTCAAATCAAAAAGACTTATTTGTCAGATTTGCAGTACAAATAGGATTAAATTTTGAAGAATATCCTATCAGTGGTCAGAGCATTCCCCCTGTAAGGGACTGGTCGCGGATTCAAGTCCCGTCTGAGCATTTCAGTCTGCATATCGTACTAAATGCTTTAAAATTTCATTTCAGTTCTTCATAATAATATTTAAGGAGAACAATATATTATAATTAAATATTTTACGAAGCGTTTATAAGTGAAATAAAACTACCAAATTAATGAATATACCTAAAGTTATTATAGATGGTACAGTCAGCGTCAAAATGATCTTAATAACAACTTTTAACAGCAAGTCACACTGTTCTTTTTTTGTTATATTAAATATCAATATAGCAATAATGCATAAGTTTCGTAACCTAGACGACTTTTACTTTTCATGTTAACTTAGTATAACAGTCAAAATTCATATCTGACAGTCATTATTATGAATTCCATCGTAACAACTTTTTGTAAGTAAAAAAAAAATCTGAAAGTATAAAAAAGATACTTGCATTCTTCTGTTACTTTCTTTATACTTCAACATGGCTATTATTCAAAACCCTAATATTTGCTATTATCGCCTGCACTGATAACGTTCTTTAACCCTCTATTAATAACGTCCGGTCTTACACCATAACATCAGGTAAAGGGCTTATCCCACCCGCATTAACACTTTTACCACTTCTTCGAAAGCCCTATTGTTTTCAAAATATTTTGTGGTAATATTTACAATTTTGTGATGAATCATCTGTTGGGAACATTCTTGTGTTATCGTAGTTTTATATTTTTTATGTGGCATTGTAGAATCGTATCTAGTTATAAAAAATACCTACGTAGTTTAACTCTCTCAAGAGTAATTGTATCTATATATAAATATATACATTCATTTTATAATATAAAATATACATTATTCTATACGAAAACTGCTTGATAACTGGAAAGTAATTTTGACAACCTTTTATTAATAAATTAAAATATTAATGATGTGATGATAAGGAATACTTAAATAACTTATTGCTTACGTCATAAATATGTATATATTTCTATATATTTGCAATATATTTAATACATATCACAAATACTATTAAACAAATTTAATTTTGCTCACAATAGTTCAACTAATAACTCTTCTATCTGTCATAGTTACAGCGAAACATACCGATAATTTGAAAGTGTATTAATATGGAAGCACGTAACATGCATTACAGCATAATATATCACACAGAACTTTAATCTGTCTTCAAGATATATACATATATATAATAATATACGCAAGTAAACATTCGGGGTCTATTGTACCCATTCCTAGTACGACACGCCCGTAATGTGTTGACATCATTATACGACCGCAATAAGAGCCACAATGCAGATAAGATCCGTGTTCGAAGCATTTGGAGGGTTAAGTGCGGATGGGATTGTGTGGAATACCTTCGTTTGTTAGTTTCATATTAGTACACGTGCAGGGTTGGAACAGAGAATAAAGTATCATATTATAGCAATAGTGTCCAGGGATTTCTTAATATCTGCCGTCATAGACCTGCCAAAAATATGATTCTCAAAATAACACATCGTACATATTACTATAAGTATGAAATAGTCTGAATATGTAGGACATTATAAACTTACTTACTTCAGTTATATCAGAATTTAGTAGTAGATAACTACTTGTCCGTTTAGACTTCATTTATAGAATAATGTATAAATAAATATATAATTAAACTACTAACATTACATTCATACAATACACACAACATTACATTATAATTATGTAATGAAACTACTACATTAAAAGAATATAAGATAAAAAAATATTGTAAATCTATCTTTCCACATTTTCGTAGCTAGTAGGCTCCCTTCAAATCGTCTCCCTCTTCCGGTAGCACCCTCGATACGATTCTACACACAATATACTAACTGACTTGGTTGCTTAAGAAACTTATAGATCTCTGCGAATAGGAATAATTCTATTCTGACGACTTTACTGAGAGCAAGATTAAATAAACAAAATATAAGATGGAACATACTTAAATAGATAAAATCACGCCTTTATCCGCAAAGGGTTAGACAGAGATGAATAAACACCCACGTTTCACCAATCGTT
Source organism: Eilema depressum (assembly GCA_914767945.1). Lineage (NCBI taxonomy): Eukaryota > Metazoa > Arthropoda > Insecta > Lepidoptera > Erebidae > Eilema > Eilema depressum. The sequence goes on along the minus strand of OU612028.1, from coordinate 4,013,449 downwards.
GTATTCGGTCCCACGTTATTGGGGGTGAACCTATTGCCGCATTTCGGGCACTATTGTTGACTCGAGCCGTGCACCTGAGGTTGAGTCTGGGCTGTATATTTTTATCAGATGCTTCGACCAAATTCTACTCTGCCGGGAACCACGTGGCACCATAGATGGAACAAAAACAGATAAATAATAAACAGCCGACCAAGTGCGAGTCGGACTCGCGCTCGAAGGGTTCTGTACTCTTTATCTATCTATACAACATTAGACTCTATATTATAACTTTTTTTTAATTTCACCTGTTCCGTCAATGATGTATTATTTTTATAGTATACGTCATACACGAAGATGCCGGCTTTCAAAAATGGCGCAAACACTACATATTAGCTACTTCTAAAAATACGTCAATGGTATTAATTTATATGAAATAAATTATTATTTATATTAATAATATTTTATTATTACGTATTTATTATTAAAAACGTTCTTTTTTGGGTGGCGCACCGTCGCGATTCTGATTGGTGCATAAAATGATGACCAAAAGTCATCATTTTTCTGTCGCCATTTTAGAGTGTGGACAACATATCTATAGTTTATAATACATCATTGTGTCCCGTATTATTCTATATCTATCAAACAGCGGCCGTAAATATCTATGAACTACCACTTCGTCGAGTTAATATCAATTATCTTGGACACTATGTTGGCCACGACCTCAAGTATGGTGCAAATATTAAACGAGAACGCAGGGCAGTGGTGGTAAGGGCAAATATGCTGGCCCGCAGGTTTGCTCGGTGCACGGACAGTGTTAAAATAATGTGGGTATATAACGAAGCTTTTGAAAAATTTAAATAGTAACATAGAGTTTGAGTGTAAAAATGTTACTAACGTAAATGGATTTTAATTATCTGAAGAATAAACTGTGACTCCCCTAGTATTGCACATGTTCATGCCACGGTAACCACTTTCCATCAAGTGGGCCGTGTGCTTGTCTGTCTGCCGCCAAAGTGTCATATAAAATACTTTTATTTAATTATTTATTTAATTTAAAAGTGAATGAACATACCTATTATGACTGAATATTCTGTTAATATTTGAAGCGCCTACCTGTTGCCGTTATTAAAAATGTATAATGTATGGAAGCCTTGAATACTTATTTATTTTAATCTATTTTAGCCAACTACGACAAAGCCAAAGGAATGTAATGATTTTAACAGGCTTTAGGAATTGTTGTTGTAGCGACATAATTAAAATAAATTATGTGTGAAAATTTCAGCAGTCTAACTATCACGCTTCATGAGATACTGCCTGGCGACAGACAGACAGACGGCGGGGTCGTAGTAACAGGGGTCCGTTTTTAGCTTTTGAGTACGGAACCCTCATCCATCCAAAGAGCCCGAGATCCGCTTATTGTTTTTGACTAGTATGTCAGCTTTTTCGGGAGCGTCGCCGTCTGATCTCCTAACCCTAAGAGAAAACCTACGCTAGAGCCTCCTTCATCATTTAGTAGGTTCACCGACTTGCACGTGAAGTTGACCTGGGTCTCATGAAAGTTTTTCTTTTTCCTTTCTAAGCCGATTTGAAAAAGTTAGCATAATAAAATGCTTCAAATTTCATTCACTCATGAAAGTTGTTAGGACTCTCTAAGCCCTTTAAGTTTCAGTAATTATTCATATTACTTGAATTAGTTACTCATACAAAATTATTAGAAACAAATTTTGAACAATCATTCATCAATTTCTGTGAATTTCAGATATGATGGGCATTCGAGTTCATTCAATGGAAATTATTACTGTGAGTTGCTATATTATTTAATTACCATATTATATTCACATACCTAATTCAATTTGTGAAATTAATGGCGCACGATCGTTATTATAAGGGCCTGTACAGGTGGTAGACCTCCATGCTCTCCTGAAAATATACCTAGAAAGCGCATGAAGAGCGCAGTTAGCACATTTTTGTTAAAGTATAAAACCGAATAGACAATCCTACTTTTTTTAAGTCGGTTATACCTACTCGTATCGTAAGTCTCTAGATAAATGTCTTCAAGTTTAATCAAATTAGAAAAAGAGTACAGTAGCTAAATTCATATGAATTAAAACGTAGTGACGGAATGCCCTTTTATTTTTTTACTTAATTAATACAAATAGCAATACATAAGAATCCTAATGAATAACAATTAAGCGGAACAAACTTACAAGCTTACTTTTTCAGCTAAGGACGAAACATGTTAGAGGAAAACAAAGAAACTCGATTTGGAACCCTTCAGGGGTCGTGGGGAGCGTATTAAATTTGCATTAGACGAAATTGAAATACGCCCTCCGATGACTCGTTACGAGGGAAGACTAATAATGTCGTCAATTCACATTGGGAAGATCTTCAAAGTCACGGCGTGACTATCTGATTAATTGAATAATTTTTTGCCTTGTCCCCTCTAAGAGTATGGCGGAGATGTTTGTCTATAAGTTCCATTATGTTCATAATATATCCACAGTGCTAATAATTTCGTCAATAATTTGATTTTCTTCTCTTTATTTCAGTTTCGTACAATATAACGTCAGATTCGGCAGGATACACTTTAATATATTCTACACGTATAATTTGTGTATATAACAAAAATTGTTTGTGTTTTTGTACACAAATAATAATAATAAATAATACCTAATTTGTACGACTTGTACAACATCTTATACTGAAAAACTTGTTTTTTTTTTTAAGTTCAATTCTACCACTGAAGATGCGGTACCAGTTTAAATAGAAAACTTTATGGGGGACTGCGAGGAACGAAACTTTTATGAAAAACTCTGATTATTTGATAGTACCTGGTTGGGCAGCTTCGTAAATTACAGAATTTAATTTACGAAGTTAGTAATGTTGAAACTTGGCATGGTATAAAGTTAGAATAAGTCAGAGGTCAGTATATATGTATGTATGTACCATATTCTAAGAAATAAATGATTATTATTATTATATTATACATTTACTAGCTTTCGCCCGCGGTTCCACCCGCGAGGATGTCGGTTATCGCGACCGAACATAGCCTATGTCCTTTCTCAATGGCTAATCAACCCCTATACCAAATTTTATAAAAATCGGTTCAGTGGTTTAGACGTGAAAGCGTAACAGACAGACAGACAGATAGACAGACAGAGTTACTTTCACATTTATAATATTAAGTATGGAAGTATGGATATGGATTAGTATGTAGTATGGATATGGATGGATATGGATATGAATGGATATTTGTGTCTGTCTGGCTGGATGTTTCTAAAAAACGTTTGGTGCCAGCCATGTTGGTTCTCGGTGCAGAAGAATAGGGCCACCCCATGTCTTCCTGTGGGTGTCGTAGAAAGCGATCTAAAGGATAGGGCTGTTCTCCATCCGACAATAAACATACAGCCCATGACAAAGTGCCTGCTAGACGGCAGTTAGGTCGCTCCCTTTTACGTGAGAGCTAAAATCATAGTTGGCGAATTGTGGGTGTTGATACACCTCTGCCTACCTCTTTGGGGATTTACAGGCGTCAGTATATGTATGTGTGTATGTATGTTTAACCATTCGGACTCAGCTGCTAAGAGTTCTACAAACAATTGCTTTTAGAATACTGGAATTACTAATATAACTCGCAGTAAACTTAAGTGATGGACTGGCCACATCTGCCGAAAGCCCGATGGCTTCAAAAGAGTCCTAGAGTGAAGGAGGAGGTGAGATATATGCCTTTGTATGTATTAGCTTAAAATTACACTTTGCCCAACTTAAACCGGAACCGGTGGGAGGGTTAAGTTGGACTCGAACTGACTAAAACGCACACCGTTTGTAGGCCGTCGGTTGCCGGAGGTGAGATTGTCGTGGACATATTCCTCGCACCCCGGCTGACTTTGTTGTTATAGCAATTCACATTATTTCTAATTTTGGTTTGTGCTCATTTACGCCGGTTACGGTAGGGCGTGTCTACACTGTCTACATCTATGTCACGTCCGCACCACATGCTCTAATCACGTATGTCGCGTCACGCAATGTGTAACCGACTTAATTTGTTGACCGAAACTTAGGTCAGAACAAAATCGTTGGTAGTTGTTTACAAAATATTTTATCTTCAGTTGTAACATTTTTACTTTTATGCGTTAAACACACAGGTTATTATATTATAATACTAGCAGACCCGCCCCGGCTTCGCCTGTGGTACAATTTGAAACCACCTATCCCATATATACCCGTATTTTTTAGTTTTCAAATAATAATATATAGAAATCTACTGGATTTGTTGACATTTATGATTACTGCTCCGCTCCTTTAGGTAGTAGCGTGGTAATATATAGCATATAGCCTTCCTCGATTAACTGACAATTTATCACATTTTTTTTTTCAAATCGATCTATTTGTATGAGATTAGCACGTTCAACCAATCAAACTTAGCTTTATTTTATTTTTCTAATAAAGTTCCAAATATGAATTCTTTATTTCAATTACAATCTAGCCTTATTGGCTAATTAGTAATTAGTAAACAAATTTAGTTCTAAGAATGCGTCCATTATCACTAACTTAGTTTTTACTAAACGAAGACACTTTGTTCGTAATTTAAGCTGTATATGTATTAGTATATAGTAAGAAAGTAGTATGGATAAGTATCTTTAAAACTAACAGGATTAAAAATCTTGGTAAAACTTTAAAAGTATTGCTTTATTCATATCTGAATAAAATCAGTAACTTATTAATAACTTAAAAGAAAAACTAATTGCCTTCGGTGTTGATATGTTACTAATGAACGTTTATATTTTTATACTTGACAAAAAAAGCTCGTTGTAAGACAGGACAGGACTGAGTGACAGGCAACCTTAGAGTATACATAATAAATATAGAGCGTGCCTATCATTCAGGTCTTTGGTGCCGAGTGTTAGCAGATACTTTGCGATGGTATAGCGCACCTATAGTGACGTTCCATGCATTACCGAAAATATCAATAGATGCACTTATTAATGTAGTTTGTTGTTATGAAGTTTATTGTTCGATTTGATATGCATGGATAAAATTAAAGCCAAAATACAAAAAAATGGCGTCATTTTGCGGTATTTTTGCCTCATTATTACTACAAATATACGATGTTGTATAAAATTTTGATATAACATATCGAATTAAATATTACCTGCGAAATCATTTTGATGGGTATTGTTTTGCTACTGATTGAGGTTGAGCCAGGAGCCTCGGTACTGTTCATACCCGTGATAGCAGTTCATACTTGTAAGGCGCGCTCTATAGCAATGTATACTCTAAGCAGGCAACGCTGTAGGTAAGGTGAAGGGCATCCCTTAATGACATTCTAAGCATAATTTTCTCTCTAGATGAGTTCAAATACCGATAGTATCGAGCTTCCTGTTATATGATTAATGTGTCCTTCCCTTTTTACACTTTAGTATTGATCAACTTGTGTATCAAATGCTGTCAACGCTATTTAAATTAGTTTTTTTTATAAATCCTACTAATATTATAAATGTGAAAGTTTGTGAGAATGGATGTGTGGATGTGTGGATGTTTGTTACTCTTTCACGCATAAACGGCTGGACCGATTTGGTTGAAATTTGGTATGTATATAGGTTATACCCTGGATTAACATATAGGCTATATATTAGCGTCGAATGGGATCAGAATTCCACGCGGGTGGAGCCGCGGGCAACAGCTAGTAAATAAATAAATAGATAAATATTGTATAACATTCTACACAACGCTATCTAGACCCATGGTAAGCTTAATTAACTTGTATTATGGAATCTAGAATGCGGATATACATACTTAGATACTTTTTTTTTTATAAATACATACATATTATACATAGAAACACCTAGACCAATGCAAATATTTATATTCATGCATACTAATATTGGCACTGAGCGGGGATCGAACCCGCCGCGCCTCGTTCACTACCGCTACGCCCGCCAGTCGGGTACATCCGTGGCAATTAGGTCTTGACTTCTCAAAACTATTACAAGTTTTAATCGATTAAGATTGAGAAAAGCGTGATAGCTCACAATTATATTATGTGCTCACTCATTGTTTTCCTTTCATATTAATATGTAGGTACTATTTACTTAAAATATCTATTTATGTGTTATAGTCGTATATGTTTATAGAACCGTTTATAACCCCAATACATCCCAAGGTTGGCTGGAAGAAATCGTTTCCAGCGATAAGGCCGTTACTTTTGTTCATTAAAGTGTATACACGCTACATGCTACCTTGTACTTGTCCTACTGTACATGTATTGGTACACAATAAAGAATTATCTACCTATCTATCTATCTATTTGATTGAATCTCACGCCAAATCAATGAATACAAAAGCTAAATTACTTACATTGGTTTTTGTAATAGGTTTTATTGTCGCTTCATTCATTCGTTTATACTTTCTAAACAGTTGTGTTACGCCAATTCTACATGTTATATACTTTTTTGTACTTATATTCAACACTATAATAGATTTTACTGTTTATATCGGTCATTTGTTCTATTTCTGTTGCACCATCAACTGGAATAGATGTTTTGATAACTTTCTCCGAAGTTCAAATGGACATTCATCATCATCAGTTTAGCCATAGGAAGTCCACTGCTGGACATAGGCCTCCCCTATAGATCTCCAATAAGACCGGTTGGATGTCCAAATGGACATTGTAGTACTCTAAAAAAGTTCTCCTAGTATTTTAGTACTTACCAATAACAATTATTGAAAATATAATGTTTCGCGAAGAAACCATGTACCTATTATGTAAGAGGTACAATATGGGGTTCATCAAAAAGGGCATTAGAAGGTTTCTTCAGGGTCGGCAGCCCGAGTGTGAAGCCCCTGGTGTTGCATAGATCCATAGGCCACGGTAACCACTTGGGGCATGTGCTTGTCTGCCACCTAAGTGATATAAAAAAAAAGGTAGGACACGACGGTATTTCCATCCTAATCGAGCAGTCCGACTGGGGAAGTACCTCCACCCTACAGAATACCGTAGCTATAATAACCTAGTGTTGTGTTCGCAGTTGTGAGTAGGGTAACCAGAGCTCACTGAAGAGGTTTTGTGCTGTCAGTGGGAAGACTAAAGGCTGCTCCTGCTTATCTTCTGTGCTGACGGCACAGAATCTCTCCGTTCTTACAGGGTTGGCAGCATGAGTGTGAGTCCCCTGATGTTGCACTTGTCCAGGTCACGGTAACCACTTTCTATCAGGTGGGCCATATACTTTTCTGTAATCTAAGTGGTATAAAAAAACAAACCAACGTAGGTATATGTATAGAGGTATATCATGTATAGAGGAATTTGGATGAACTTCGGGCGGTCCTCGGTGGCTTAGTGGTCAGAGCATTCGCCCTGTAAGGAAAAAATCGCGGGTTCGAGTCCGAAGTCGATTCTCTTATCTCTTTCTTAATTGATTTGAATAGTTAGTATAATAAATTTCATTCAAACAAACCAATGGTCAGCTATTCAGTTCTGTATTAAAATTATTACTAAACATCATAATTTAAAGTTATTTCTGTTCACTAAACACGGAACACATGTATTAGGTACTTAATCAATAAGTCAATACAGCGCACGTTAATTATATTTAGGTACATTTTATGGTTCATAAATTAGAACCACCAATTTGAGTATAGTCTGGACGAAATTTTGTAATTATGAATCCTTTTAAAAGACCCTTCGCCGGTAGTTTGTTTACTATAATATAATTTTATTAGCTTTAAAGGCTATTACTTGTTATTAAAACTAAAGACTCATATTCACTGGGAACTAATTTTATAACCTAGCCTAGTGGTATGGGTAATGGACTGCTGAGACGAGGTCTCGGGTTCGATCCCAGGTTTTACCATGGCACACACCAATGACTTTTCGATGCTTTTCGAAGTTATGTGTGTATTTATCGCAGGTTTATAAGTGCCCGGTTAATGGCAATAGGCTCGCCACCTATTACATTGGGACCTATACATAAACGGCGAAATGTGGGTGCTAGCACCTCTGCCTACCCCTTCGGGGATATAGGCGTGAGTTTATGTTATGCTAATTTTATGAATTCATGTAATTACATTTTCTATATTTTATTTTCCATCTTAATATTTGAATTTGAAAAATTGCACCAAATTGGATAATTCCAATTTATTGTGTTCGTTTATATCAGAACAAGGTTTGTACATAAGCACAAAACAGATAATAATAGGCAACGTGCTATAACTCCTTGAGACTTTGCCTTTAGCTTACCTACCATCTGGCAAGGTGAAGTCATATATTGACGTGCCTAATATAAAATAAAATAAAAATTGCAACGTTGTGAAACTCGGGCGAGCTGCTGGTGTCTTATAAATGTAAGTTTCAAATAGTTCCCAAACACTGCCTGCATGTTTTTTTTTCGACGTTAACCTCAAGAGTAAGAAGAAAAAGTATAGTGTGTGTGTAAGCTCCGTTCGAATGTTGTAATTATACAGACGCACCAATAAAATGTCCATAAACGTCGAATAACTTTATAAGAAAGTGTTTATTTTTAAATATAGCTACATGTTACGTGTTACACTTTTTATTATGGATCTCGGTAAAAGTATCAAAACATTTGTCTACAGGGTGTTGTCCCCTTAAATTGGTACCTTGTGTCTACTCGTCCCTTCAAATATTTAAGTCTCCCACTTGTCTCATCTATTATTTATTTGCCGATGAATCGTGAAATAAAATTGATGATTAATACACGAGGATCTGGTGCAAGTTTTAGTACCGGGGTTGGGGGTGTGAAGCTGTCATAAAAGTCATGATACCCTTTACTCTTTAATTCTGTTCTCTCTACTTCTTTTTAATCACCACATTAAATTTATCACTCTATCTAGTTTTGTACAGAACCGACTCGCATTTAACTGGTTTTTTTTTTCTTAATCCTCTTTTTGATCTCTTTGTATCACTTATTATGTATTATACCTAGTTTTACAAAGAATGTGAAAGTAATGAAATCTACCTACTTCATGTTTTTCTTTTTTCTCCATCCGATAGTAAACATACAGCCCATGACTAAGTGCCCGCTTGACGGCAATAGGTTCGCCCCTCGTGGGATCAAAAATCATAGTTGGCAAAATGTGGGTGATAATACACCTATGCCTACTCTTTATGGGATTTACAGGTGTGAGTATATGTATGTATGTACGTTTCCTTTTTTATCGAAGAGCTTTATCGCTTCGCAACCATTTATTATTGCCTCATATTTTCCTTTAATTTCCTTTTCTATTACGAGTATAAAGTGCATATTTTTAACTGGGATTAAGTCTTCATTTGTTTAAGATTTAGGCATAAGCATGTATTTAATTATTTGATCGAACGTCAGCTCTCCATAAAATATGAATAATTTTTATTTTTAATACCGATCCACTTAGTTTTATGTTTGAATCAGTGGAAATAAAAACTCAAAACAGCAGAAGTTACTAGCTTGATTCTTGTAATTCTTGAAAACCTGTACAAGATTTGAAAGAATATCTCATTTCACCTAATTTAAAACAAAATATATTCCAGAAAGATAATCACAATATGAGTATATGTAAAATGCACATACCCTAACACCAAAAATACATTTCCACACAAAAAAGATTGAGCTTTGAACCACCGGAATAGATAGTCCAATTTGCGCCTAAGTAATCGAGCGTTGAATGGAGCAGACGCCATGAAATAAGATAATATTGCCACCATATTCAAAATATTATGTTGTTATGAAAACTTTTGGATAATTTAGAAAGTATAGTATCATAAAAATCCTTATTAGGTACATAACGTCTATGTTTGGGGAATAAACTGAGTGAAGCTACGAAAGAGAGAGAAGCGGCAATTATAGTACATATTATATTAATATTAGTACTGTTTTAATAAAATTATATCTTATATCATACACTAGCTGTTACCCGCTACTCCGCCCGCAAGGATCTCGGCGACCAAACATAGCCTATGTTCTTTTCCAAGCTTTAATCTATCTTTGTACCAAATTTTATCAAGTTCCGTAGAAACGGTCAACCTGCTCTGTCTCGATAATACATCCTGTATATAATAGGTAGGTAATTTAATCAACATTTACTGTGCAACAAAACTATTTTATGAAATTTCGTGACCCCACATAAATGAAAAGGGGCCAATCACTTTCCTGATCGCAAACGAGAGCAAAACAACTGGCCCAATTAAAATTGACACAGACAGCTCCCAGAAGGTGTCGCCGTTCGCATCACCCGCACGCGATCTCCACGACGACACCACTACTAATCGATACCATTAATTTTATTCTGTCGGATGTCGCTTGCTCCGAGAATATTCACACGTATTTTAACTAATAAAAATATCTAAGAAATACACTCCATACTAAAGACACCTAAATAAGTATAAGTTCTTCCATAATATATAAATTGAATGTTTTATCTATACTTTTAATTAGTGACTCAATAATGTTTTTTTATAAAATGTGTTTAAAACAAATTGACCGAGTGGTAAGTTTAAAAATGTAAATATTTAAAGGGGTAGATAAGTTTGGTGTAGGGTGCGTAATTAAAAGAGACGCGTCGTGTGAGTGTCGTGAGGTGCACGGTGTCTTATCGGTTGGTTTTAATTTGAGCCTGGCATGAGACACGCGAGCCGATCACGCGACCAAACGCATCGGGAAGGGAACTACACTCACGTTTTTAAAATAATTATTTTATATCATTATCGAATACTTGGACCTGACTGGTAACGTGTATCCATTTAAAATAATAATGACTCGCAATATTCGGTCGTCTGTGGCGGGCGTTGACATTTGAAAAAAAAAAATTAATATAAGGATTGAGTAAGCATAGTTTATTTAACAAACAGGATAAAGAAGAACACACAGGGGAACCCTTTTGTATTTTTTTTAAAGTTATACACAAAACAAACTTAGGAAATGAGATTTCACGTAACAGTTTTTTGGAAGAAAATACTGGTTGCGTGTCGAATTGTAAATAATTAGCTCATTCAGCCGCGCCTATCGGGACTCCGCTATTGTTTGTTTATTCATAAGAAACTTATGACACTATTACGCTTATTTACTTACTGATATTGTGCGATATTTGTTTGATTTAATAGCTCTATATACATATGAAACAAAAATATATGAGACGATCTGCTATTTATTCATTTAAAAACCTTTTTGTATGCTTTAACAACAAACAATTATATCCCATGGAGTTAACGGAATTATCGTTCCATTTTCTTCAATTAAACAATAAATTAGAAAGAAAGAAAGAAAGAAAGAAAGAAAGAAAAAAAGTTTTATTTGAGATTTTGTTATTATTAATTATGTGATTAAAGATCGATCAATTCATCAAATCACTTTATTATTGCAGTCCATTGCTGGATATAGGCCCCTCCCAATGTGCGCTATTGCTCCGAATCTTCCACCTTCCACATCCAGTTTGAGGCAGTTTGGGACAAACTGCCTCAAACTGGATGAAAATCAAACTGGACTCCATGTTTTTCAGATCGCCAGTTCACCTAACTTGGGAGCGTTCCACCTTTCGTTTGCCTTCTCGCGGTCTCCACTCAGTAAAAATATTCTGTACAATATTATCCGAAATCGAAAATCTGTTAAAGAGACCCCCGCCAAAATATAATATTGTTTCCTGTTTGACAAAATCTATTGTTTATTAATATACAGTCACGAATGTCTAGGGGCGAAGTTATTAGTTTACAAGTGTATCAGACCCCCTTTGTTTATTATTGACTCAGTACTCGCGGGAGCACGATATTACTTCCAAGTCCCAACCTTCCAACTCTTTCGGAAGTTTGCCTTCATTGTTGATATCTGCCGTCTGCTAGCGTGTTTCATAAACTTCATTGGGTATTAATTTCATACGTGATATATGCTTACGTAGGTATACCTACACAATCTTAGATTTAAATTTGAATTTAGAAGTTTGATCACTTTAATAAATGGATTACTTATATTGATTGCCGTGTTGGTTCGCGGTGGAGTCGAATAGGGGCACACCATCTCTTCCTGTGGGTGTCGTAAAAGGCGACTAAGGGTTAGAGCTGTTCTCTGTCCGACAGTAAATATACAGCACATGACAAAGTGCCCGCTAGCCGGCAATAGGCCCTATTACTGAAAAACATAGTTTGCGAAATGTGGGTGTTAATACACCTTTGCCTACCTCTTCGGGGATATACAGGCGTGAGTATATGTATATATAGGTATATGTACCTATACCTTCTTCATCCTAGCATTAATTCCCAGTCGCATCCGAAGCTTTCACCTCTGAGTCTGAGCCCTGGGGTCCGCTGTACCAGTCTGAACTGCGGATTGGGCTAGACCTCGATATTTTCCGTGAAGCGACTGCCATCTGACCTCCATAATCCTATGGTGACATTAGGCGATATCGAAACATTGCAGCTAGACCGTTATTGTTGAACTTTTAAGGGCTCTAACTACCCGTAACGACTGCCATAGATGTGATCGTATGGCAACCGGGACCGACGACGGATTAACGAGCTCTCCGAGGCACGACCAGACCAATGCAAATACCCATATTCATGCATACAAATATTTGCACTGAGCGGGAATTGATTCAAATTATTGCTCACTAGCAGCTGTTGCTTGCGGTTCCGCCTGCGTGAAGTACCTATTCATCGCATGTGTGGTAGCGTAGCCCAAGTGTTGTTAGTTGTTACAGACTATACTCCTGTACCAGATTTCAGCCAGATCTGTTCAGCCATTAGAGTGTGATGAATTAACAAACTTTAAAAATCCATACTAATATTATAAATGCGAAATTAACTCTGTCTGTCTGTTTGTCTGCCTGTCTGTTACGCTTTCACGCCTAAACCACTGAACCGATTTTGATGAAATTTGGTACATGGATAGGGTAAAGGGGAAGGACATAGGCTATGTTTGATAACCGTCATCCACGCGGGCGTAGCCACGGGCAACAGCTAGTAGCTAATAATATATTTTATTCAAAATCGTGTTACAGTACACAAAAACAAAAGGGAAATAGTAGCAACATACCTTTATTGCAAAGATCATAACAGTAATTCACATTAGTGTGATATAATGTCGTGTTGCTACCGACCGTTGACGCTCATTACGACACCAACTGCTTAGGGTGGTGACACAGAAGGTTTAGCAATGTCGCGAATTACCACTTTTCTTTGTTTGCTTTCATTTCAATAATAAGTGTGTCAGTAGTACCATCAATAGTACTGATCAATGGTACTACTGACATAAAGGGATTTGAACCCAGTACCTAAGGTCGAATTTAGGGTTTTGAATTAGGTTTGTAGAAAATAGGTACAGTACCTAAAATTATTAGTGATAATAATTATTAATTTTCTCTTAGTTCTTCATTATTGTTAGTCTATGCTTATTAGGAGTGGGTAACAATTTGTTATTTTTATATTTGTGATGGTACTTACAATTAATGTAGCATAATATTCAAAATGCTTTTATGTTTTCTAAATTGGTATCAGTAACGTAAATTAAAGGTTATATTCCATTTTTATCTTTCTTTTACTTTCACTTTCATCTATATAATGTTAGTATGGTTCCACATTTACCCAAAGGAGTACTTAGACAAATTGTTTTTGAAATCTATTTGAATCTACATTATTATTTCACATTTTACTAAATATATTTCAGTATCTCATAAACCCATTGCGTATTGGTAGGTTTTCGTGACTGAGTGTAATTACGAAAAAAAATGTCTAACAGAAAATCTCAGAAATTTAACCTAGAAGCTCATGCATAATAGTGGCTTTATCCAATTCAATTAATAAGTAAATCTAATATATAAAATTCTCGTGTCACAAAATGTGCGTAATCGAACTCCTCCGAAACGGCTTGACCGATTTTGATGAAATTTTTTGTGCTTATCCGGTATCTATGAGAATCGGCCAACATCTATTTTTCATCCCCCTAAATGTTAAGGGTGGTCCACCCCTTAATTTTTATTTTTTATTTTTCAGACAAAATTTTTTGTTTTTATTTTTTTATGATACATCATACAAAAATACATGCAACCCTAAATTTTCACCCCTCTACGATCAACCCTTATTTTTTATTTGGTAATTAAAAAGTTTTATTCTTATAAAATTCTCGTGTCACAATGTGCGTAATCGAACTCCTCCGAAACGGCTTGACCGATTTTGATGAAATTTTTTGTGCTTATCCGGTATCTATGAGAATCGGCCAACATCTATTTTTCATCCCCCTAAGTGATAAGGGTGCAGCGGGAACGGGATTTGAATGCCACGCGGGCCGAAAATATGGCGGTACGAAGTTCGCCGGGGCAGCTAGTAATAATAAATAAATATTCTACAACATTCTACACAACGCTATCTAGACCCATGGTAAGCATCGCTTAACTAGCTTGTATTACGGAATCTAGAATGCGGATAAACATACTTAGATACTTTATTTTGTAAGTACATACCTACTTACATATTCATACATACAAATTATATTTGCACTGAGCGAAAACCGAACCCGTGCCTCCTGCGTATCACTCGAACGTTTTAACACTTCGCCACAGAGGCCGTCATTTGTTTTAAATAATTAATATTTTTACTTAATTTATATTTACGAGTAGGTATTTATATATTATCTTTCTTCCGATGCGTACTGAACCATATTTTAATACTTATTTTGCTGACTCGCTCAGTAAATGTTTCTCTGATCGCACCCTTACAACAGTTTGTCCACTAATCTCGCCCATATTGGCTTGTTAGCACCACACACCCGATAGCTGACTTTATTGGTGTTTATGGAAACCTTTCGTAAACTATAAACACCATTGTTTATGACCAAGCGTACATTTTTCGCTGCCGTTACCGTACAAATAGGTCCTAATTTAATGTAGGTACTATTATACCTACAATTCTGAAAGAAATGTTGGTGAAACAACAATAGGATGATGTACCGAGTAAATATGTTTAAATATAATATGTATGTAAGCTCACTGGAGAGGTTTTGTGCTGTCAATGGGAAAACCAAAGGCAAAAGGAAGATTCTGTGCCGTCAGCGAATAAAATAAGTAGGAACTTATTTTATTCGCTGACGGCACAGAATCTCTCTGTTCTTACAGGGTCGGCAGCACGAGTGTGACTCCCCTGGTGTTGCACTCGCCCATAGGCCACGGTAACCACTTACCATCAGGAGGGCCGTGTGCTTGTCTGCGACCTCATTAGTATAAAAAAAAAGTAATTGTGATATTGTGTATAAACAAGATTATACCAAACTACACTAGCCTTCCGTCCGCGCGAATATCGATTAATCCGTCTTTTGGTCATTATCTCTGTTTCTACTCAACTGTTTACGATGAAACAAACATTTTAACGTTGATTTTAAGTTTGACCAAGACTATTCAAATTAAAAAAAACCGCATCAATATCTACGAAAAGGCTACGATAAAATTTACAAAACGAGTTGGAGTTTCATAAAGTGCTTTAAGTGTAAATGTAACTGATTTACTGTAAGTTTGTGCTAAAATAGCCACTTAATTTAACGAATGTACATACTTCCAATAGCCATGTTTCAAAGCAAGAGAAATAAAACTTACTTAAGTTATTCTGGTAAGAAATTTCAGTAGTGCCACTAAAAGAGGCACTTAATCCTAAACCACGATTAACGCGGGTAAAGCCTTTGCCTACAGAGGCAAAAGATAGTTATCCATAAATAAATGTTAACAATTTGTTATAAAAATTCAAGCTCAAAAGACTGTGACGTCATTTTATCTATATCTACGCTAATATAACACAAAGGAAAGATTTTTACTTTTGTATGTAACAAATAAACTCAGGGACTGATTTCAAAATTTATATCAAAACTAGCTTTTGCCCGCGGCTCCGCCCGCGTGGATGTCGGTTATCGCGACTAAACATAACCTATGTCCTTTCTCAAGGTCTAATCTACCCCTATACCAAATTTCATCAAAATCGGTTCAGCGGTTTAGTCGCAAAAGCGAGACAGACAGACAGACAGACAGACAGACAGAGTTACTTTCGCATTTATAATATTAGTAGGGAAAAGTAGGGATTACAATCAGATACCAACATAGGCCAAGTTTATGTATACCTATGTATAACTTCACGCTACTATAAGCGATGAACGGGATCAGAATTCCACGCAGGCAGAACCACGTTCAACAGCTAGTGACAAATGTACAGTGTGTTTATATTTCGACATTGGGGTAGATAACGTCTCTATAAGTAAAACACACCGACTTCAACCAAATAATTTCCTTCTATAAAACCGTAAAGCATAACAAAGCAAAGTTCAGAACTATTAACACGCCATCATAAACCGAAAATTTACATTACCTACGTTGAACCACTGTCCGAAACCCTTAAAATATAATTAAATCCTTTTTAGTGACGTAATAAAATCTTATGTGGAACTAACCACCGCTTCCGTTATCATGTGTCGCAGGTTGGTTTCGTAATTAATTAAGGGATTTAGTACAGGTGTAATCTGTGTAAGCAGATGCGGGACCTACGGACCTACCCCTTTAGTATATAGCTATGTATTAGGGGAGGCTATGTATTTTCAAGCTTAGTACTAATATAAGATTATTAGCATGAAGTTTAATATGTTTGTAAAGATGACAGCTTAATGTGTTTTTTCATTCGTTCATTTATTCATTCTATAGCGGCCGCCCGCGACTTCGTACGCGTGAAGTTCATTAGGGGTGGAGTTTTTTTTTTTTAATTCTTTATTGTACACTGAAATTAACAAATTAACAAACATAAACACATTAAGATGTACAAAGGCGAGCTTAACTCAGTATTGAGTTTTCTCCCAGCAAACCTCTAGGGGATAGAGGAAAAAGCTAAACAAAAGGATAAGAAACAAGTGCACAATATTGTAGAGAACATAATAACATGTTTCGTAAAATTCGTAATCAGTCAATTGTATTTCGCTTTACATAATATAGTAGGTAGTCATGATCCTCGCCACTGCTGTAAACTGGTCTACCTACTGATTGTAAAACGAACCCCTGGATCGTTTCGGATTTGGGAGATCAGTGACGTTAAACCGTTCATTAACAGAAAAAAAATATGACATTTTGTCCAACTTGGGACAGCCTACGCCCGACTTGATAATAATTGCACGCAAACAAACTTAAGTTAAAGTTTTTGTTGATATTTTCAGTCTTCTTCTTCATCCTAGCCAAGTCACATCCAAAGATTTCAACTCGGAATATGGGGTCCGCTTTTTCCAGTCGAACTGCGGGTTTAACTGAACTTCGATATTTTCCGTGAAGCGACTGAACTTCACAACCCATTGGCGCTATCAAAGCATTGCAAATTAGACCAGTTGTTGGACTTTTTCGAGCTGCAACTACCCATAACGACTGCCAATCGTATGGCAACCGGGACCGTGCTCTTCGAGGCACGACCAAATCAATGCAAATATCCTATTTATGCATAAAAATATTTGCACTGAGCGGGGATCGAAACTGCGCCTACGGCGGCGTAGCCGTCGCGTTCACTACCATCACGCCTTTGTGGCGTCATATTTTCAGTATTTACCACATTATGCCCAGCTGTGTCATACTAGTACTCGTATTATGTTTTTCAGACGCACTATACCTATACGGGATGAACTATTGCTTCAACTGGGTACCTACTTATTAATGGCTGTATGGTTAGTATTTTTATTATTGAATAAAGAGCGGCCTTTTCTTTTAGTTGCCTTGTACAACGCCAACCGCAAGATAAGAAAATCAAACATTTTTATCTTTTTACTTTTTTTTTTCAAAACGTGACAAAGTGTCAACGTGAAATGTTTTTAACTTGTTAAATTCTTACAAAACATCTGGCGATGGCCGCCTGATGGTAACACCTGCAACACCGGAAGGGTTAGCAACCTTGTAACCCTTTTCACGCTTTTTTATAAATTACCTACACTTATTTCGAGACTTCGGAATGAACCATGGTGGTCTTTTAAAAAGCCCGAAAGTAAGAGTCGACTAAAAAACTTGATTGAGATTTGAGCTTGCTCACTTTCCACAATTTATTTTTTCCATAATAAAGTTGTTTTTATTTCGGTTTAAAGTACGCTTCTCCACTACTCCAAAGTTAGTATTCAAATTCGACTCAGATTTCCTGGAGCACTCGCAGCAAAATTAATACGATTTTGCTGCGGGCGAGAATTTAGAAAAACTGCATGTGCGTTTAATTTGAATCAGCTTTAATATTTTCATACATTTAAGTATAAGAATTCAATTGAAAAATAATAAGTGATTTGAGAATCTTTTACCTAGTATTGTTTCTAAATTATTGAACTGGCAGATACGAGTATAATACATAATGCAACCAAAGAGGTTCATGATATTAAATAGATGTTATTTGAACTAATCTACAGACGCACTTGTCTAAATCTCAATCTCCAACTCTATACCATTAAATCACAAAAAATAAACTCTACAAATTAATTCCAAACTTAGAAATAGATCAAACCCAATGCAGTAAAACTGTGCAGTTTAATTTCCTGAACGTATAAAGGAGGTTAAATTAAAATGTTTCCGATGTTCAAACTAATTGGCGCAGAAGCGGGTTCAACACAGCAATGAAAGCAATTGCTTACGGGCGCACACTGTAATAGTTGGTAACCGCATGACGTAGTATGAAGCTGTTCTTTGACAGGTGAAGTATTCGCAATATTCACGATATTAAGGATGGCAGTATAGTTTTTGTGAGCTACATTCTGGTAATTATTGCAACATGGTAAACTAAAAAAAAACACCCTGTCGTTTCTACGTTGGGGTTAAATAATGATACGTTTTACTATGTTGCTTTTTTTGCAAATCTGCGATAATTTTTGGTGTTTCTGTAATATCATCATTATCATCTTAGCGTTATTCCTGATGGTATCACTGCAGAGGCTTTCATGAAGCCCGGTGTCGTTTTATTCCTTTTCCTTTTGATTTAGATTATATGGGTCCAACTTCCGTTTGACCTTCCAACTCTTAGAGAAAACCCCTCGAGAGTAATACTACTAGAGCCTTATCCATCTGCTGGCGTATCTACTTGCAGATTAAGTTGGTTTGGCCCTAAAAGTTATGTACAAACAAATTATTCCTTCAATATTTTCATTCGTTGTCACATCCCTGCAAACGATTTTGACGTGTTGTTTAAACCGTTTCCAGTCAAGACGTAATTACTTCGCGAGCAGTTTGTCAGCCAATTAAACACCTTTACTTTATTAAGAACCGCACTATTAACTTCGTAAGCGCACCGTAAGTAGCAAATCAAAAGAATTCATGCATTTCTGATCATTTTTCAAAATCTTAAAATACCTGTAGTGTAAAATTGGGAATCATACAATTTTACGACCCAGTGGCACCGATAGTGTGATAGGTATACACAATTTTACAATGTAAAATAATAAAACAATAACATCTTCACGGAGGAAAAGTAAAAGAAATTTATTGAAAAAATAATTCAGGTGATAAAGTGAAACATCCTGTTTGTATTGTATGTACATTTATTATACGACAAATTATTAAACAACCTACAAATATAAATGCTTAAATAAAAAAAATACCAAACGTATTTAAAGGGATTCCTTTTGGAAAACATTGGTGGTGGTCAAGTTTTGTAAGTAATCTCTCTTTAAAATGTGAATAAATTTTTATTTGTATTCTTTTATCAGGTTTTGTAAGCAATTCGCCCAGAGAAATAGGGATATCATTTTATTTTATATACATTTGTGTAGTATATTTATACAGTTTGATATGAAGATGTTTTGCAAATTGGGAGTTTTGTGATTTGGATTTTATGAGATTTTACTCTTTTGCAACCACATGTTGTTTTGAGGCTAGAACCTTTTGAGACTTAACCTTTTCGTCTTGTGTAGGTATGCTATTCGTTGTTCATAATCGTTGCTTACTAAAGATACTATTTTAGAAATAATCAATCTATACTTCATTTTGTGAGGTACTATTTTTCTGTTTGAAAACTCATTTTAAAGACTAAAACCGGAATCGAACCGGCACTGACTAGCTACTAGCTAGTCAGTGTCAGTTAGTCAAGATTATTGGTTTATTTCTTACTAGCTTTTGCCCGCGGCTCCACCCGCGTGGAGTCGGTTATCGCGACCAAACATAGCCTATGTCCTTTATCAAGGTCTAATCTACCCTTATACCAAATTTCATTAAAATCGGTTCAGTGGTTTAGGCGTGAAAGCGTAACAGACAGACAGACAGACAGACAGACAGCCAGATAGACAGAGTTACTTTCGCATTTATAATATTAGTATGGATATGGATATGGATGTGTTTTCATAAAAAGTCGCTACAAAATTGTTTACCTTTAGTTAAGTACCTACTCATACCCCAGTGGTCCATAAACGAGTTGAATGTATTATTTATCAGTAGATTGTCTGGTTAAAACTCCCATTAGAGATTTTTCTGTTTAATAGTTACATAGCAACAAAGACATAAAAAGAGTTGTAAAGAACATCCCACACAGATTTTTTTCGTCATCTAAAGATATGAAGACATCGGCTATGTGCCTATTCATAGCAGTTGAAATAAAGGACTGTGGCAATGAAAAGGATTATTGTTTTAGTTTTATCTCAATCTAACGATATGGGCCACAGTCCACAGTGTGGGATGAACCAGAACAGAAACGGCATGAAGACGTTATAACACAACGAATTAGGTGTAAGGTAGAGAATTAAAGAGCTATCTTTACCGAAATCAAGTGACATAATCGTAGCTACGGAAGCTGAACCAATAAAAAACCCAACTGCGACTGAAAAGATGAAAACAAGTTTGAAGCAGGCGAAACCTTTTCGTGTAGCCTGTGACACTTAAGAGATGAATACCTTTCATTGCGACCTCATTCCTCGAAATTCATCCAGCCTTTAGGCCTATCAATACTTACTTACTTACTTACTAATATTTATAAATGCGAAAGTAACTCTGTCTGTCTGTCTGTCTGTTACGCTTTCACGCCTAAACCACTGAACCGATTTTGAGGAAATTTGGTATAGGGGTAGATTAGATCTTGAAAAAGGACATAGGCTATGTTTGGTCGCGATAACCGACATCCACGCGGGCGGAGCCGCGGGCAAAAGCTAGTAGTCTATAAAGGGAAACAAAGAAAACTACATAATACGCACGTAACACAGGCGCAGTCGCGTATAAAACTCTGACTACGAGTGTGCATATAAATAGGGTAGCTGTAGTACACTGTAGTTCGTACAAATTTTATATACCTACTGCTGCTGTAAAAAAGTAAACAATCTTCTCCCCAATTCAATTCCGTATCTATCTCTGTTCGTCATCTGTTATAGCCATCGCAAGACGACGACATTTCGTGGTCTTAGTCATTAATTATACGCTGCTCTTTGTCCCTCAGGCACTCAGTCCATTGTGACAATATTTGGGTCACGCCTTTCAAACTGATCCAACAATGGCCTACATGGACAGATTATCGCTTCGATGGGAAAGCAGGTAACTCTTAATAAATGTTATAGTGTTCATTTATTAATTTAAGCTACGAAACTCAGACTTAAAGAATAACATAGATGGAACGTATAGAGCTAGCGTGTGAAGTCGCATAAAGTAACTAATTATATAGGCACAAATAAATACATCCTGTATACTAGCTTTCGCTAGCACACTCTATGTTCACGCACGAGTGCGAGCGAAATGCACTACTTTAGTATTACTTTACGCGGCTTCACGTGTTAGCTCTATATGTTCCATCTATGTTATTCTTTAGTTTGAGCTACGTAATAATTTAAATTAGAAAAATAATCTAATGAATGTGATCTATCTGCCTATTATATGTATATCTAGGTATATAACGATAATAAAATAATAATTTACCTATACATAATGAAAATGCAAATTCTACCATGAAGTTCAAAAATTGATTTTATTTTTGATTAGCTGTTACACACGGCACCGCTTGAGTGGACTTCTGAGCCCATTCCCGCTGCTGACCCTCTCCGATAGAGTGCCTTTCTACTGGTAAAAGAATTTTTAAAATTGGTTCAGTAGATCCAGAGATTACCCCCTACAACGTCAAAACTCACAATCTTTACCTCTGTGTACTAATACAGCACAGATTTTAATACACGCATTCACATTGTACACATTAAACGAAAATGCTACTCGTAATAATAAAACGCGCTTTAATGCCTGCACTGAAAAGTAAATGTGAATTTCATACATAAATATTCTTTAATTTTCGTATTAACAGTGGGAACAATAAACGTAAATTATTGTTTCCTTCTTGCACCAACCACCACCTAACTCTGGAATTGGTGAAGGAAAATTGAATAGAAACGGTCAGAAATGTTTTTGTTTGTAGTTATTGCATGGTATTAACGAATATTTTTAATGAGTCTTGAATAAAACTACCAACTTTACGAGTTCTGGTTACGACAATCGTTAAATTTGACCCAAATTTATGCCATTAATAATGTTTGATCTTCTAATATGATTAGAACAGTTTAAATGAACCGTAAGCTGGAACTGTCAGTACTATCACTAAATAGCTCGAATATGAGTAAACATTGTTTGGGTTTATTGCAATGACACAGTGAGAGGGCGACAGCGACGTCCACGATCGATTGTCAGATAATAATCGATACCTGGAGCCCTTGACAATATTGTTATTCTGTCCTTAATATTCTATACCTCGACGATCTGAAAGTGCGACACATCGTAAATTTTTGCAAGGAAACAGGCCCTTGATTCTGCTAAAGCACAACCACTGTCACACCACAGTCTCTGCAAAAAAATGGCATTAAATTTTAGACCTTATTTCTATACAGTTACAGTCACAAAATTTAATGAAAAGAGTTTCAATACACTATTTCATTCACTCTACAAAAAGCCATTTAATTTTAAACTTTAATAGTATTACTTTAAAGGCTAATATCAAATGAAATTTACTCGCAGTCTCTGTGGTGCGACAGTGGTTGTGCTTTAGCAGAATCGAGGCCCAGATAGGTTCGGCGAAACGCCGTGATAGATTTAATTAGCAAATTACAATTATTCACAATCAAATGTCAGGTAGCCAGCAATGCTTTTGTCAAACAAATAACCCGCCCCGCGTCGCATCTCGCGCAAAGGAGCCCAGCACGCTGGCCGCATTACCGCGCTGAATCGCGATGGTTATCCTTAGCACCAGGTACGAGCCAGAACGAGAGTCACCAGATTTATCACTTATCCTTCGGCCTATCTGCCACCAATTTTTTTGCGTCTATGCCCCAACTGCCCATGGTCTTGACCGCGACTGGCACTACGGTAT
Source organism: Eilema depressum (assembly GCA_914767945.1). Lineage (NCBI taxonomy): Eukaryota > Metazoa > Arthropoda > Insecta > Lepidoptera > Erebidae > Eilema > Eilema depressum. Next base: position 3,990,195 of record OU612028.1, on the reverse strand, counting down.
ATTGCGGCTCCAAAGCTGCGTCGCCTAAACGCCGTGATTGCCGGACACCCCTATATCCTCTTCAGAGGAAACATAGGGGAAATGAGTGAAATGGCCCACATCGGAGGGCATATCACCCGTCCGGTCAACGGAGTCTCCTGCTGGCAGAAAGTAAGTAAGTACCTGTAATATTGCAAACGGAATTGAACTACTACCATTTATCCTCGAGACGACAACACATGCAAGGCTTAGATGTCATACGGTGCAGAGTAATCCATCAAGAACCAATCGGTTCTGTGACTTTTGCCTTTGCCGCACCATTACGACCTGGAATTCCGTACCAACTTACGTGTTTCCTTCTTCCTACAGTCCCGGGCCCTAAAGTGGGGCGTGAAAAAGCAGCTGATGAGACCGTCAAGTTAAGTGCCACCATTGTAACAAGGTACGTAAACGTACTTGTACTTAGGTCACCTGGTGACCTTCTTCCTGAGACTGCCATCAGCTTACCATCAGGCGAGGTAAAGTTAAATAATTTAGGTGTGGTTAATAAAACCGATAGATATATGGTTTATTTAAAACAAGTGCATTTTTTTGTCTTTTGTTAGTAATGAATGAGCGACTAATCCAGGATTTACTGGTAGACCAGACCTGTCAATGTCACGTCAATGTCTGTGTCAGACCACAGAACCTGCTTTCAAAGAACCCAGAAAAATTGAATTAATCCTAAAACAACAAACGACATCCTAAATTCGAACAGCTGACGGAACAGAGCAAACAATGTAAACAATAACCGAACATACCAATTCGTGCAAAATTGTTTTCGACGGATTAAAGGACATAGTCACAATGCGCCAGGGGCTTTGCTGTTTGTTTAAATATGCTGTCAACAGCACGATCCACACAATATCCAATGTCTAACATCTCCCTCTAACCAAAAATGTATTTTTAGATACAATAAACTCCTAAACAACAAGTGGAACGAGGAAGATGTCACGTCAAAATGGATCATTCATTATTTACTCTGATATTGTTGGAGAAATCTCCGTCAGTCGAACGTGAAAATGTATTTTGGAAAAAAATTATGTAATGTTTGGTGTATAAACATTTGTGTAAATAATGCCAGCCTCAATTTATCTTCGTTAAGAGTTAAAAAACATGACAAATTTATTGATATTAGTCATCAACATTATTAAGAGGAAAGATTTGTATTTTCGTATGTACATACTTAAACTCAAAAGCTACTACTTAAAACTGCTGAACCGATTTCATAAATTCTTTCGCCATTAGAAAGCCACATTATCAGGTACCAACATAGGCTATATATCATCACGCTACTATCAGCAATGAAGGTATCAGAATTCCACTCAGACGGAACCGCGAGCAACAGCCAGTAAAGAATAAAAGTAAAGCGAAAACGAAAACGCCCTAATCCTTCATTGTATCACAGGCATTAAGATAATCAAGACTTCATAGTGGGACAAAAAAGAACTGGTATGTAATGGTGTCGTGACGTAACTTAGAGGAATTTTATAACGCTCACTTAGTTTTAGGTCATTATCGTGATTCTGATCAGTGATGCTTCAAAAGGCAGCCACACACGACGCCCGTGTCCTTGTTAGCAATTAATCTGAGCATCTACGAGATGTAATGTTATTGTGTTGATGAACCATTCTCAGAATACACTTTTGTTAAATGACTAATTATATAGAGGTTAGAATAATGTCAAACGTCCAGCACGCTGTGTCCATGGATAAAAATGTGCTTATTCTGAATGTTTTATTATAAAAATAGTTTACAGTAACGTTTTTGCTTGACGTTTAGCTAGAGTTTTCTACACTAGCTAGAGTAGACAAATTCTAATAAATATGTTTTGAATAAAAACCTATTTTGTATCTTTTTAGGGTTCCGTAGCCAAATGGCAAAAAACGGAACCCTTATAGATTCGTCATGTCTGTCCGTCTGTCTGTCTGTCTGTCCGTCCGTATGTCACAGCCACTTTTCTCCGAAACTATAAGGCCTATGCTGTTGAAACTTGGTAACAAGATGTATTCTGTGAACCGCATTAGGAATTTCATACAAAAATAAAAAAAAAACATTAAATTTTGGGGGTCCCTTACTTAGAACTGAAACTCAATTTTTTTTTTTCATCAAACCCATCCGTGTCTATATCTATAGATAGGTCTTTAAAAATGCTATGGTTTCTAAAATATTTTTTTTCTAAACTGAATAGTTTGCGCGAGAGACACTTCCAGAGTGGAAAAATGTGTGTCCTCCCCCCCTCTAACTTCTAAACTAAGAGAATGATAAATCTAAAAAAAATATATGATGTAAATTGCCATGAAAACTACCACTAAAAATTGGTTCGAACCAGATCCAGTCAGTAGTTTTTTTTTAATACGTCATAAACCGCAATTTTCGCCTTTGCTACTACGGAACCCTTCATGGGCGAGTCCGACTCGCACTTGGCCGATTTTATTTTATCATATTGTTACTGCTCTAAAGTAGGTATCTCCCAAGTGTATTTAGTTACGAAAGTGCACGTCTGTTATCATATTTTACTGTACTTAACCTCAGATGACATAGTCGTGATAAGATCACCACAAACACGTAACACAATTGAGGACACCCGTGCCTGCAAAAATATAATAATAACCAGTCAAAACACGTGCCCCCGACAAACACCGCAGAGATTGCAGATAACTTGATAACTTACTAAAAACATTTTTCTACCTCAAATGTGTTTATCGGCTTTTGATCTGGAATCTTTAAGGTACATATTGTAAGTCCTTGGGACGCTTATCTGTGGATTAATCGAAGTATGAAAAGCTTTGGAACCCAACCGCAGTTTAGAGTTTGGCCCTTAAGCAAACCAGATGTTTGCGTAATGTATTTTATTTTTAGTTGGCGAAGATTTCTTTGACAAATTGTTACGTTGTAGCTACCTGGATCTCAAAGAGATATACGGCAACTGTCATGATTTTTTCGGGTGGAAAAGGTTTTAAGAATCTATATCCTTTAATGTTATCATAACACGGGACATCTTTATCTGTTGATCTTATAGGCACCGTCTAGATTATTTGGTTTTAACACATAGTACCTACGGTACATAACATTTGTTAAGCCTAAAAACATTCCCATATTAAAAAGTTCTCAGTGCAACAGGTAATATTACACAGTTGAAAGCAAAAATATCCCACCCAGTGTAGTTTAAAATAGGCGTGTTTTATTTAATCTCTGTTGTGATTCATACACAATAAAAAATTGTTTTGTGTTGGCCTCAAGGGAAATAATAGGCGTTTATCGTAGGGACATTTGGTACAACGCAACGAGTCGATTTAGAAATATATCGTGCGTTAGAAGTTACTTTGAAAGTTATCTTCGGTTTACAAAATTATTTGAGGTTCCTCTTCAACTGAATTTAAATTAATTACCTGACTAAGTAACTGTACTATCATTGGCACAGAACAACTATTAATTACTTTTTTGCTATGTTAACTCTTTAATAACTAGTCTAATAATAATGTGTAATAAAGTACTTCAAAGTTCAGAATAGTGGTATTTGGACAGTTTTTAGCTCTCCTGTAAAGTTTTAGCTCTCAAATTGGCGACACGCTCGTTTGGCTCTTATGGGACGAGTTAAATCCATCCATACGGTATGGCAGTCGCTTCACAGAAAATATCGAAGATCAGCCAAATCCGCTATTAAGACTTTGATGGGACAAGGGATAGAAAGCTTTGGATGGGACTGTGATTAGCACCAAGGTGAAGAAGAAGATACGGTATGGGTCCGTTTTAATCTCTGTGCTAGATGTTCAGTTTGTTTGGACGCAAAAACTGCAAAACGGATTTTGATGTGTATGTTTTATTACATAGAAAGGTCTTGGTCAAACTTAAAATCTTGCATATGTTTCATTGCAATTTACCAATTGCGATGAAACATGTAGCATTTAGGTTCTACTGTACCCAGTAGAACCGGCTAAATGATCAAAAATCGCGATAAAAGCGGGCATCAACTGATATTCTATAAAACTTGCAGTGTTTTACTTTTAAGAACCTATTTAATACTTTATATTAGGAAATATCTAAGTCTACTCGTATAGCAGTGAAGAGTTTTCTCTTCAATCTTCTTAAATAAAATACAATAATTGATTGCACAATGACAGCCGATAAATATACGAATTCTTGCCAAAACTTCTCGTACTCATAACAAAGTTTATACTAGGCACCATAATTTTATAAATTTCAATAGTGAAGTCTAATAATCGTATCGTTCCATTCTTTATGAGTCTCTGGAGCTGTACTATATTAATAGACTGGGCTTTTGCGATAATGGCTATTTGCTAGCCATTGTCAACGTGGTTTGTGAATGGAAGGCGGAGGTGGGCGCGTCATTATTCCGTCAGCCCAATATTAAGGGGTTGTAGTGATTGGCAAGTCCCTTGTATCGATATATCGAACTTTACGCTTAGACTTGTGGCAAATTGCGTAGATTCTGTAAAACCGCATTCGTTACAATACTATGTTTTCGAATAATGCCAATATTGATAAATGCTTAGACTATATACCTACAAACTCTATAGTTAGACGCAGCAAGTGGCATTACAACGCGGCGTAAAACATGGTTACACTTCGGTATAAGTTGACATATTATACATACATCAAACATGTAGAGTACGAGCCAAGAAATAAGTCCCTTGGAGGCGGCGTAGCAATCGCATCTGCTGTCGCCATACTGTGTGTTGATTGGTTCAGGCCATGACAGTAACACGACCTGAACCAATCAACACAAAGTATGGCGGCGATGTCATTTTAGTTCCTAGTTTTGCCGCAGGACTTATAAGCTGGCGCGGACTCTACCTACTCATTGACAGTTTATAGAACAGTATTGACATTAACTTAATCACACTCAACGCGTTTTTTGAAGATGTGGCTATACAGTATAATATGGTCTAAAGGTAAATCTTTGATATTTAATTTGTAATTAGTGTCACGGCCTGAAAAGAATAGTTTTTTATAACATATTTTTGGGTTATATACCTATACCTATACTCGCATGAAAATATTTGGTTATTTTCAAATCACTTTGAATTATGTTTTTTCTTACCAAAAAGGTGCCTGTAGGTGTAATTTTTTTTTTATGCTTGCTAGCTGCTTTTTGCTTTTTGCCATGTTGGTACCGGTGGAGTAGAATAGGGCCACCCCATATCTTCCTGTGGGTGTCGTAGAAGGCGACTAAAAACAGGGATAGGCCTGTTCTCCATCCGACAATAAACATACAGCCCATGACTGAAGAGCCCGCTTGACGGCAATAGGCTCGCCTCCTATTAGGTACGTGGGACCAAAAATCAGTTGGCGAAATGAAGATGTTAATATACCTCTGCTTACCCTTGTATGTATGCTTTTTCATTGTCATTGGTCATATATCTAAAATCGATATAGTGTACTAACTACATTCCCATCACTAAAGTGCAACGTTGTAGTTCCCATATTTTTTGTGCAACCCCACAAGGATTACCAAACAATGCGCAAACGCAGGCCACACGTTGTATCGCACATACAAACTTTTTGCGGCGACATTTAATGGGATTCCAAACTTCATTGTCCAATTCTATAGAAATATTATTGTAAACTAAGTTTGTACTCGTACCAGGTGGAGATTATAAAAATTAATTCATTTTATAAACAAGTCTATTTTTATTCAATTTTGATTTTATATATCTATTACGTTAAAGAAATTATTAAAAATATTTATTTAAAGGACTTCTTGCAACGAACTTCTTGGTCCCACTCCCATGCCATGGTATCAGTTTGAACATAAGTAGAAATACCGGATGTTAGGTCATGCAAAGGGATTCTTCTATTTAAGGATTCTCTTTAACAACACTTGCAATCGCGGTAGACTCACTCTTATTTTGACAGGATAACATCAATTCCTTTGGACAGCCCGGGCGTTAGAACGTTACAGAGTTACTTTCGCATCTTAATATTATTTAAATGAATAATACGTATACCTAATAGTATCTACTATTACTTATTCTGTGGAATAATATAATTTCCACTTTGACACGGTACCAAAACAAGTGCTTATAGAAATAAAAAAAAATTTAAATATAGGTAGAATACAAGGATAAAATTTAATTACATAGGTAGGCACTTTTTTTTTTTTTATATTGCCTGCAGGCCTGCCTGTTAAAGCATTACCTTAATAAAACATAGTACAATTAATAGGTTCCTAATAAATTAAAAATGTATATAGACCTCGTATGTATGTATGTTGTCTAAACTGTATGTCTAATAAACTGATATGTATGTTGTAATAAATATCTTAGAACTTTTTATAAAACGTATTGCTCACGAATGTAGTTCAATTTGGCAACATCTTGTAGCAATGTAGGCTTTTGCACTTGAAGCTTCCACGTTGGCGGTATAGATGGCGCTTTGTTACAAATTTATAAATTCAGCATATTGAAAGGTTTTCCAGCAACTGTTGGACAAGATTCGCCCATAATTCTCAGTAATTCTTTATTATTGCAGTTTAAATCATTCTGAGGTTGTTTTATCAGTATTACTGCACTGATTTCTGAATTAATAAATTCAGAATTTTTCATTTCTTTTTGATTTCTGAAATTAGGTAGGTATGTAAGTACGTACGATATTTAATATGATATTTGCCATGCCTACTCCAGAACGTAGGTATGGCAAATATTTTCCATTTTTCACTAAAGTTATAGGTAATTGAATAAGTTTCAATTTTATTCATTTGAAAAGTCAAAAGTAAACCTGATTTTATAAAACTAAAATTAAAAAGCCGGACCGTCCCTCCTTATCACCCACGAACACTGACTCGAGAGATTGAATGTAAAATACTTAGAATTTAGCAAAGTTTTCATTCGACGTCAAACGTATACAAAATGTAGGCGTTTCGGTCTATACATTACACGCTGTGGAGAGATAAAAGCAAAGTTTTGAAATGGATTGAGGCTGAATTTTATCAGATTCGGGAAAATTTTGTTCAATGGAATACGATCTGATAGCTGTATCTTTTTAGTCGAAATTTCCTCTTGATGCACACACACACACCTTTAAAAGGGTTTATAATTAAATTAAATTAAGGTGTCTCTCTCAACTTTGCATGCAAAATTTTCACACAATTCTTTCTGTGTTTAAAAATTTCGTTAATGTTTAGGTACTTTTAAACGGTTTACTTAATGTTTAAATATTTTGACGAAACACTTTTGTTTGCGTATTTAATGCTGGAGGGCTATTCTAGACACCTCATTCTATTAGTATCTCAATCAATTCCACCTATTGCTTCTCCTGACGTTGTTATGAGCTGAGGCTCTGCTCCGCTTACTGTTTCTACTCTGGTAAAGGGTTTAATTTCGAGTTTTCTTTCTTTCGCAGTGATATCGTCTGGGTATTTTTCTGTTAGTTGTCTCTTACCACAGCCTTCGGATGAGATAGGATGGTGATACTTGTATTCTTTCTCCGTTACTATAAGGATATTAGCACCTATCTATCCAGTGTCAAATATCGAAGATGTTGCAGCAGAGAAAATATAATTTTTTTAAGGTTACGTTACCTTATAAAAAATCATATTTTCTATTATTAAAAAATCATCAAGAGAGACATCCGTTATACAGCAATTTGGTTAAATTTGTTTCCAATATCTGTTATCTAGTAGTTTCTTATAGAATCCCCTTGGCATACATTTTTGTCCATACATACTTAGATACTTTGGCATAATTTTCAAAGGCATAACAATACTTTGGTATAAAGCTTGTATGGCAGACGGTTCCTTCAGGCATAACCATCATTTTTACATTTAAATAATTATGTTTGTTTTCAGAGTTACTCTTTTGTCACAGAGATTGAATGATTTCATCAGTGGAAATCTATTTATCTAAACTTGGTCTTTACATTTTGCTAGTAGTTTGCATTTTAATAGAATATAATGGAAGAGATCCCATATTTAAATTGTTAATTGATAAAATTAACCAAACTAACATTTTAATGTAAGTATTAAATTAATACTAAAAACGCTCTGAAAAACTGTACAAAAAACGTTAATGGCTGTTAGCTCGTCTGAATTCATGTTAAATGACTAAACTAATAAAATAATCTTTAATTTTATTATCAACAGACTAATGTTCTTTTACAACGCATTTCTTGAAGCCTTAATAAAATTAAGGCTTAAATAAATTTACTTACTTATAAAATAGTAGCTTTTGCCCGCGACTTCGTCCGTGCTAATTTCGGAATAGATTAAGATATTTAAATAAAATTTTAAAGTAATTAATTTGCTAACTATTCAGTCCGATTATGAGGGCCAAAAGAGAAACAACTTGGGCGGGACTCGTACCCGCGACCAGTCGCTAACAGGGGGAATGCTCTGACCACTTTTGTCAATTGTTTGGGCCGGAATAAACAATGTTTAAAAATGATTGTAATAACTAAAATAATAATGAGATATATTACACTGGTCAACAGTGGTTTTGGTGCCAAGAAGCTGTAACACTTTTTTAATTTAGGACCTTATACTAATTACATTAATAGCAAAAATATTGATTTTCTACGTGTGGTTTTCTAGATTTTTAATTGAACAGAAAAAAACAAATTTCCACCAAAAACAACATTTATTAAAGTCTTATTGTGCATAAAAACATTCTGGGGCGTGATTTTCTTGAATGAGGTGTAGCAGGACAATCACGTTGCATTCCCCAGCACTAGTCAGTTATCATATGCTGGTTCCATCGGCCTTGGTACCTCTCATCCACAGTTTTTAGGTCCTGGTGAAACCGTTCCCCTTGTTCCTCGCTATAGGAACCAAGATTCTCTGGAAACTGGTCCAGGTGACTGTAGAGATAATGCACTTTGATGGACATGTTACATCCTAAGTTTTTGAAATTCTCCAGCATGTTTTTAACAATTCCAGAGTAGTTACTTGACTTGTGATTTTCAAGAAAGTTTTTAGTAACTTCTGTAAAAGAATTCCATAGGAGAAGTTCCAAACTGGTCATTTAATTTGAGGAATCAGTATGTTTTATCGATATTCTTATCTGCAGGTCATCAAAAATACCCGCTTTTGTCTTTTCCATGCTAGAATAAGTGCAATACTTTTCTATTCTTCCGTTAATTTGGTTGAATGAGCAGCGAAACTGAACCACATTGGTTACCATTGTGTAAAAGAACACACTTAAGGCTTATTTTAGAGCTATCCATAAAGAGACGCCGTTCATTTGGTTCGTATTCTGAAAGACCCATTTTGAAAAGGCCTTGCACATCCGAACAAAAGACAAGATCATTTTCCGAATTAAAAAATGGTAGCAAGTCTTGCTCTCTAGTACGATAGAATGCCACTTTGGTACCTGTCACCAACAAGTTATTTTCTTAATATCTGGAAGCCAACACCTCTGCAGATCCTTAAAGTAGTTCAAGATCCCTCATTAAATCGTTTAATTCTACTAGGGTAAAAGATTTTTGCTCTGCAGACGCTATTTCTTCGATATCACTATCGGTAGACATTTTACTATGGATTTCTTCAAATGATGGTTCACGGGTAGAACATAATATTAGAACAGGTGCTTCCTCTGAATGTGGTAAAGGTTTTCTAGCCGATTGTGTCTGGATAAATCATTTTTTTAACATTAACACCACGCAAATTGACACAATAGAAGTAACAGTCATCGAAGCGCTTTTTTTGTTTTCTCCATCGCATAGACACTTCGAACCTCATACGGCTTCTTCTACCATTGACCCACTGTCTCAAGCGTTCATAGCACATTTTGCAAACAATTTGAGGTATCCACGGGTTGTTTTCGTCTACAATTTGCGACTTAAAATACGAAAAATAAGCACTTTTTACAGAATCTGGTTTAGATTTCCTGAACTTTTTGGCTGTTTATTCTTCACAAATATAACAAAACACATTTGAATCATTGAGACAACTTCTTCGCGATGAAGACATGATATCAAAATCGATTTACTTGTAGAAAGATACTAATAAGACGTGAAATCATGTTCCCGAAAGTACTGATTATAGCAAATTTAAAAAACAGAGTATAGACAAAAAACTACACGTAGGAAAAAAGCAGTAAAAATATTTTTTATATTACCAATGTATACCTAATACAAAACCACTAACGAGACCTCGGCACCAAAAATTTTTTTTTAATTTGTTGACCTGTGTTATCTTATATCTAGCACTATTCACTTTAGAACAGACATTAAGTCCTCTGTATCATCGTAGGACATGCTTTGGAGGATATTCTTCACAACTCGCTTACAACAACCATAATTCAGAGGATAAATGCTTGTTATAGCATTTATCCTATTGTATAGTAGAGGTCCCAAAAACAAATAAAATTTACCTGTGTACTCATGTTTTATTGCAATTCTTTCAGTGCAAACAATATCTTTCCGCCTTTTGTTAGATACTTCAGTGCTATAGGGAAGCGCAGCGTGCTGTTTTAGTACTGTGCTCAATATAAATAACTGGCGGACTGTTAGTACTTCACAGGATTTGTATAAGAGGTCAGTGGGAAATAGGAAAGAGCGGAATGTGGCTACTTTGAGGATCGCTCTCTGAGCTCGCTCGATGGGCAATTGCTTCATCCTTCAAAGAAACTCCAAGCGTCGCTATGTCGATGTATGAATACACCAGCCCCCCGAGACAAGTGGTAATTCGTGGGCATTGGTATTGTAGAATAGAAATCATAAATGTATGGGATTGACACTTATTTTGACGTTTATGACAGTCAACGTATGTTTTTTTTAAGAATGGCTCTGTGCTTTTAGCTTCAATTCCGCCAATGTCCCGTAGTAGAGCCAACGTATGTTAATCCCATACATTGCTCAATAATTTTGCCACTTGCCTAGAGGAGCAGTTGATACCAGTCTTCCAAAAACAATTTTAAGTGCTCTATGAAGTTTTGAACGCAATTTCTCTGCCAGGATCGTGGGATGCCCGACTCGCACTTGACCGACTTTTACACGTATTTTATTTTTAGTGGTACTAAATAACATTATGTAAATTTTGTTGTTTATTAATACATTGTGTTTAACTTTAAATTACAATACGCACACATGTTAAGTAACAATGGTGAGACTTTTTGTATCTACATAATATTATTGTATCTATAAATATATCTTTTTTTTTCTTTTTTTTATAGAGCACATCAATTTGACTTCTCATCGTCTGATGGTAAGCTGAAGGTAAAGTCTTGGAAAAGAGGGTCACCATTATAGACACGTACTATATTACAACGCGACGGTGGCACTTAGCTTGACGGCCTCGTCAGATGCTTTTTTACGCCCCGCTGAAATGACATGGGACTGTAGAAAGAGGGAAACACATGTACTGGTAAGGAATTCCACATCTTAATGGTAGGTACGGCAACAGAACCGCTTGTTTCTTGATGGAATATTCTGCACCGTGTGCAGACATCTGAGCAGCAGGCACATGCTGTAACAAACATCTCGAATGATCGAAGTGAGCTCGATAGCTGAATCCGCGGTGATTGGTCAATTTCGCGAAATTGACCAATCACCGCGGATTCAGCTATCGAGCTCACTTCGATCATTCGAGATGCAAGTTACAGCATGTGCCTACAGAGGGTGACATCTGAGTCTAGCACGTGTTGTCCTGTGTAGTTCGATTCCCATTCAGTGCAAATATTTGTATGCATGAATATGACTATTAGCATTGGTAATTTCGCGAAATTGACCAATCACCGCGGATTCAGCTATCGAGCTCACTTCGATCATTCGAGATGCAAGTTACAGCATGTGCCTACAGAGGGTGACATCTGAGTCTAGCACGTGTTGTCCTGTGTAGTTCGATTCCCATTCAGTGCAAATATTTGTATGCATGAATATGACTATTAGCATTGGTCTAGTCGTGTCTTGGAGAGCACGTTAAACCGTCTGTCTCGGGTACGATCATCTATCATGGCAGTTATTACGGATCGTTGGAGCCCTAAAAAGTACTAAAAAAAAACAACGCTCTAGCTGCAAAGCTTCGATATCTCCTAATGTTACCATTGGGTCGTGGAGGTCAGATGGCAATCGCTCACGGAAAATATCGAGATCTAGCCAAATCTGTAGTAAGACTGGTTAAGCGGACCCCAGCAAAAAGCTTCGGATGCGACTGGGAATTAACGCTAGGATGACTGTACTTTAGCATGCGCGCGAGATGACGACGAAAAAATAATTCGTAATCAAAAATTGCCAACTCGCGCGCGCTCGCGAATTTGACGATCGCGAGATGGTGAATGACCAGATATTTATACGTGAGAATAATTCAAGGGAATTAACGCTAGGATGAAGAAGAAGATATTCTAGAAATACATATATTTATACATGAGAATGATTTAAGATAGTGACGCAAACGAACATCAATTTTGCGCAGCTACTTAAAAAAAAATACTTAAAAATACTTAACTTTAATTTAATTTACATTACGTAAACTACATGCATTTGTAACACACACAGACCTGTTACATACTATTATGATATATTACTTTGTTGACGACTTCTGTGGCGTAGCGTATAGCGGCAGAAGTGTAGAACATTCGGTGGACCTTGGGCAACGTTCCTCTCCCGTACAGGGCCTCGATCATGCCACTGACACTGCAAGAAAATTCCATTTAATTTAAGCCTTTGAAGTAATGCAGTTTAAGTTTAAAATTAAATGGCTTTTTGTAGAGTGAATGAAAGAGTGTAGTGAAACTTTTTTCATTTAATTTTGGACTTGGAACCTATAGCAATAAAGTTCAAAATTTAATACCCTTTTTGCAGTCTCTGTGGTGTAACAGTGGTTAATGCTTTAGCAGAATAAAGGCCCAGGGTTGTTGCTTGACCTTTCAAATAGGCTCAGAATACAGAACAAACCAGAAGCCGCATTCGCTAATAGCTGCATATCCCGCACTGTGTCCAAAAACGATACTCTGTCTCGCTCTATAGTGAAACTTCCCGCTCGCGTAATGTTGCTAGGCTAAGGTGCGGTTCCCAACTTTAGGGTAGTCATGAAACACTAGATAAGAGATATAACACTAGATATTCAATATCTGTATTATACAGAGAGGTGATCAGTGTAAGTTAAAGCTATAAAATATATATAAATTTAATGAAACACGGTAATAAGGTAAGTATTTTTTCAATAGTATAATGATATACAAAGTCTATAGACGCAGTGTCACTCCAATGCGGCGTAAATAATACCTAGCTACTACTCTGGTACATGTTGACAATATAGGTACATACTTATATCTCCTATTTCATCCATTTCAACTTTTCTCTTCATGCATCGGTAGGGAAACTAAAATTAGAAACATTTTATAGAGAAAAAATAAGTACCTACTTACATTATACATAATATTGCTACTGTGCGATAAAACCACCAATTGTATATAGGTACCCACATAATAGTGTGTTTAATGATGTCTGTGGTGTACCTACATATAGATTCAAAATGAATGACGATTCCGAAGTTTGTGCGTAACGATGCACGCGCCTGCGAGACTCGCAGCATATGCAGTATGTACATACTCGCAGTGATTGTTGAAATTGTTGTTTGCTATTTATTATGTTGAGTTTGTTATTGTCCTTCCACAAGCAGAGAAGGGGCTATGTAGGGTATACAGCCTAAAAAGCCGGATAGCCAATAAATTGTCGCTGTTGGTACAATAAACAATAAATGGTATTTCTTCAATTACTGAAGACAAACTCCTATGGTCATCTTCAGACACCATCTACAGATCCTGTATACTAAGAATACCAGACAAAACAGCTCAAACTCGATAGGTTTTTCTTGTTTAGTTTAGTATTTCTTAAGGCCATCTTCTGACTATATCATCAGACCAGCTCCATGGTACCATATTAATGCATTATCCCCTAAACTAACATGTATACAAAATTTCATCAAAATCAGTTGAGGATATTTGCTTCAAAATCGAGTTGCAAGATTTCTTTTCAAACAAATTAAGTAGGTAACATACCTACATCCTACATACAGTGAAAGTAGGTAATGAAAAGATTTTTATAATAATATCATTATTATATTATCATGGACGAGTAAAGTGAACAGAATATTTTTGTACCTACCTGCGCATGGCACTCGTACGTACTACCGAGCCATTTAGTTTGATTTGAACCGTATTGTACAATAAAGAGACCTATCTAAGTATATATTCGTTTAAATTTCATAAAAATAGGTGGGTAAAATTTTCAATTGACATGGCAACACACAAGATGGCAGCGTCTTCCTCTAAATCAATCACAATTAAATTCAATAATTAAATAACTATGCATTTGTATACGCTAATTACAGATGAAATGTGATCCCATCCTGTTTTTTTGTAATCCTAGATGTATTTTTACATGTAGGAACAACTAAAACCGACATTTTAAAATTAAAATTGACACTGATGTAATACGTCTGACGCGCTACGTGCATACGAGTGAATGCGAGTGACAATATTCAAACCAAGACGATTTGTCTTGGTTTGTGTGTCTTCACTTTTGAGCGCGCTTGCGGTTTCTGGTTTGTTCTGTATTCTGAGCAAATAGGTTATAACTTCAACGCGGTGGATCAGGTCAAGAAAATCATTATCTTATATATAAAACTCTTAGTCCTGACTGACTGATTGACTTAGAGACAACGCACAGCCTAAACCGCTGGTCCTAGAGACTTGAAATTTATAGAGAGTGTATGTTTTGATGCGTGGAGGTGTACTAAGAAACGATTTTTCGAAATTCGGTCCCTAAGTGCCTAAAAAGTGCCAAAAACGTACTTTCTTAAAACTGAAGAACGGGTGAACAGATTTTCATGATCTTTGGTTTTTTGAATGTGGCTTTGTCGCCGAATAGCAATTATCACAATTCCAATGTGGCAAATTTACGAAATAATGTAATATTAAAGAAAATACGAAATATTATGGCGCTAATATCGCTAGCAAATTTGTTACCATGACAACGGGTACTAAAGTGATGGTGTCAACGCTAGGTCACATTTTGATCTGTCAAATGATAATATTCATAAAACGTCACTCTCTGTCACGTATAATTACAAAGAATGTGAAAAATATTAATTTATGTACTATGTAAGAGTTATGTACTGCGGTTTCTTTATTTAATTGATTGGAAATAGAATTTAAAGAAGTTTTTTAGACTGGCTCACTTCGATGGAGTATCCAATCTTCAGTTAAGTTCCACGGACTGCGAGAGGTATTATAGTAGAATAGCAGCGTGCGTCGCGAGGACAACATTCGGATTTACATATCAGACCCATTATTGGTAGTATTGGCATCGAGCATTAAATAATATACCTACTAGAGCATATACTGCGTCAGCTACCAGCTACTATGATACCATAGTATTTCATCACATTGACTACACGACATGATAGCACAGCGATTATAGCTATAGATGTACCGTATATGAAAGAAAGCCTAAAAGTAATACAGCACGTTATCATTCAGATGAATACTAACTTATTTATAAGCCCTCACACAGTAAGGTACGTGAATTTAAATCTATACGCAGATATAACACAAGGGGCGGCTAGAAACGTTTCACCAAATAGGCGAACGCCTGCCTTCTAGAAAAGTTCACTTTCTTTCTTGACGAGAAGTATACTAAGGCAACAATTATTAGAGATGGCAGAACACCATTCAATAACTTCCACTTATCAGCTGTGGGCTCAATTAGTCAAGCACAGTGCACTTCTGATTAAGATGACAAAGAATATAATACAAAATGTTTATTTTCTTACTATTATTTTTAGATCAATAAGAAAAACTAAACCACCACAAATTATAAGTTGTTTTATTTATATTCATTTTTGACGTATCACATAGTAATTTATGTATCCTCAGCATTTACCAGCGCATTGAAGGACATCTTCAAGACTCTAGAGTAGGTACATCTCGCACCTTCGGTTCGCTGACGACATCATCATAGTTGCGGAGTCGCTGGAACAACTGGGCGAAATGCTGCACAGCCTGAATGGTGCTTCCCGACAAGTCGGCCTCGATGTAAACTTGGATAAAACCAAGATTATGTTCAACGAACATGTTGTACCGAGACCGATTGCCATCGAAGGAGCGACACTCGAAGTTGTTCAAAAATATTATCTACCTGGGGCAGGTTATCCAGCTCTTGGTAAAACCGACTTCGAGAAAGAAATAGCCAGAAGAATCCAACTGGGGTGGGCAGCATTTGGCAAACTACGTCGGGTCTTCTCCTCCCCCCTTCCGCAATGCATCAAAACAAAGGTTTTTGACCAGTGCGTCCTGCCTGTTATGACTTACGGTGCCGAAATGTGGCCACTGAAGGTGGGGTTATTTCGTGACCTAAAAGTCGCGCAGCGGGCTATGGAGCGGGCTATGCTTGGAGTATCCTTAAAAGATAGAATTTGAAACGAGGTCATCCGACATAGAACCAAAGTTAAGTTACCGACATAGCTCGCAGAATAAGCAAGCCAAAGTGGCAGTGGGCTGGCCACGTCTGCCGAAGGACTGATGGCCGTTTGAGCAGACAAGTCCTAGAGTGGAGACCGTGAGAAGGAAAACGGAAGGTGGGACACCCCTTAGCCAGGTGGACCGACGAACTGTGAAAGGCGGAAGATCGGCAAACGTGGCGCATATTAGGAGAGGCCTATGTCCAGCAGTGGACAGCAATAGGCCAATTGATGATTATTATATCCTCAGCATACAACAGCAACCTTCATAGTTATGGTATACTGATGATATCGCACTGGCGGACAGGGCTCTTCAAAGCAGGTGGAATCCCAGTTCTAACAGAGCTTGCGAACCTGTTTGATTCCGTCATCCAGCAGAACTTAACATCTAGGATATGGAACTGGAGTGCGGTGGTACTGTTCTCCAAAAAAGGCTTTAAGGCCTTGCTGAAGAATTATAGATCAATCACTCCTGAGTCATATCTCTATACAAGTTGTTCTTGAGAGTCGTCATGAATAGTTGCGAGTTCAGTTTTAAAAGGGTTACCTACTCAGCCGCTATGTTTGGCATTTGTGATTTACGAGAAGCCTTCTGACATTATCTAGACCTGAGCATTTCTGGATTGTCTACGACGGTGTCGTGCTGATACGATTTTTCATTGCTGTGTTTCTAATTTTAGATTAGAAAACGAAGCCCAGTAGGAGATATACGTCGAAAGGTCGACAAGGGTTGGGCAACACTGGACAAATTCGTCGAGGTTTCTACTCCCCTGTTATGACTCATGGGGCCGAATTTAATATTTTAAAAAACTCACTACTGAGAGAGTGAAAATAAGGCGTCGAAAGTTTATACAACAAGTCCATCATAGAAAAAATACTTTTGGTGGCAGTAGTCGACATCCACGCAGGCGGAGCTGCGGGCGAAAAGCTAGTCATCGATAAAGTTAACGGTTCTAGTTATTCGTTTTTTTTCTACCATCACTATCCTAAGGGAAGAAGGGAGTGGGGTATGGTCTTTATCAGTAGGAATTTTTCCGGTCTAGCTGCAAAGCTTCGATATCGTCTAATGTTAAAATGGGGTTGCGGAGGTAAGATGGCAATCGCTTCACGAAAAATATGGAGGTCTAGCCAAATCCGTAATTAAGACTGGTAAACCGGACCCCAGACTCCGAGCTGAAAGCTTCGGATGCGACTGGGAATTAACGCTAGGAGGAAGAAGTAGGAATTTTCACCCAAAAAAAGGTATGAAACACTAGGTACTATACCGTCTCTTCAACATCACAATTTTGACTTTGTCTCAAAAGATAGTGTTTAAGATTTTTTTTATTATTGGTTACGGTATTCACAGCAATACATAATTTATTTAGTTAAATATAGCACTCCTTCAAAACACTTATAAGCACTATATATTTTACTATGATGTCGACCTTTTGATTAAAAAATAACTCCAAGAAATCACTTTAGGTACTCTTCGAAACTGGATGTAGAGCAATAACCGCGGTGTTATTTTTAGATTGTCAGACTCACACCTATACATTTTATGTACATCAATTCACGTTTTCAATCTATATTTTAGCGATCCCTTATTCAAAATTTTACTATATGAATCAATACATAGTACCCGGTTATCATGAATTACTCGAAATCGTTCTTTGCCTTCTGGTAAGCCTGATGGTAAGCTACCATCAGGTGAGGTGAAGTCAAATTGACGTGTCATATATAAAAAAAATCTTAAGTGGAGAAGAATTGTTTTTATGGTGTCGTCACTGTGTGTAAGTTATGTAATAAATTACCCCCTTAGGGCTGGAGTTGCGTGAAATCCGTTCTAAGCGGCTGTCTTCTCTATAAGGAACCTATCTGCCAAATTTCAAGTTTGTAGGTGTCATAGTTTCTGAGATTTCGTAATTAATCAGTGTATTCGTGTATTTCGCTTTTAGATATATAGATGTTAAGTTGGTTTGGACCTACGAGTATATGCTTCAGTAACTCAAAATATTTCGGCATCGGTAGAGTTTAAATATTGACACGTTATAAGTAGGTACTACGTTAGGTCATTCAACCCGCTTCAAACAAGGGTAAGCAATCTATCTCCAATAGCCGAAGTAATAAGAGCCGTTTCATGTATGAAAACTTCTTTATTTGATTTAGTAAGCGATTTATTAGCAGCATTACCACAGATTACCTAATAGTTGCATTACTCTAGCCATTAGGTATATATAAATGTTGAATAAGCTATATGCAACCGGAATAATGTACCTTTCTACATAGAAACTAGAGGAATATCACATAATATAATCTACAATTGAATTTTCTCATCTTCTGAATTCAACTTGGATTAGATTGTAATTAATCGTCACGGTTAAGCCCCTTCGATCGTGTACTTTGAATTAACTTACAATAATAAAATGGTGCGAATAACAAAATTACTAGGTAGGTAACCTACAGTGATTTTTATTTGGAAATTTGACGCCTTTAATCACGCCTGTATCCCTGGAGGGTTAGGCACAGGTAAATTAACACCCACATTTCACCAATCATTGTATTCGGTCCCATGTACTTAATTGGGGGTGAGCCTATTGCCGTATTCTGGTCATTATTGTTGAGTTGATGTGAAGCTGCGTCTAGACTGTATACTATCTGTCTGATGCTAAACAGCCCTATCATCTTGTACGACACCGTATGGTAAGAGATGGGGTAGTCCAATTTGTACTTTACCGGGAACCACGCGTCTGTGATAAATGGAAGAAAAATGCAGTGGATATACAATGGTAAATGAACTGCAAGAAGACCATGTGAGCAGCAAGCAGTAAGTTAAGGCCAAGCCAGGCGAATCTATATGGTGACCAGTTATTTTAGTTATGGGTAAGACATAAAGGGATTGGCAGTTCGAATATTGACAATCCATATTATTGCGGAACCTCTCTGTGAATACACATGTTGATATTTTTTTTGTATTTATGAAACTAGTTCACTGCATGTTTTCATTGCGGAATAAAAAGCCGCTTACTATAAATTTTGTACTTATTTTGAGTACAGACGAACTGTCCTCAACATGTTTAAGGGAAAATTTTGTGTCCTTTGTGTTCTTGTAGTCCTGCAGGCCAGTTGGGGTAAGAAATCTGCCTATGTTTTACATTTAAGTCGCGTATAATTTGAATTGGGAATTATTTGAGATAGAAAAAGATTTTGTTTGTCATAAGTATAATACTGGGCCAATTACCTACATTTTGTTTTTCTATATTGAAAACATTTTGTCGTCAATAATCCCTACTAATATTATAAATGCGAAAGTAACTCTGTCTGTCTGTCTGTCTGCCTATCTGTCTGTCTGTCTGTCTGTCTGTCTCGCTTTTACGACTAAACCGCTGAACCGATTTTGGTGAAATTTGGTATAGGGGTAGATTAGACCTTGAGAAAGGACATAGGCTATGTTTGGTCGCAATAACCGACATCCACGCGGGCGGAGCCGCGGGCAAAAGCTAGTATAAATATATATTAAAAAACAAGCTTTTTCTATCTTCAATAATACTAAATATCCAGAGCATTGTAATTGCATCGTTGCCTCGGCCAATTGTGCCGTATTTTATATAAGAAACTTCACCATAGGGCACTTTAGTTTCAATGATACTTTGTTTATGCCCAAAAACTAAGTTAATATTTGCATGCCATTAAATGCTAGATGTGCTGAACTGTAATAATCCCATTCATCATGTTTGACCACATTACTGTAAATAAATGAATTTGAATTTGAAAGTAATTACCAATTTATTTCTGATTAAAAAAAAAAAGATTTATTATCATCCTCTATTTTATAGGTTTGAATAAAGGACCATGTCAAAAAGATGATCTCATTTGTGTAACACAAAGGGCCAATGAAATATTGATGACAGCTATTAATGGAGATGCTAGATTAAATATGGAGCGCTTGGAGCCCATAAAACTAGACTATGTTGCAGGAAAACTATCTAACATCAATTATCAGACGTATAATACCACTGTGGTAGGCGTTAAAGATTGTCGTGTGGTGCAAGCCAAGTAAGTGCTTACAAGATTAAGTATCGTCATCAAAAAAGTTTGTTCAAATCAATACCTATATAAAAAAATCAATGCCACTTTTCATTGTAATTTTATAACTCAAGAACGGGCTCACCTATCCAAACGAAATGTTTAGACTTTGTTCGGTCTATTTAGTAGATGGTTTATTATGTGAAGTTTGCACAAAATCAATCGAGCGGTTTTTAATTTATCTATCAATTTTTTTCGTAGCGAAGCACGTACCGGGTCGCTGGTATAATATATTGCATAGATTCAGTTTTATGCATCAGTTTAATTAATTTTTTGATGAGTTCAATATAGATTTAACTCAACAATAAATAGGCGTCATTTAGACCTGAGGATTTTCTCGCACGTTTCGACCGAAAAATCGTACGCGACTATCACTGGCAATAATCGCCAAACCATTGCCTTGTCACAGTGTTTACACACAGGCAAAGACTAAATTCTCCTCTACGATTATGTCATACGAGATTGTCAAGTGACATATCGCCTATTTCAAAGTATGATTATTTTTGCAAGTGTTTAGACGAAGCAACTTTTTTCTGCCCTTTCGATAATCGTATAATACAAGCGAGAAACTCTACTCATCTAAATGAGGCTTTTATGGGTCCAGGCTGACTGATATTACTTTCATTATTATTGGACTTTGACAATGTTTTCAAAATTGAAAACTTGTAGTGCGACAGAGTGAATGTAACCTAGGCGCGACACCAAGAGAAGCGAATTGACAGATTGTCTATTCAATATGTCTTCAAATGAATTATTAACATTCAAACCTGAGTGCCATTCTTATCAGCTTATCAGCTTAGTGGTTAAGGAGTCAGCCTTACGATCGAGAGGTCCCGGGTTCGAATCCTGGCCATTACACTACCGACGTGAACCCACTCCTAGCACAAGGAATTTAGCTTCGGTTGCTAATATTAAAAAAAAAAAAAACTTAATATCAGCTTAAATGTTGAAACTTTTAGGCCCATATTCTAGAATGGTACTCAATTCTAAATCTCGAGTTATCTGAGGACATATTGAGTACCTTCAAGAATACAAAACCCATTCTTACAAAATAACCTTCCGGAACGTTAGGTCCTTTTACCGGAATGTCCAGTCGGTTCATTAGGTCTCTTTCCCTGAAAGTCCATTCCCCGAACGTCCACTTCCCTGAACGTCCACTTACCTGAATGGCCATTTCCCTGAACGTCTACTTCCCCGAACGTCCACTTCCCTGAACATCCACTTCCCTAAACGTCCCACTTCCCTGAACGTTCACTCTCCTCACGTTATACCAAAATGCTAACCTTCTTTTAAATACTTGGAATTACTCCAAAATGGTACCTTATTTACACACTATTCATTTAAAAATCCTATATCGTAAGATAACTACAGTAACTCTACAAAAGCCTTAAGGCCGTAGGCCGTTTCTCGTCAGAATCTATATTAAGTAGTTTATAGAAGTTCAGGTAAGTGCACATTCAGTGAAGGAGACTATCGGGGAAGTGGACGTCCAGGGAATGGGCTTTCAGGGAAATGGACATTCAGGTAAGTGGACGTTCAGTGAAGTGGACGTTCGGGGAATGGGACTTTCCAGGAAAGAGACCTAATGAACCGACTGGACATTCCGGTAAAAGGACCTAACGTTCCGGAAGGCAAAATAATAGACTGTACTGTACATTTTAATCATAAAAAGAGGAAACAGTTTCCACTTAGAAAAAAAACGACTTCTCGCTATAAACTTATAACTAACTGACGGAAGCCGAATATTCGCGTTAGAAGTTTTTGCCATTTTTGCTTCGGTTCTTAATATTTATAAAAGATAATTACTAGACTATTAGATATTGTAGTAAGTATGTACCTACTTGCTTTTTGAAATAATAAAAAATTAGTTACTATTCCAAGGTTTCTGATAACATCAAAATTTTTGTAGCCTTGTAATGTCTTAAAAATAAACACTTCAATTTGCGTGTTTTCTTATGTTAAATATAAACTTTTCCGCCACGTATCGCTTGAGAACAACATAATTTAACAGCAAATTGACTAAACCGTTTTAGTATGTTTACAAAAAATATTTTTTCACAATTACTTATTTTAAGGACCGAAATAAGGTTTATAAGTGCCCGGTTAATGGCAATAGGCTCGCCACCTATTAAACTGGGACCTAAACATAAACGGCGAAATGTGGGTGTTAGCACCTCTGCCTACCCCTTCGGGGATATAGGCGTGAGTTTATGTTATGTTATGTTTTAAGGACCGAAATATTAGGTGTATAAAAAACCATAAAACAGTATGCTCCAAAATGGAGTTTTGGAGCATACTGTTTATCAGTGTACAAAAGTGTCGGTCAAATAATGTGATTTATAATATTCTGTTGTCTAATTTCAGGTTGACTTTGGATAAAAATTCAATGTTTTTAAATCTAGTTTGCCCTTACATGTACATGTATGGAGTTTATGAAGTGTCAGGAAAGCTTCTAATCGTTCCTATTGAAGGGAAGGGTGATTTTAGGATTGATGCCAGTAAGTTTCATTATTCTATTGTGTAGTGTGTTAATCACCCGGGTACCTAATAATACTTCTCCAGGTAATAATAATTATTGACTGGAATAAGAGTTTTTAGAAGGAAATAAAATTATGTAAGTACACCACTAATCGAACCCGCAGATGAATTCTTCATGACTTTAGAAAGACAGTCAGCATTCAGAAGAAAATCTGAGATTTCAGATTTTGAGGCTGAGGAATAAATAATTTGTATATCTCACCACAATGAAGTTCAATAAGAAGCTCATTTTTCTGGTAAAAATTATTGGTTTTAGTTATTACTCGTGAAATGACTGTATCGTTGGTTGGAGATGTATGAAGTATTTATTGTCTTAGATAATTCAATTTGTTAGTAACCAAAAGTATTCTGATATAGGAGGTAGACTTTAAAAGAGCTCGCTAATGATTGTGTATTCGTTTTTGCAGAAGATTACCATATTTCCGTTGACGCTGAAACAAAACTCATTCGTGGAAAAGATGGTACAGAGTACATCAATTTCAAGAGTTTTAAACTAAATGGTGATTTGCAAGGAGGGATGGTTGTAGACCTGAAAAACTTATTCAATGGACAACATAAGGATTTGGGTAATTCATTTATATTGCAAGTAATTTAGCTAAGCTATAGGGTTTAAATTCGTGTGGAATATTATTAAATGAGCAAATTTATGTACAATTTACGCACACGCAAAAACATCACATTAGTTTGAACATTGAAAAGGCTGAAGAAAAAAATAACTACATATTATCAATTTGTACTCAGTTAACCCCTTTATGCACCTGTGTAATAAAAGTGTAATAACAAAAAGTGTAATTTATGGTCTCTTTACTAAACCTTGGAATTAGCCTAGAGGGGATTTTACGCATGTGTAATGATAAAACGCAATTTGCATCAATTATTTATGAATAAATACACTAGTAAATAGATATGACCTTTTTAAAATTCAAGTGATCTAAATAAAGATTACTTGAATTTTGAAAAGGTTAAAATCTAACAAATTATTATAAATAAAAGAAAACCCAATATTGAATTAATTTAATTAATACATGACTCAATTGGTTTTGAGCCCACGTAATTAGTAATTACAATATTATTTTCTTTTCAGCTGACGCTGCTCTAAAATTTGCCAATGATCAATGGAAACCAGTTTCCAAGGAACTTCAGGGGCCCATCTTAGAAGCAAATGTGAAGAAAATTGTTAGAAACATGAACAAATATTTGAAAACTGTGCCTCTTAATCAACTTTTCCTTTATTAAGGACAAAATAAGCATCGTCTTTGTCTCAGTCTAACTTGTCTAACGTGTCTAAACTTGTCATCAAGTTTAGAGTAAAATAGAAGCTCGTTCTTGCTGTACCTAAACGTGTTTAGTACGTAGATACTATAATTAAATTTAAGGCTAATAATAACTAATATAAATAAGACACTAAAAGTCGTTGAGTGTCTTATTTATATAAAACAATAAACTTTTATATGTAAATAAAAACAAATTAAATTTAATTGTTGTTGCAGTCTCAATTTACAAAAACCCTTTACATTCAAATAGTATTTCCTAATCCTGAGGGCTGTCCAGAGTCCTACTAATATATTCAAAACCCAAACCAGCCTCACCTACTAAGCCATGCACCTGCTAACAACGCGTTGACGCATTCTTCTCAGGGTTGGAAGGTCAGAAAGCATTCGCTCCCGGGAAAGATAACCCTAGACTCTGAAATGCAAAGGGGTCACAACTAAGAAATTGATATGATGATAATGAATATGTTCTTATAGCAAACGTGCTAACGCTTTTGAACGCTTGTAATAGCTAAAATAAGACAAACATCAAAGGAAAAGCGGCCCCGGGATCATTGCCAAACTAAAAACCGTTAGAACTCTGTGGTTTCATATTCATTAGGTTTCATACATTATGGTTTTTACTATGAGCCATAGATTCTTCTACATACATACATACATACAGTCACGCCTCTTTCCCAGTGGGGTAGGCAGAGACTACAGTTTTCCACTTGCTACGATTCTGGCATACATCTTTCGCTTCTTCTACTTTCATAATTGTTTTCATACATGCTCGCCGGTTTCGGGTACTCTTGACATGTCCCTTCTTTAATATGTCTTCAATCTGACTGACATACGTATGTCTAGGTCAACCTCTACCGGGTTGCCCATTCACCCTCGCTTCATAAATCTGTTTCGTCAGTCTTCTTTCGTCCATCCTCTCCACGTGTCCGAACCATCTAAGCATCCCTTTCTCTATCTTAGTCACTACATCTTCAACCATACCACAACGTTCTCTTATCACGGTGTTCCTCACTCGATCCGTCATCTTCATAATATATGTATATACTTATCTAATATTAGACTTTTATGCATATGAACATTATAATAAAGATATGAATCTCATGATATTAAGTATTACCACAGTGTATTCTAGACTGTGCAACTACTTAATTCCGCTACTACTTATCGTATTCTAAAAAATGTGTATGTAATTAAATTAATTTTGTTGAATCAAAAAATATATTATAACTACATAATTTAATCTGACTGCCTCTGTGGCGTAACGGTAGTAAACGCGGCCGCTACGCAGGAGGCGCGGGTTCGATCCCCGCTCAGTGCAAATACTTGTATGCATGAACATGAATATTTGCATTGGTCTGGGTGTTTCTATGTATAATATTGTATTAACGAAAAAAAAATGTCTCTAAGTATGTTTATCCGCACTCTAGAACCTATACATAAGCTAGTTAAGCTATGCTTAGGTACTTTGGGTCTAGATAGCGCTGTGTAGAATGTACTACAATATTTAAAAAAAATCTTAAATTACAAATTTTTAGCCTCAACTAAAAATTATAAGATGAAAATTCTTATGAGTTGTCCACACTCGAAAGGTACGCTGGTGGTGTGTGGATTTGATTCCCGCTCAGTGCAAAATATTTTTATGCGTGAATATGTCTATTTACATTGGTCTGAATATATCCGTGCCTCAGGGTGCACAATGAGCCGTCGCACGGTGGGTCGAAACTGCTAAAAAAAGGACATAGGATTTCATGTCACAAATTCCATTAAAAAAATACCTATCGAAAGATCTCGTCATTCTTATGTATATTTATTAAAAAAGTTTTTCTCTAAAACTGATAAAATATTTTCAATTATTATTAGGTATATGGAATGAAACCAAAACCGCTAAAATTTGGCTAAATCTTGTCAGGTCTTGCTTTGAAACTACTTTAGTCTTATTATTTGGCTTATTAACTATAATTAACTCTACATAATCGGCACGCGCATGCACATGCATGCATATACACATTATTGTGGTAATTTACGAAATCAGAACTCGAGAAAAATAATAATTATTTAATGTTTTCGGATTCTAATAACTCTTGAACAGGCAACTGCAGGCGCGAGCTGATTACGTAGAATTATAGTTATTAAGCCAAAGAACAGAATAAAGTAGTTTCAAAGCAAGACCTGTCAAGATTTGGCCAAATTTTAGTGGTTTGAAACTAAAATTCCATACAACAAAAAGTTAAAATATTTTTTTTAGGCAAACTATCAGTTTTAGAGAATTTTTTTTTAATAAATATTCATCAGAATGACAAGATCTTTCGAAAGGTTTTTTTTTAAACGAAATTTGTGACATATGCAGCAGACCCCTTTTTAGCAGTTTCGACTCGGTCTCGGTCTTGGTCTCGATTGTCAAAGGACTTGCGACTTGCGAACTCTAAAAGCCCAAACACTGGTCAAACTGCATTACTTCGATATCGGCAATTGGTTGTGGTGATCAGATAGAAATTCGCTTCTCAGAAAATACCGAAGTTCAGCCGCGAGCGCGACGGAGTTAGACTGGAAAAAGCGGGCTCCGGACTGAAAGAACTGTGGTAGGTAGGTCACGATGGTATTTCCATCCCAATCGAGCAGTCCGACTGACTAGATAACCCCGTGTTGTGTTCCCGGCGGTAAGTAAGGTAGACAGAGCTCACGAGATAGCTTTTGTGGTGTTAGTGAGAAGACTAAAGGCTTGTCCTACTTATCTTCTGCGCTGACTGCACAGAATCTCTGTGTTCTTAAAGGGTTGGCAGCACAAGTGTGACTCCCCTAGTGTTGCACTCGTCCAAAGGCCACGGTAACCACTTTCCACCAGGTGGACCGTGCGCTTGTCTGCGACCTAAGAGGAATCAAAAAAAATTACCTACAAGGCATTAAGACCTGATTTAAATGTAACTTCGTCGATTTACCCCGCGATGGACTAAAATTATAAACCCATAAGTGCCGGGAAATGGACTCGTGCCAATGATAGGATGGCTCACCCCTGTATAACACGCACACACAGATTAGAAGATGATAAAATCTTAGAATTGAATACAATATGCAAAATAAGTCTGTTAAATTAATGCCTTGAAAACCAAAGGTTAAAATTAATTAACATTAATATGTAAAGAATTTTTTTGTACACTGTCTTTTATTTTTGTATCTAGTAATAGACGTTAGTAGCCCACGAGTCAAGCCTTACTTTTAGCTTAGACTCTTTGAGCGACGCATGTTGTTGAAGTTATTACATCGTCAGCAATGTTTACCCTATTATTATTCTTCTTGTGTGCTCTTATTGGCAATGTCTTATCAACTCCAGGTAAGTTACAGTTAAAAAGGTTATATATTAATAGCAGTTTGGTCAGCAAACCTAATGTATTATTTAATAAACTACCGCTACTCAGGTTTTTAAAATAATTTTGAAATGAAAACAGTTTGAATTGGGTATACCTGTGTATAAAAATAGGTAAGGCACACTAATTAAATTTAATAATAGATATTAAATTTGGTTTATTTTTGAATAACAATTAACATATTTTTAACAACTTCTTGCATATATTTTATTACTTGCATAGATTAAGGTCATTACATACGCGAATGACTTTGACCATACAAATGCTCAAGGTCATTCGCTCATATTTTAACCGTAAAAATCAGTCAAACTAATTTTAATAGATAACTTTATAGGCGACAGTTACTAACTAAGAAAGTCACGTCATGCTAATACACTTATTTAACATACATGTGTTGGATACATATTGTAGAAAATATTTGGTTTGATAAGAAAGAGTAGAGTGAGGTTCAGAGCCTGTTTTCAACTATTTACTCCTTTTTTATTTAATTTGTGAAAAGGTGAAGTTACTCTGTATATTCTGTAGTATGCAAGCATGTGAATTCCAGATCTGTAGGTTATATAGTTAAAAATGAAAACGGTTTCGAAAATACCGATTTTTCGATGCTGATCTAATTCGGGGCCTTAATGCTTATTTTGGTGATTTATTGTTGTATATAGAGTTAACAAATTATTAAATATTTTGTATGAAAAGTAGAGCCACATCAAGGCTATAATTTATGTTATGGGTCTGGAAGAGCCTCAGGTCTCCCCAGAGCTTTAGAGCTCTCCAAATAACGTAGGTCGCTAGACAACCTCCGTCCTCAGCGTAGGCAAGGGGGTAACAGGTGGTGCCGCCTGTCACCCTGGCATAAGCAGGCCGGGGCAAGATGAGGATACCATTAACCCCATATCGGATGGAGCCATCTCAGAGATGTCCCTGACTGTGCCGCACCCCTCCTGTGCCGCACCCCGGATGTGGCGAGGTGTTAGATTGCCTAAAAGTAATTTTACACCTCGCCATCTGAAGACCCAAGTCGGCATGCGGTTTTAATTGGTTCAAGTTTGATATAATGGGGAGGGGATTATCCACGTACAAAAAAAAAACACAAAGAATGCTATTTGAGTTAATTATGTTAGTTTTTGTACTTACATTCTGATTTTAGTAAACTTGATTTCTTTATTGTTATTTTATAGCTATAAGTTTGCCCCAATGCAAGATTGACGATGATATTTGTGTCACTAATGCTGCTAAAGCAGCATACCCCATGTTGCTTCAACCTAATGCTGAACTTGGGGTTGAAAATATGGACCCTTTATTTAGTGACATAATAAAGGGACATTTATCTATTCTGAAGTATGAACTATACAATACTACAACAACTGGATTTAGATCTTGTGAAGTTCAAACTGCAAAGTAAGTTTCATTGGACCCATACTAATATTCTGTCTGTCTGTTACGCTTTCATGCCTAAACCACTGAACCAATTTTGATGATTTGTTAAGGAGATAGATTAGACCTTAGGAAAGCACATAGACTATGTTTGGTCGCGATAACTGACTTCCACGCGAGTGGAACCGCGGGCAACCGCTAGTAATTAATAAGTAATAAGTTTAAATTTAATTAATTGATTTCACATATATCCCTACTAATATTATAAATGTGAAAGTAACTCTGTCTGTCTGTCTGTCTGTCTCGCTTTCACGCCCAAACCTCTGAACCGATTTTGATGAAATTTGTCAATAATATTGTTATCACATATATCCCTACTAATATTATAAATGTGAAAGTAACTCTGTCTGTCTGTCTGTCTGTCTGTCTCGCTTTCACGCCCAAACCTCTGAACCGATTTTGATGAAATTTGGTATAGGGGTAGATTAGACCTTGAGAAAGGACATAGGCTATATTTGGTCGCGATAACCGACATCCACGCCACGCGGGCGGAGCCGCGGGCAAAAGCTAGTATTATCATAAAGATTATTTTACTAATAGAACAACTTTACAAACTCACAACACTTTACCTCTTATTACAAACATTGTTCAAAATAATTAAATTTTTAATTATAATTTTAAAACTTTTAACAATATTCTTTATATGTTTTAGATTCTTAGATGGAACAGGAGATAAGTTGAGATTAACATTTCTTTGTCCAAAGTTCGTTCTTGAGGGTCAGTACACCATTAACGGCCTTTTGATTATCCTTCATGTAGAAGGAGATGGAGACTACAGGATAGAATCAAGTATGTAAACAAGTTTTTAAACATCCATTCTTAGCAATTTGACAATACGGAATGCTCTCTAGCTAATATACCTTATAACCACGCCGCGTGGTTCCCGGCAGAGTAGAATTTGGACCACCCCATCTCTTCCCATGCGGTGTCGTACAAGGCGACTGAGGGATAGGGCTGTTTAACTTTAGACAGATATATACAGCCCAGACTCAGCCCCAGAGGCATGACTCGAGTCAACAATAGTGCCCGGTATACGGCAATAGGCTCACCCCCTATTACGTGGGACCCAATACAACGAATGGTGAAATGTGGGTGTTAATTAACCTCTGCCTAACCCTCCGGGGATAAAGGCGTGATTGTATGTATGTATGTAGACCTTATAGGTAACTACTTGTGTAGACACAGACTGCTAAAAAATTGCATCGAAAAAAACGGCGTGAAAAACGCGTTTTGTGTGAGTAAGCTAATGTCAATAATATTGTTATCTAAAAATAAATGTCATGTCTGTATGAGTGCATATCATCGGATGTATGTATATGTACATATATGTCGACTTATACTGAAATAATAGCCACTTTTTACGCCGCTTTGAAATGACTTTGTATATTATAGTCTGATGAGAGTTGGATAATAGTCTAAGAAGAATTTGCCTCAGCGTCTGGGGTTCGCTTTTTCCAGCCTAACTGTGGATTTGGCGCTGAACTTCGATATTCCGTAAAGAGACTGCCACCTGACCTCCACAACCCATTAGCGATATCGAAGCATTGCAGTTAGACTAGTTGTTGAACTTTTTAAGTCTCCAACTACCCATAACGACTGCCATAGATGTTCGTATGGCAACCGGGACCGAGTGCTTAGCCTGCTCTCCGACGCACGACCAGATCAGATCAATGTCCATATTCATGCATACAGTAGCTTACCATCAGGCGAGGTGAAGTCAAATTGACGTATTCTTGACAGTGTCTGTGTAAAACAATGCAGTTTTTTCACACAGATAAACAGATTTGAGTGGTCATCAATTAAAAAGCTAAATGATTTCCATTACAGAGAAATATAGCACAATCATAGACTTGGAGTTGAAAACAATTACCAAGGGTGGAAAGAACTATAGAAACATCAAGAGTTTTAAGTTAAAAATGGAGGCATTGGAGAATGTGGTATTTGATTTTAAAAACTTATTCAATGGACGACAGGATCTAGGTAAAGTATTAACAATATTGGTAATTGACGGAAAAAATCAAGAAGAATTTATATCTGTTTCATAATTTCAAGTCAAATATATGCTAACATGTGTGCTTCATTGACACCTACATAAAAAACTATGGGTCACTTAGTGAACACAACAATTAATTGTATTGTGTAAAATATTTAATTTCAATGTCTCCACTTATGTTCTCTAAATTAGTTCCAAAGAAGAATTATCCCAAAAAAATCTTTTGTCAAATTCAAATGAAATGTCAAAAACTGTTTTTGTGTAAAACCATTTTCAAGAAAGAATATTGACATCGTGATCATTTTTAATATTAGATCGAAGTTTAATATAGATAAAATAATATTAGGTTAGGGAAAAAGTCTTTTCGCATTATAGTAATGTATGAACTTGTAATAAAATCTCTTTGGCTATAATAATTGCATCTGGCTGGTTTTGGTATCATTAAAGTTTAAACTTCAAAGAACATAATTCCAAATTCAAATTAGGAAAATGTGTGATTTTCATTTGTTTTTCGTACTGTCAAGATGAGTGAATTTAATGAAGAAATTCGATACATTTTAT
Source organism: Eilema depressum (assembly GCA_914767945.1). NCBI lineage: Eukaryota > Metazoa > Arthropoda > Insecta > Lepidoptera > Erebidae > Eilema > Eilema depressum. The sequence continues at coordinate 3,958,533 of OU612028.1, read as the reverse complement.
AATTTTATTACAAAAAAGGTAAAAATGCAACGCAAGCCGCAAAAAAAATTTGCGATGTTTATGGACCTACAGGCCACGGTAACCACTTTCCATCAGGTGGGCCGTGTGCCTGTCTGCCACCTAAGTGGTATAAAAAAAAAAAAAAAAAAGTGTCTGTGAGAGTAGCACAAATTTGGTTTAAGCGTTTTCAGTCCGGAAATTTTGATGTCAAAGATGCACGTCGCTCTGGTCGCCCTATTACGGATAAAATGGATGCCATTTTTGAAAAAGTGGAGCAAGATCGCCATATCAGTAGTTACAACGTAGCTGAAGAACTGGGAATTGACCACAAAACAGTTTTGGCGCATTTGAAAAAAACTGGATACACAAAAACGCTCGATATTTGGGTACCTCACGACCTCACTGAAAGAAACCTAATGAACCGTGTACTCATTTGTGATTCTTTATTACGACGTAATGAAAGCGAACCATTTTTGAAGAAGCTGATAACTGGTGATGAAAAGTGGATCACGTACGACAAGAACGTGCGAAAAAGGTCGTGGTCAAAGGCCGGTCAGGCTTCACAGACGGTGGCGAAACCCGGGGTAACTCGCAACAAGGTGATGCTGTGTGTATGGTGGGATTGGAAGGGCATTCTTCATTATGAGCTGTTACCATCAGGCAGGACCATTGATTCTGAACTCTACTGCGAACAACTGATGAGATTAAAGCAAGAAGTTGAGAGAAAGCGGCCGGAATTAATCAACAGAAGGGGTGTGGTTTTCCATCATGATAACGCTAGACCTTACACATCTTTAGCCACTCAGCAAAAACTAAGAGAGTTTGGCTGGGAGGTGTTAATGCATCCGCCGTATAGTCCTGACCTTGCCCCTTCAGATTTCCACCTGTTTCGGTCTCTTCAAAATTCTTTAGGCAATGTCAGGTTAACATCACGAGAGGACTGCCAAAACCACTTGTCGCAGTATTTTGATCAGAAGTCCCAAAATTTCTATAGCAGTGGGATCATGTCCCTACCTACAAGATGGCAAAAAGTTATTGAACAAAATGGTACCTACATACTTTAGTTAAATGTAAATAAACTTTATTAAAAAATGTTTTGAATTTTCTTAAAAAATGCGGACAAACTTTTTCCCCTACCTATTATTATTATCCTATTTTCATTGAAATAAAGATTGTTTTTGACATTTGAGAGTTTGAGGCGAAGTCAAAAAAAAATAGATAGTGACTGAATTTTGAATAGATTCTAGAATAGGCGTTCAGGTTATTTACAATGCAACAGAGATTCTTTTGAGCCTGTTTTACGACTGTCATATTCCTCATACTTATTTGTTTATGGTGTTCCTTTTTATAATCATTGAAACTTGCTCAGAGATATGACAACAACATTGGAATGTTATTTACCCAGTGGAAAGGAGCTTAGTGGTTAGGGAGTCGGTCTGACGATGGGAGATCCAGGGCTCGCATTCTGGTGACTCGACATGGACCCACTCCTAATGCAATAAATTTATCTTAGCTGAAGGGGTTAGCGAAAATACTAGTAATTTCGATTACTGGCAACCTTTTTTTTTTAAAAATACTTGTACAATATTTTTGCAAATATTACAATAGTAATAATATTTATTAATTTTCAGCTGATGTAGTCCTTAAATTCGCAAACCAGAGCTGGAAAGAAGTTTCCAATGAATTTCAAGAACCAATATTCAAATCGACCTACAAAAAGATTGTGAAAAATGTTAACAAGTATTTGTCAACAATCCCTATCGACGAATATACACCTTCGTAAACATTCAACTTATGTCTTTGAACGTTAAAACATGTTTACTTATTTTCGAGCCATATAGCATCAAGAGCATATAAGAAGAAAAGGTCTTAATCTTATTATTATCATATACATAATGATGAAACCCCCCAAATGTATGTACGCGCATAACTTTCGAACGATTACATCAAATTGGATAATTCTTTTTGTTTGTTTTTTTTTTGTTCTGTTTCTGTGGCCAAGGTTTATATAAAATAATTGAATAGTAGGTGCAGCGGGAACGGGATCAGAAATATACGCGGAAATTTGAATAGAATGTGCAACGGAAACAGAATCTGAATTAGGTACACGCGAGCGGAATAGAAATCGGCGGTACGAAGTTCGCCGGGTCAGCTAGTTTAGGTAATATAAAAAAGAATTGCCATGTTTTGTCTTAAGTTTTTTTATAATAACAAATAAGTGACAGACTGTAGTCAACCTATGATTCAATCGGGTGTGTAACGGTTGATATAATAACAAAAAATCTAACGTTCACTTGACATAATTTCACTTAATATAATTTTGTTTAATATAACGATCAGTTGTCATAATGAATTGTAGTTATAATTTCATTTTACCTAATTTCTTTTGATATACTGAACATTTCTTATAATGCACATTTGACATAATATTCATTTAGTATATTATTCATTTACTATAATATTCATAATCATTAAGTAACTTTTAATATAATTTAGAATATCTGATACGATTTTAAACGCCTGCTAACTCCACACTTTATACCCTATACATCAGCCACATCCAACTATTGTTACCAGGAGGATCTGGATACAATTTGGACTTTAGGGCACCCCGACTCGGATAGGTTAGGTTAGAAGGGGATGGCGGGGTCGTAGACCCCGCCATTCCCTTCGTGGTTATTTTTTTTATAAACCAACCAGAAGTAGGAGCCCCGCGAAGCGGGGCTCCGTCGACCAATTAGGTCAAAAGAACATTAGGTTAAATGAACGTTATATTAAAAGAATATTATGCATTTTGAAAATTATATAATATGAACTTTATACTAAATGTTATTTATCAAAGGAAGATTATAACATATAAAACATTAGATCATATGAAATTAGGTTATTTGATATTATAGCATATGAAAATTATAACATATGAACGTTATTTCAATTGAAATTAGAGCATTTGTTATTATATCAAACATTACACACCCGATTCGATCATAGGTTGATTACATTACAATATCTGCAAAGCAGACGTGTCTTGTTGGAGACAGTGTTTCTGTTCGATTTGTGCAGTAATGTGTATCCCCTCGAACTAAACACCAAGAAACAAGTTCCAAACTTGTTTGAGATACAAGTCGTCAAAACATAATTTTTCGTATTAGACATGTACATTTGCGTTCACACTGAAGTCTGCGACATGTTGTATTTTGTCTTTGTCATTGATCGCGTTCACACCTACACAACACTGTCGTAATTTAGACTAGTTTTGTTTATTTTACTGCAATTTCTGTTTTGAGACTTGTCAAAAACAAGTTTTAAACTGTATCCATGATTGATGGTAACATGTATACAGACTGAATGCGGAAGGTGAAGAATGGAGAGAAATGGCGTACATTGGCTGTATTCAGTTTTTTAAGATTTGTTGACAACACATCATACAAGATTTGTTGACGACATATCACAAGATTTGTTGACAACTTATCATACACAAAACAACATGTCTTTTATGATAAGTTGTCAACAAATCTTTCAACCTGGAAGGGGTCCAGAATGTCAAATTCCCAAAATGTCAAGCTGTTTCAAAATGTCAAGTTCCCAGAATGTCAAGTTCTCAGAATGTCAAGTTCCCAGGTAGACATGTCTATGTCTGAACGAAGACATGTCATAAAATTTGTCAAATACATGTAACGAGGGGTATGACTGTATCGATATTCACAACAAGTTAACACGACGAGAGGCAAGTGCGCAGCTCACATTTGCTGTCTCTATTTCTCTAGGTTTGCATAGCAAAAAATTACAATTAGTATTTTTAAAATATAGTTATGTTTGCAATATTTTAGGTAAATTTAAAAAGCTTGTAATGGTGAAGTTGAATAGGTACTTTAGATTTATAAATTCAATAATTGTATTGTGTAACAGATAACACATAAGGTTGTTTCAGCGCACGTTAGTCTTAAAATAATAATGGTAACATATTGTGTCGAAAATGTTGTTGGTCTACAATTATATTTTTCTATTTATTTAAGTTATTGTTTGTAATCATTTTTGTGTGGTGTTTATTTTCCCAAATAAATAAAATAAAAATTAAATTACTGACTGATTCATCTGCATTTAGAAATTTTATAAGGTGATTCATTTTATTGTATAAGCATTAAGCATCCACTAAGAAAAGATTCTTAGAAATTTCAAATTTAGAAAAATCTGTACATGAAGCGATCGAAAAAGCATAAAAATTTCAATGGGTAAGATTAAATTATCTGCAACATGGAATCCAGTAATGCAAAACATGCAACCTTGCTATTCTCTGCAGTCGAATAGACACCGGACAGTTTGCTTACAGAATAGGGACGCTGTGCGTTTGGTAGGTATGTGACGGTACATGGCGAAAAGAAAATACCTATTAAAAATAGGTATCGAGAGAGGTGAAGAACCTTCTACCTCAGGGACTCGAAGATGGCGGACGTGCACTCTCAGCCAGTCAGCCTGTGTCCACGGCCGGTGTAACCTAGGCCCATACCATGAACTCTTAAAATAGGTCAATATAATTGAACTGCAGTCATTCTGCCAACTGCAAATGTCCCTTCGTAATGTCATATACGGATTCTATCGCGATTTATTTGTTATTATTTACTTTTAGTTCAACGTTTCAGCTACTTTACAGCAGCCATGTCAGGATTACAAAGTGACATTTATCCTATAGGTATATTTATATGACATTACAAAATGACATTTGCAGTTGGTGGAATGACAGCAGTTCAATATTGACCTGTTTTAAGAGTTTATGGTAAGGCCGCAGTTCAATTAATGACCTGTTTTAAGAGTTTATGGTAAGGCTGCTGCGCTGGTTGAAACGTAAGGCAGATCAAAGGTAAAACAGAGCTAAAAGCTCACTGGAGAGGTTTCGTGCTGTCAGTGGGAAAACCAAAGGCTTGTCCTACTTATCTTTTGCGCTGACGGCACAGATTTTCTCTGTTCTTACAAGGCGGGCAGCACGAGTGTGACTCCTCTGGTGTTGCACTTGCCTATAGAATGTAACCACTTACCATCAGATGAGCCGTGTGCTTATCTGCGACCTAAGTAGTATAAAAAAGGGTATTTGTGTACCTATACCTTAATCGTATTAATTCCCGTTAATATTATTGCATTTTATAACTATTTCTCGAGTTAAAAAGCATTAGCCTATATGTTATTCCAGACTATATACTCGTAATATGCCTGTAACATATTTAGTCAAATCCACTCCGCGTTTAAGGCGTGTTTTCACATTAATAATATTAGTAGAAACTAAGGAAGTAGGAACACAGGTAGGAATCAGAATATCCACAAACTTTCACATTTATAATATTAGTAGACACTTAGGAAGTAGGAATCAGAATACAAATGCAAAAATGCAAAAACTGTTCGTCAAAATCTGAAATGATAGTTCCTCTGCCGGACAACAGATGGCGTACTACTAAAATAAAAATTGTTTCAGCTTACCATACCAGTAAACTTTTGAAGAAACCACTGAACGTAACAAAATAAAATGCAATATTTCTGCCATTACACATCATAACATCACGCCTGAGTCCTTTGAAGGGGTACGCAGAAGTGTTCAGAATATTCTGCTATATTTGTGTAGGTATATGCATTGATTTTAAAAATTCTTTTTGTATTCGCTTTGGCATACTTTTGAGGTAGTCCTATATTAATTTTCATTGATATTGGACCTTTAGCAGATTTCTAAACAAGGATTAGGTTTTCAATTCGGATGTTTATTTTTTACTCAAAGGTTATTGGTTCGTGGTCGATTTAAATAGGTACACTGTATTGTGCAACAAATAATGACGCGCGTCGCTGGTTCGATCTGTAGTGCAGCGTCATCAGCGCATGTACAGTCAGGTCACTATACATGCGATGTACAGTCGTGAGACTGTACAAACTCACTAAAAAGAGAAAAATAAATTAATTTTCACAAAAAAGTTTAACCGACTTCAAGAAACGAAAAAGAGGCACTGAAAAGCGAAAAATAACTTAATTTACAGACTTACTGATTTATTAGAAGTCGGTGCCAGCCAACTTTGTTTGTTGTGTCTGAACTACAGCTATGATGCAGTCAATTGAAATATGGCCTCTTGGGCTAAGCAAAAAAAAAATTGCGTACGAATTAAGAACCTCCTTTTTTGAAGTCGGTTAAAAAGGAAATAAAAATAAATTTATTCTCTCATACACTTTAAATACAAATATAAATAAAACAATAATAATTAATTGACTTATTTTATTCCTTAGTTACTTTCTAATTGTTTTTCAGATAGTTCCTACCTTATTGGCTATCCAAAAAAACAATTATGAGAATGGGCCTAAACTACACATACAACAATTAGTAGCTGTATTTATAGGCCACCAGGAATCTAGTAAACACGAGTTAAGTCTATTGTAAAGTCTTGGACCCAGGAAGTAACATTGGCGAGCCGCGAACGAAGGATGCTTTCTACAAGCTAAGTTGTAGGCGTAACAAAAATTGTATGAGTATGGTGAATTGCCCTAAGCATGAAAAGTTGACTGACACTCAAGACTTCGTAATTGCAATGGATGTAGTTGTAGTAGTATACGTCCTAAAAATGCCGCAGTGGAGTTTGTTGCGCCGTTTCTTCACCACTAGCGCCTAGGAAGCGGTGGTAAAAGTTTTAAGGAGACTTTGACGTCAAAAAGCTGTAACAGTGTTCCACTATTTTGAAAAATAAAGAACTTGAACTTGACTTACAGGCCTTGTGCTAACAAATATGCACTGATCCACACAGGCATATGAAAATAATAATATAACTTTATCTACTCTCATACTGAAATGTAAACATTAAAAAAATATAATTAAGTATCACACGAGCACCCTTATTATGCAACAGTTTCGTAAACTAATATTATTATACTGTTTTTTGTGCTTTGTTATTTTATAACTTACATAAATAATGGATGTTAGTTAGTGATTTCATTATTAGATTCATTTACATTCACACAAATATATGAACCTGAATAACACTGTAGGCATGCTATTTAATATGTATAACTTTTCACGAAATATTAAAGTAGGCAGATAACGAACTGTTATGATCGTGATCCAAAAATTGAATAAAGGTAAATGATGGATCTTATCTAGGCTCGGAAGAGATGAAAGTTAAGACTCTATCATACGTATCTACTTCATATCTCTTGCTAATATAATAAACTAGCTGTTACCCGCGGCTCCGCCCGCGTGGAGGTCAGTTATCGCGACCAAACATAGCCAAGGTCCTTTCTCTATCTACTCCTATACCAAATTTCATCAAAATCGGTTCAATGGTTTAGGCGTGAAAGCGTAACAGAGAGACAAACGGAAAGAATTACTTTCGCATTTATAATATTAGTATGGATAAAGTTATTTTCCAATCCAGAATTGTGAATACATACTTTTTGAAATACATATTTATATGCTAATAGATAAATAACAATTTTCTTTCATTTTATTTTACTTGTTATCATAAATTTCTTCATCACCATTGATCGAAACTCCTTCTCCGGCAAAGGCCTCCTTCAGCTTTTTCCAAACCTCTCTGTCCATAACTTTCTTCCTCCCTTACCTTCCTGCTATCACTTTTATATCTTCTATCCACATTTTTACCCCTTTTTATTTTTCCTCTTGGTCCTTCCCAGATAGATGTCTCAAATGTCCATCTTTTGTCTGTTCATCTTGCTACATTGTTCATCCTGCCCACCGCCATTATTGTCGTAAAGCGTAGTGTAAGGCGTCAATAACTTTTGTTTTTTGGCATTTTTTTTTTCACTTTATACTTTTTTTATTTATCCAACTTTTAGTACGCTTCTCTCAATTTCTTTTTGACATGCTACTAGTTTATATTTTGGGGTTGTACGTTTGGCATACATATGGTGACGTCCATACTCTCTCTCACATATTCATAATTGATACTTAATCAAACTCAAACCGCTGAACAGATCTGGGTGGAATTTAGAACAAGGATAGACTTATACTTTGAAATAACACATGATACGTTTTATCTCTGGAAACCACTAGTGAAAAATAAATATGTATATAATTTTAACATCACAGTTTTACTATTAAAAATTAAATAGGTAGCTTAGTTGTGTCAATTAAAAATAATGTTGAATAAAATTAAGTATTAATTAATTGCCTTGAAAAATAGTTTAATTAATATATAAGAATTATTCTAGAGTTTGGCACTCTTTTTTACCTAAATAAAATATCCTTTGTTCTTTATTTTACATAAATATGAGGAAGGCATTTAAAAAAGTAGAAATTCAGTAACGCTCTTGCTCTATCTTAGTATTGAGTTAGCTTAGTCTTCGAGTTGTATAGTTACAAATTAAAAGGTGCACAAGCCATGTGGTCATCACTGTTTTTATTGTTATGTGTTATTGTTAATGTCTTATCTGATACACGTAAGTTATCTTTAAAGAAATTATCACTAATCAATCTACTATATAAAATAAGTCGGGTTTTCCTTCCTGACGCTATAACTCCAGAACGGCTGAACCGATTTGGCTAATTTTAGTCTTGAAATATTCGTGGGTGTCCAGGGAAGGTTTAAAGGATGAGAAAATAGGTGCAGCGGGAACGGGAAAAATATGGCGGTACGAAGTTCACCGGGACAGCTAGTTAAATTATATAGATCTCATTTAAATTAATTACCTTGTAATTTCTTTGTATGATCCAGGATGGGTTATTTTATTTTTTCAAATATTTGTTTACTGTATGATTTTATTTTATTTTTTCAAATATTTCCCCTGAGGAATTGGGGTGGGTCAGCTAGTTATACAATACATAATCTTACAAGTATTCTGTCATGTCTGTTGTAAATATAGCCTTCCCACATTAATACATAAAATGAGGAAAACGCGCCCGATTTTTCTTGTTGTTTTATCTATTTCATTAGATAAGTTTTGATACTTCTTAGGTTAATCCATACTAACATTTTATATGCGAAAGTAACTCTGTTTGTCTATCTGTTACGCTTTCACCCATAAACCACAGAACTTATTTGGATGAAATTTGGTACAGAGATAGATTAGACTTTGGGAAAGGATATATGCTATGTTTGGTCGCGATAACCGACATCTACGCGGGCCACGCGAGCCGCGGGCAACAGCTAGTTCCTATATATACTCCTATAAATAATAATAAGTTCCATACTAATTTGTTCGATTCATCACCTATGATGTTTTGTAGAATGCCTCCTCAGTCTAGACATACCTACCTACACATTTTCACAGGGTTATCATATTTATTGCTAGAGTTACTAGAATGGTAAGAAAACTAAAATAACGTATAAACTAAAAAATAATTCATTTGTTTTAGCACCTTTTATCACGAAATGCATATTAGGCGACAACAAATGTTTAAAACAATCAATGGCAAAAGCAATTCCTTCTTTTGCTAATGGACTACCTGACCTGAATGTAGAAACATTGGATCCAATGTTTGTACCATATGTAGATGCTACTACTGCTAACATAAAATTTCTAGTGTCGAATCTAACCATAACCGGGTTGAAGAATTGTGATGCTGAAAAATTAACGTAAGTTTAGTTAATAAATTATTTATCTAACCCTAAACTAGCTGAATCTGCTCTATACTTAAATGAATCTCCCGCAGTGGGCCACTCGACTCCGAGTTGGATTGATGGTCACAATTCACCTGCCACAGAGATTGGATAAGCTGCAGTTGAGATGCGGGGTTGGACGATATAATATGCTCTAAATCATGAATTTTCCCCTCTATATATTATATTGTGTATAATATAAAAATAGTACCCATATTCTTAGGTAGAAAAAAGGTTGAAAGTTAGTATGGTTGGTTGAAAGTTAGTATGGTTGGTTGAAACTCTATCGGAGAGCAACATAATCATATCTTATCAAAGTTGTGTATATATCGTAGCCAACTAGCTTAGTCAGCCGTTCAATTAACTGCCCAGGCTGTTAAACAAACGGTGCCGTTCAATTAACGGCCTGAATGATATTCAGCCGTAACGTTTATTACAACATTTAACAAACTGGCTGACCATTGCTTAGGCCACTCGCACGATAGGGCACTACCCCGAAATAAGACACAAAATTAGTGATAGGTTTATTGAGAAAGATGCGCAATCAATCAAGACATGTCATGTATAGAATCGATTGGCACTAAAAAAAAATTTTTGGACTTTTTGCATTTTTTTTGCTAACTGTAAGATATTTGCAAAATCTGTAAATGCAGTTCAAAATTTCTCAAAAGGTTAGGGAAGGTCTCCTAAGAACGTTTTGCTGTAACTACAACGGTTAGGGAACTTGCCCTTACTGCCCCGTTTTTTAAAATACACCCTGTATATTATTAGTGTACAATAAATATTATTCTATTCTATTCTCCTATAAATAATCGCGCGTAAGTTATAAGAAAATTCTGAATGTTGGTTACCTATTCCTATGTTGTTACAATTTTTTTTATTCGCTATTTGATAAAAGAACGATACATAAGTCGTTTGTTTTCTTTGTGATTATTCAATGTGTTTTTATTTTTAGGATGGACGTACCTAAAGAAAAATTTACCTTGAAGATATTATGCACGGTGAAATTAGCCGCGCAATACGAATTGGATGGGCAGTTGCTACTGTTCTCAATAAGAGGAAATGGAAATGTGCGTGCCATTCTAAGTGAGTAAAGCTCATTTATAAGTTAATATGAACATACAAAGCACAATGCCATAATCATAGTTCTTATATGAGGAACTTTTAACTAAAGCTTTCGAATCAGTGATGAAACCAGTGCCTATAGAGATGGCCAATGAAGTCAAATTTTATACAGGGCGTCCCACGGCGATGCCACATGGACGGCAAGTACCTTAAATCCTTAAGTTAGCGCATTTTACTTAAAGGAGACATCATTTTATTTTTAAAAAGAAACAAAACTGCATTTAAAGATTTTTTAAAATTTGCTTGCCACACCCGGTAATCGAACCGACTAAAATCCGAAAAAGTAACATCCTGTATTTTTATAGCATCAATCGATAGTGTCAATCAAAAGGATCAAATCTCTCTAAGAAACATGGTAAATTAAATGAAAGAAAGTCCTTGAAACCTAAACTTATAAATTCAATTTGGCAAAATAAAACACTTTAACTCAAAGTTCATCCATCCATCTGATACCATATTAACAATGAAATTCCATATTTAAATCACTTTTCTTTTTTTTATCGTGTGGAGACCGCTGCTGGTCATCAGTAGTATTTAGGTATGTCGAACTCAAACCGACTAAAACCGCACGCCACGCCGTCTCAATTGACAGGTTATAAGTTGATCCAATAGGGCAATTCACTCGCCATCTTCGTTGCCCAGGGTACACTGCGTGCAGGTTTCTAATGAAGCACCTAAAAATTACTACCTACCCTACCTACATAACCTCATGCAGTTACCCAATAAAGTTACATTCTAAACAGGTAACAAAGTTCATTCATTCAGTATGTAATTATTTTACTAAATAAATTTCATCAAAGATATCTCTAGTGTTGACCTTATAAGATACCTTATCTGATGGTTCCTGGAGTAAAAGTGCTGTGTCTGTTTGCATTGAATTTATAAGTTAAGATTTTGTGAACTTCCTTTCATTTAATTTACCATGTTTCTTAGAGAGATTTGCTCCTTATGATTGACATTATCGATTGATGCCATAAAAATACAGGATGTTACCTTTTCGGATTTTAGTCGGTTCGATTACCGGGTGTTGCAAGCGAATTTTTAAAAATCTATGAATGCAGTTTTGTTTCTTTTTAAAAATAAAATGATGTCTCCTTTAAGTAAAATGAGCCAACTTAAGGATTTAAGGTACTTGCCCTCCATGTGGCATCGCCGTGGGACGCCCTGTATAGCCACATTACGTTTTACCAGCTCCCCTAGACGAGTGGCAATTCGTTGACTGGTGTGTAGTAGAATAGAATGATGAATGTATGGGATTTGACGTACTTATGTGACAATCATCAACGTATGTCATAACCGTCAAAATGCATTTCATATACGTCAAAACTCATACATTACCTACCAATAACAAGCTAAGTTGCACTATGCTTACTCACCGTACGTATTCTACATAAATACATTAAATAACAAAATATTAATTGAAAGTTCGTAGTTTGCACATAAAAACTTTCCACACGGACACGAGTGTGACTACGGATAAATAAATTTATCCATAGTCACACCAGTGTGGCAATTTGGTGTGACTAACGGATCGGTCGCCCCTACTTACTTATTGATATTGTAAATTATGGACATTGAAATGTAATGACAATTTATTTGATTGATATAATTTTAGCGACAAATTAATGATAAATGAATAATGTGTTATTATATCTGTGTTATTAGTGCCTATTTTATTTATGTTCATGTTTATTATTGTGTAGATGATTTATGTGAGAAATTGTAGGAGAAATTGTGACTACTACTGTAACTATGGAATTCCAATATTCTGAATCAATCGTTCTACAATAATAATAAAAAACGTCTCTCTCGGACGTACCCTAGATAAATCTATATGTAAAAAAAAACTAAAAATCTTTACGTAAATTTAAACATTGCATCCTTTATTCATTTATGAATATCGAATTTTGACTTTGACTACATAGATTTTTTTACTTTCAGAAAAAATTGAATTTACCGCAGAAGTATATACAAATGATTTTAATGATACGGAAGGTAAAAAACACTGGTTGGTAAAATCGTATAAATACAACTACAATTTGAAAGACAAATCAGTTCTCAAGTTTGAAAATTTGTTTCCGAATAACGAATTTCTCCGTAAGTATCTATTTGTTTTATTTGGATGTAGGTATATTCATTGCCCGAAAGATGCTTATGACCACCATGTATACCTACTTTCAGATAATTAAATCAAACTGGCAATTTCAAGATCAAATTGGCAATGAGTGTGTGTGTGTGTGGCAAAATTTGAATAAATTAATGAGAATCAAATGGTTTAAAGAAATAATAATAATCAAACTGTTTGAAACTGCCTGTTTGATCAAATTATCTGAACGTATATGGCAACCTAATGGTACTTGAAACATGTATTCTATAACACCTTTGTAACAAACAGTGTTTTTATGCAAAATAAATATCTTGAATCTTGAATCTTGAACCATAGGGCATAACTCACATTAGCGCCGTGTCTTGTTTTTCAACTAAAATGCCCGAGTCCCGACGAAAGCAAAAACATAGGCGATGAGACGGCCGCATTAATTCTCTCTCTGACTGAATCCACACTTTCATAATAATTGATTTACACCTTTTTTTTATCATGCGAAAAATCCCCACGGATACCTCCTCCGCCGGAGCCAGAGGAGGAGGTTATGTCGAACTCGAACCGACTAAAACACACGCCCACTGTGGGCCGTCAGTTGCCGGAGGTGAGATTGTCGTAGCCATATCTCTCGCACCCCGGCCGACCCAGGGCCATATCTCTCGAACTGGCCCTCTTCCGGTGTGGGGACCACAGAGTCCCCAACTCGCCCCCGGGTATGGGGAGGCACGCAATGTGCGCCGCCGCAATTGATTTACACCAAACGAACATAGAGCTAGAACTAGAACAAGAGCATTCTAAGAGCATTATTTCTTAATATTTCTCGTGTACATTTACCAGGGCCCCGATTTTGCTAAAGCAAAACCACTGTCATACCACGGACACAGCAAAAATATTTCATTGACCTTAAAGTATTAAATTAAATAGCATATTGTTTAAAGAATGAAGAATTACAATAAACTCTTATTCATTTCATTTTGGACTCTATGATTACATAAATAAAGTCCAACATTTAATGCCTTTTTGATCTGTAACCCCCACATGTTAAAATAATTTCAACATACCCTCATGGGATCAAACTTCAAAGACATAGTTGGACAAAATCTGGGTATACAAAAATAAATATAAAATTTATTTTAACTCTTAACCCTCAACTCAATGATTATTTTAATATACAATGTGTAAACACAATATGAGATATACTTAAAATTGAAATACATTTTATTATTACAATAATAATTAAAACACAGATCGTATTATTTACCGTATCTTGACCCTTTCTCAAAATGTATTCTTTATGCGCAGTTCTCATTTTTGGGTGTCTTTTGAGAATAGCGCAGGGGCAGAGGCGCTAAAATCCACCAATTACCTATAGATAATAAACCAATCCGCGCGAAAAGGCCTCTTTACTCTCGCGATACAGATTTATAAGTTGTGTAATTATAACCATTCTATTTTCAGGTAAAACCACAAATAACCTAATCGACATGAATAGCAATGACGTGGTCAATGAACTTGGCCCACCTATAATTACATCTGTTATAGATAAAGTCTTAAAAAATATTGAAAATTTCTTTGGGGTATTAGCTCTTAAAGATTTGATTTTAGACTACGATAAAAACTGAATCAATGTACAATATTTAGAGGCAATACTTTTACTCCTACAAGTTGTGTCAAATGGATAATGTAATAAATTATAATGATGTGTTTATATAAATATTTCTATTGACTTTCATATTTTGTGACAGATTTTCAGTGTTATTTACTTTATGTATTATACAAAATTATAGTATTTGTTACTATGAATGTTTTAGTCTGTTTTATTTATAACTAGAATTAAATATTATTTCCAGCATAAGAAACTGTTCTTCAAAAATACTTCACTCACCCTAAAACTAACAACTTTTGATGTCTATAGGGTTCCATACCTCAAAACAGAACCTTTATGGATCACTTTGTCTGTCTGCATATCAAAACCTTTTTGCCGGGAACGCGTGCATGTATCAGATTGATATTCATACCAAATACCTACTGAAATCTGCAACGCCTTGAAGCTATGAAAAAATCAAACTTTAAAGTCTGTGTCATCATGGTAATAGAATAATATCCTTGACATTACCAGTAGTATCACTGGGTGGTGTCACGGGGCATCGCCAAAGAACATACGGTGTCACAAAAATTACCTATTCTACCCAAATGCAAGGGTATCAAAATCTATAGAGGGACTCTATAGATTTGTACTTTTACTCCTCGTTGAACTAAAATCATGTATTAAGCAAGGTTTATAACAGAAGTAAAGGTAAAAGACCGAAAACCTTACATAATATGATTCATTTAAAAAAAAATTAGGATATATTAGTCAAACCTGTTTTTCCTGTTTACTTTAATATTGACGCACTTCCCATACAAACTTTCATCCCCTATTTTACCCCCTTAGCAATTATTTGAAAATCGTTCCTCCATAGATGCTCACACCATAAAAGGCATCACGTCATTCAAGTCTATAGCCCCAGCGGTTTAGGCTCGACGTTGATGAATCAGTCAGCCAGTAATTTTGTACGATACAGTGATATCGTTTTGCAAGCATCTGGTTGACCTGGCAAGGTTAAAATCCCTCGCAAAATGATCTGGCTTTTTCCTTTACTTTACTTATTATTACTTTAAAAAAATACAAGTTGCCTCAAATATGTCTTTTTGTATTTTTTTACACGTTTGATTGTATAAAGTGGTTGTAAAATACCCCAGTCCCTCCAGCCATCTGCATAATATCTATATTTAGATTTTATGGCAAATTTACAGATTGAATTAATTTTAAAGCATTTAGTATGCTAACCTTTAAATATTATTTATTTATTTTTTAATTTTAAAAGCTTTAAAATTAATTCAATTGGTTGGGTGGAGTTATCAAAAATCAATGTTTTAAAATGATTGCAACATCATTCATTGATTCCGATAGTTCGTACGAATCTTCCTCTTAGCGTTAATTCCCAGTCGAATCCGAAGCTTTCAGCTCGGAGTCTGAGGTCCGCTTTACCAGCCTTCACTACGGATTTGGCTAGACCTCGATATTTTCCGTGAAGCGATTGTCATCTGACCTCCCAATGTTAACATTAGGCGAAATCGAAGCTTTGCAGTTAGACCGTTGTTTTTGGATTTTCTTAGGGCTCCAACTACCCGTAACGACTGCCATAGATGTTCTTGTGGCAACCGGGACCGACGCGCGACGGCTTAACATGCTCTCCGAGGTACGATCAGACCAATGCAAATACTCATATTTCATTAACACATATATTTGCACTGAGCGGGGATCGAACCCGCGAAATTCGTACGAATATCGAAATATTACTCCCACCGTCGCCCTAAGATGGATGTATTGGAAAATTTGGATTAACCTCGGGCGAAGCTCGCTGGCTCAGTGGTCAGAGCATTCCTAGGAAAAGATCGCGGGTTCGAGTCCCGCCTGAGCTTGATTTCGCTTTTTCCGATTTTAAACAAATTTACAGATTACTTCAAGCACCAACCCAAAAGTTGGCACCAGCTCTCGGATCACTTCCGGCGGCGCCACCCACCGTCACCCTAAGATGGTTGTATTGGAAAATTTGGATCAACCTCGGGTGAAGCTCGCTGGCTCAGTGGTCAGAGCATTCCAAGAGAAAGATCGCGGGTTCGAGTCCCGCCTGAGCTTGATTTCGCTTTTTCCGATTTTAAACAAATTTACAGATTACTTCAAGCACCAACCCAAAAGTTGGCACCAGCTCTCGGATTACTTCCGGCGGCGCCTCCAACTCAATCCAGGCCGCGCCTAGCCGGTATATAAACCCAGCTCTATAAGTACGTCTCAAAACAAAAAGTCATCATCCATTAATAATTAAAACCATCGATAAAATAAATATAACCTTGTAGTGAAATATTTAAGACAATAAATTAAGTTAATTAAAGAAACCAGTAGCAAAAAATACCCGATATGCAAAAAAGATTGATGAGAAAAAAACTTAAGTTTTGATATTCATTACAATTACCCTCGCGGTCACACTATAAATAAAGGGAACTTGTTTTTCTACGTTTACATTATACCTACTAATTTAAATTTAATCAAGCCATATATTATATATTATGTGTCTTTGGTTTCTCTGCCACTAGTTTAGATTTACAGAAACATACAGTTGTGTTTTAAAGTATTTTAAGATTTGTGTACATACATAGTGTATAATGTTGCTGCAAATTATATTTTTTGTGTTATTTGTTTGTTCAACAAATGCTTCAAAAGGTACATATATTTTTTTTTTAATTATATGGTTTATTGAATTGTATGAATGTTTTTTGGGTAAATATAATTTACAATTTTTTGTTGTATTTTGTATGAAATGGAATAAAAAATGAAATGTCGTGTTATTGACATTTATGTACAAATAGTATGCGATATGTACAAATGATATACGACATTATACAAATAATATAATCAATTGTTTATACATGTTAATAAACATGAGTAGGGTAGCCAGAGCTCACTGGAGAGATTTTGTGCTATCAGTGGGAAAATCAAAGGCTTTGTCCTACTTATCTTTTGCGCTGACGGCACAGAATATCTCTGTTGTGTGACAAGTGTGACTCCCCTGGCGTTGCCCTCGCCCATAGGCTACGGTAACCTCTTATCATCAGGAGGGCCGTGTGCTTGTCTGCGACCTAAGTAGTATAAAAAAATAAAAAACATGAGAGATCAAAAATATTGAAACCTTGTGGATATGAATATTACTAATTAAGTTCGTCTCATTCACCATTATCCTTACTACAGTCCCGGTCGCATCCGAGGCCTTTAAAATCGGAGTCCGGAGTCCGCTTTCCAGCTGTTACTTCTTCATTTCGCAAGGTCTTTAGTTTTTCATGGCAATGAGACAAGTTTGCCGTGTGGGTTCCCGGTGGAGTAGAATAGGGCCACCCCATCTCTTCCTGTGGGTGTCGTAAAAGGCGACTAAAGGATAGGACTGTTCTCCATCCGACAGTAAACATACAGCCCATGACAAAGTGCCCGCTAGACGGCAATAGGCACGCCTCTTATTACGTGGAATCGAAAATCATAGTTGGCGAAATGTGGGTGCTAATACACCTCTGCCTACCCCTTCGGGGATTTACCGGCGTGAGTATATTTGTGTATAAATCAGGTTTTAATTCCTTTGCGAGTATACTGCATAATATATGACTATATTTTCTTTTAATTGCATTGAAGGAGTAACAGTCATTGGATATTAATTTCAATTGGATACCTCTACGTATTCCTAACAAAAAAACTGCAGACAGACCTAAAAGGTAGCTGGACAGGTCCCTTTTAGTATTCCCTACGTCAAAAGAAAAAAATAACCCGTTCATTGGCCTGTATCTGTGTCTGTATGTCTGTCCGTATGTCTGTCAAGACCTTTTTCTCATCTACGAGTACCAAGTTGAAATTCATACCAAATGCTTAGGTTTGCAATGCTCTGAACCTGTAAAAAAAAATCAAGCCATTTCAAATTTAACTGCTAGCACTATTGGCAAGAAGCGAAATCCTATAGAAAGTGAAAAATCTGAAAACTGTATGTAGCTATCACAAAAACATAATGTGTATGCCTGCCTGTCACGACCTTACTCTCAAGAACTCGTGATACGAGATGAATAATGAATACCAAATAATCAGGTCTGTAACATCTCGAAGCAGTGAGAAAATACGACTTGTAAATAAGGCAATCAAAAGATATTATCATTATGTAGCATTAGTTAGTCCCTCAATCCTGTTTTGTAAGGAACCCTCAGTGTACAAGCCTGGCTCCCACTTGCCCGGTTTTTGGTGTTTAATGTTTAGTGAAATAAATAAAGTTTGTCATTGACACAAAGGGAATGACAAAAATTTCGTAATGGACTCGTCGCCATTCATCCGGAGTTCCCGGACCGCGCGTAGTCCACCCCCGGGCTCTTCGCACTCACAAGACGACAACACTCCAGCACCTGCTGCCCCTCAGCTTTCAGTGATTTCTACTCCTGAGATTCAAAAATGGATGAGTCAGATTGATGGCCTGCTTACTGAGGTATGCTCTATTTCGACCGAAGGAGGTAAGTTAAACAGCGAGAGCAAAATTCGAATCTCTAATATATGTCGAAGTGTGATGCATGGAGTCTCCCAGATGGCAGTACAGTACCAATCAGTGAAGCAGAAGCTCATATCAGCCCATGCCGAAATTGAGACCTTGGAAAAGGATAACGACACTAGTATTCAACTGCGAGAGCTGAAAACCGGTATCCAGAATGCTGCTAAAGTGGCACCTCCTCAGTCCTGTGTAACCTATGCCGACATCATAAAGACGGGTAAGGAAAATTTTGTTTGCCCTCCAAAAACTGCTAGCTTAACCATATATCCAGCCGATAAAGAAAAATCTAGTGAGGATACCATAAAGATGGTGCGGAATATTATAAAGCCTGAAAAATTACAGCTACATATTCGCGGGTTAAGGAAAACCAGGAACGGTGGTGTAATTATTAGTACAGCAGGGAAGGATGACCTAGAGAAACTAAAAACATCACAGCAGTTGCAATTATCGGACCTTAAAATCGAAGAGACTTCAAAAAAGAGGCCAAGATTGATTTTCCTAGGTGTGCCTTCTGATACCTCAGAACAACACTTGTTCAACTGCCTTTTCGAACAAAATATTACTGATAAGCGTCCGAGCCTGACCCGTGAAAAATACCTGAACTCTATCAAGCTTAGTCATAAGTCTGGTAAAAAAGACAGTCCTTACAGTAACTACATTGTGGAGGTGACAGCCGAGATTAGGAACGTATTAATTAAACAAGAACGTATCTTTATCGATTGGACTTCATGCCCAGTCCGAGACTTCACACTTGTAACCAGGTGTTACAAGTGTCAACAATATGGACACTCGGCTAAATACTGCCGGGATAACGACCCAACTTGTGGTCAGTGTGGATGTGTTGGTCACACCCTCAAAGAGTGCCCTGTTCGCGATCAGTCGCCAAAGTGTGCATCCTGCATGCGCTTTAAGAAGCCTCACAATCACAGTACTGGTGACGTACAGTGCCCGTCCCGTAAAATTGCAGAGAACCGACTACTTCAATCAACAGACTATGAAGGCGCCTAGAGCGCCGTAACAAACAACTTTTCTGGCCCTACAGTAGTTTAAACGCTATTATGGTTGATGTACATAAAGAAATTGAGGACTTAGGTGATGGAGATTCGTACTTGTGTTCGCCTAGTGAGTGCAAATTAAAAATAGGAAATAAAAACTCTCGTATTAAGATTTTTCATATGAATATACGTAGCTTAAATCGTAATTTTAATCAACTCTTAGTTTTGTTAGCGGACATTAAGTGTACTTTCGACGTCATAATACTGTCTGAGTGTTGGATAAGTAAAGTGTCGAACATTCCACCGATGGCCGGCTATGACTCATATAGTACAAATGTAAACATTAATCAAAATGATGGCGTAGTGATATATGTAAAAAGCAACATGCAATGTCAAATTGAATGCCCTACATTTAATGAAGGTTCGGTCTTAGTGTGCAAATTTAAAAGCGATCTTGCTGTTGTGGCAATTTACCGTTCACCATCTTTTTCTAGCACAGATGTGTTTACAAATTGTTTGTATGACGTTTTAGTTTGTTTTTGTTTATATAATAAATCATAATTATATTGTACCTTTTCTACTCGTGTTTACTGGTTGCGTGGGTTTCCTGGTGACCTATAAATACAGATACAAACTGTTGTATCTAGTTTAGGCACCAGTCTCACAATTACAGTTTTTTGTATAGCCCCTAAGATACACTAAGAAATAAGTTTTATTATTGCTATTATTTATTTGTATTTTTAATTGTTTGAGAGAATAAAAATATTTTTATTTTTATATTTTATTATTATTATCTTCCATTTGAAGTTTGAGGTATTAAATCATTAAATATATATTATATCCGTATACCTAAACGTATTATACCTATTAATTAACACAAACAATTTAATTTAGTTGGAAGGGTTAATAGGAGTATTAGTAATTTCAATTAATAATATTCTTTCCCTAAAAAACTTTCCTTTGACGTATGCGGTGTTACCAATGGGCCGCAGAAAAATGGGCAAAGGATGCCGTCTTCCACTGCTGCAACCATCTTCGCACGTCCACTTTGGAGCCCACTGCAGCTAAGAGCAAGGGCAGATAAACGAACAAAGCCGTGGTGACCCGAGCTCCTTCGTTCTGCGGCCGTTGACATCTCCCTGATGAAAGTATGAGTAGGCTTGGCTTGGGGGACATCAAAATCTTATAGAAGACCAAGGCTAATCCAGGCAAGTCTACTCGGGTGGCGGTCTGCTTTCTCGATGTGCTCCATGTCACCATTAGTCAGACTTAGCAGAAGACACGCTTTAACATCCAAGGTTGAGAAGATATTATATGCAGCTGACGTCTAAGTGTCCAGACCTACCAAATGCACTGAAGTAGGCAACCTGGGTCTAAGTGACGCTATCATAGGAATAGCTTAGATTCAAAACAACTATACATTAGTTGGAGTCACGGTAATTGATATTGGCTATCACCGAAAAAGGATTAATTAACCTTACTTAACTTTGATACAAAAACTAGACTTCCTTTTGAATACCGATAAATAATTCAAAGTTATTATTACACAGCAAAGGTTTAGTCAATTCTAATTCCGTATTTTTGAAAATTTCTCTTTACAGCACCTTTTATCACAAAATGCAGAGCAGAAGACAGTCAATGTTTAAAACAGTCTGCACAATATGCTGTACCGATTGTCGCAGCTGGCATCCCCGAGTTTGGAGTAGAGTCACTAGATCCCATATTTTTTGAGAAATTGGATGGTAGCGCGAATGGAATTACTCTGAAGCTTTATAACTACACGGGCACGGGACTTAAGGATTGCATTGTTAAAGACTTGCAGTAAGTGTATTTACTCACCATGATGGCTTGACTTCTTCTTCATCATTTTACCTCGAAGTCTGAGGTCCGCTTTACCAGTCTAACTGCGGATTTGGCTGGACTTTTTCCGTGAAGTGATTACCATCTGACCTCCACAACCCACTAGTGATATTGGGCGATATCGAAGTATTGCAGCTAGACCAGTTGTCAGAATTTTTAGGGCTCCAACTACCCGTAACGACTGCCATTAGATGTTCGTACGGCAGCCGGGACCGATGGCTTAACGTGCTCTTCGAGGCACGGCCAGACCAATGCAAATATTCATATTCATGCATACAAATATTTGTACTGAGCGGGGATCGAACCCGCGCCTCCTGCGTAGCGGCGGCGTACACTAACGCTACGCCACGGAGGCTGTCAAACTACGCACAAGTAGGAATATAAAATTTAATTGTATGTCCTCCAATCCTTTCTGTGATTAAAAATTTGTTACAAAAGTATTGTAATAAAACTCTTCACAGGAGGGACGCTCACAAAGCACAAGACGTACAATCAAAGCTCACCTTGCAGTTACTATGCGACTTCGACTTAACTGGTCCATACGAATTGGATGGACAAGTGCTTATCTTATATATGCGAGGCAAAGGTGACTCTCGCATTATCCTCAGTAAGTATCCAGAACTTTTTTAACCTATAGGTATAAAGCTGAACGGACATTTTTTGACTTAATTAAAGTTATTTAATGACATGTAGGTGATAGTGGTCCTCATTAAGTTTAGTATAATAGCTGATCAGGATCATTAAGTTATTTTTATGTAAAAATGGAAGGTCTACCCCTTCTGACCTCCGCTATACGCTCTAATCTAGGTTACATTAGAGCGTATAGCGATACGGGGATCACGTGGTATCTACGAGCTCACTGCGCTCGCTCCCGTAGCACAGTTTTTATATATTATAAAATATATTCTTTTCAATCGCAACTTAGGTACCACTTATGTATTTTAAATGTTAACGTTTTTTCAAACTAAATACTTGTGTATGTTTTGTGAGAGCTTTCTTTCTTTTTATTTCATTATTTAGTTTTCGTAATTCGACTATTGCTATTGTTACTGAAAAACTCAGTAAAGTTAAAAAGAAAACTAGATGAATCGCTGTTCGGTCAACATAGCGAGCCAAATGGTTTGCTAAGTTAAATATTCGTGGTAACTCTAATATGTTGTCTACCGTTTTATTTTTAGGACAGATTTTATTCACAGTTGAAGCCGACCTTGGTGAAAAGGTCAGAGAGGGACAGAAATACTGGAATATTAAGACATTCAAGTATAACTTCGATCTACTGGACAGGGCTACCTTTGATCTACAAAATCTCTTCGAAGGAAATGAAGTTTTAGGTTTGTATATTAATATAGCATTACTTGAAGTATTAGAGTTCCATTATTATTGATCACTAATAATCTCGAGTTGCAATTGCTCAATATTATAATGTTATTCCTAATTGCATCCGAGATTTCTCCCCAGAACCTGCCCCTCTAGACAAGTGGCAATTCGTTGCTTGACAAATGTATAGGATTTGACGTTTTTGATATTCGTTGACGCCTGTCATATACGTCAAATCCCATACATTTGGCATGGCATTCTATTCCATCATACGCCGAGCAACCAATTGCCACTTGTCTAGTGGGGCTGGTCCGCTTACACTTCCACTTCCATTCGATTTGGCTTGGAGCAACTGTCATCTGGACCTCAATTCTGCTAAAGCAAAATCAATGGACATGGAAAACTTCCATTTATTTTTAGATTTTGAAGTAATGCTCGAAAATTAAATGACTTTTTTTGCAACAGACTACAGACACTGCCATTTTTGGCAGTGTCTGTAATATGACACAGACACTGGTTTTGCTTAAGCAGAATCGAGGGCCTGAATTCCAAATTCCGAAAAGCTTGTGCTTGTAAATAATCCATTAGCTTATTTGAATAACTCAAAATACTTATAACTTACTTTACTTACAGCAAAAGCGGCACGAGCTGTGCTAAACGAATACGGTAATGAAATCATCAAAGATATCGGAGCACCAATAGTTAGATCCGTCGTTGTGAAGATCGTTCAGAACGTCAAAACCTTTTTCAATAAGGTCCCCGTCGAAGACTTATCTTTAAATTATTAGGTTTTAAACCATACTTTTCCTATATAAAATGTGATAAGAGCAATATAGAACTTAATTTTTTATTTAGTACTGGTTAGTAGGTGTTTCAAGTACCTAATTTATTTATAAGTAATTCTAGTCTAACTGCGAGTTTGGCTGAATATCGAAGTTCAACCAAACCTGCAGTTAGACTGGAAAAAGTGAACTCCGGACTCCGAAGTGATAGCTTCGGATGCGACCAGGATTAGCGCTAGGATGAAGAAGAGCTATTATACGTGACTAGCTTTTGCCCGCGGCTTCACCCGCGTGGATGTCGGTTTTCGCGACCAATCTAATCTACCCCTATACCAAATTTCATTAAAATCGGTTCAGTGGTTTAGGCGTGAGAGCGTAACAGACAGACAGACAGACAGACAGACAGACAGACAGACAGACAGACAGACAGACAGACAGAGTTACTTTCGCATTTATAATATTATTAGTATGGATATGGATTTAAATAAAATAAATATTGGCCTTTTTAGTTTCATTATTTTATTAGGTGGTGAAGCCTGATAAAGGCAGTGTTGTTGTTTTATAACAAACACCCAATCATCCAAATCTAAGCAACCAAATATTTTTACAAACTTTCACATTCAGTAAAAAGTACGATTGAGGATATGTAGCATTATGTCGTATTTGTACAGTCAGCGTTAAATTTGATCTTGACCGGTAGAGTGCTCAAAAAGATCTTAATACCATGCCGGTCAAGATCAATTTGACGCTGACTGTACACTCTGTACAGATTGCTCTGCTGCGGGAGGTATTACTGTTTTCATTATACTTTTGCCCACTCTCTTCCTTCCCTCCCCATTTTTCCTCCCCGTCCTTAGTAACATACGAGTGACAATCTTTCATACAACCGTTTTATTCATTTTTTTCAGTAGTAACCTGTTGAAAAATATTGTTTGTATAAAGAATGAATTAGAATGAAGTTTGAAGATAGGAAAATGTCCACCATTCTAAACCACAGAAACTAAATAAAAATATTCTCAACTATAGTTTCAGTCCCTAATAATAATTATCTCTTCATTAAACTATCATCAGCTCTAAACACTGCGTTGGTAATGTAATAAAAGAAAAAAGTCCTATTATTTTAGTTCTTCACACGATGGCGATTGTAAAGTTGTCAACAGAGAATGCAAGAAACACATGGTGACAATAAATGTTGCCAGATTATTTACAGACAAAGGAGAATCACGGCCTTATGTCTGGTAGGTATTTTTTATGACCAATAACATAACACTTTTTTTTTTTTTAATCAATTCTTTTTAATTCATATTCTAATTATATACAGATAAACAAAACTAAATTAATAAATAAAATATTTAAAATATTTTAACACTTTTTGAATATTATATAATTGTAAAGTGGTCGTGTCTGTAGGTACATTGGACATATTTAAAAAAAAATACTTGGGTTATGTTATGTTAACGATACTGAACACGAAAATATATTTTTTGAATATCCTGTCTGTTTGTCTGTTTGTCCGTTTGTCTGTTTGTCTGTTTGTCTATTTCTCTGTTTGTCTGTTTGTCCGCGATGGACGCAAAAAGACGACGACTACTGGACGGATTTTGATGCGGTTTTTTTTTGTTAGAGGGCTTACTCAGACTTAAAATCTTACGTTTGTTTGATCGCAATCGGTTGAGTAGAACCGAAGATATGAGCAAAGGTCGCGTTAACCGAGATGCACGCGGGCGGAGCCGCGGGCGGAAGGCTAGTTTTGAATATTGTTATTGGGCTAATATTATAACTCTGTTAAGATGACAGAAATCTATACAGTAGGCGAAAGGTAAAACATTTTCAAAAGGGAAGCAATTTTTTGACCTCTTAAAGAACGATCATAGTAGTTAATAAACATCTCTGCCATAGCTTCCCTTTGCAGAGCAAGCTGGTAAGAATGGGTTTAAGGGATCCCTCGCCACTGAATTTTGTCATTGTGAACTATTGAGGACAAACATGACCTAATAACAATTGTAAGTAGGTACAGGATTGCTGTAGCCACGTACCTATGTACAAAATATGATTTTGGTATTTACGTAAGTATTCTAAATTTAGTATAGACACCTAATTATAATATATTCTAAAGTAATAAAATTTACGCTTCAATTCGCTTACTTAAAACTATTTAGCATTCTAATAAAATATTGCCGAGACTGTATGACGCACATAATGACCTTTAATAAACTCATATATAATTAATTAATGTTGTTACAATGAAATCTTTACGGCAGATCTTTGTAAAATTAACATTTGTTTTTTTTTTTCACTTTACTACAATGTCCTTAACATTGTACCAAAGTTAAATTGATCTGATAAAAACAGGTCTGCATTTCGGACAGTCACAGGTCGGACAAGTGTTCCGAATAATGGACAAGTCTGATTTTCTTAAGTTTGTAAATTGAAGTATTCAGATAATTAGATACCTACTTCATATAAATAAAAACATTTACATACATAGAATCACGCCTTTATCCCAAAGGGTTAGCGTTAGGCAGAGGTGAATTAACACCCACATTTCACCAATCATTGTTTTAAGAGCCTATTGCCGAGTTCCGCGCAGTATTGTTGACTCGAGCCATGTATCTAAGGCTGAGTCAAGGCTGTATTATATCTGCCTGATGTTAAACAGCCCTATCTCTTAGTCACCTTGTAAGACACCTCATGGGAGGAAATGATAAATGTCCAATATTTGTGTTAGGTATAGGATTATGTCAGCAGCATGATTTCAATCTGGTATAGCTTTTTTACTATCGCCATCTTGCGAACTAAGTACAACCAGTGGTACAGCGTCAATATTGACTATAACAAGTGAAATATTGACAATCATAAGTGAAATAATCAATCCATATTGAATGTGCACTTGAATAATAAATTGAAAACCATGGTTCTTCAATTTTTTCCTTAATAAATCTGTTAGTTGATAACCTTATTTTTCCTTAATATGGAGTGAAGTATTTGCCGATCATATTCTGTCCTCCGTGTATTTGCCGAATATTTTAATTTTTAATATATATTTGCTAGTAGGTTCTCGCTTCTCAAGTATTTATTTATATCAATTTTATACACACTGACCAAGGTCTTTGACCTTGAGAATTATACTAACCAGAATTATAAATATTAATGATGCTTAAAAAAGTATAAAACATATGGCGTTATTATAACTATTATAAAGGTATGGTTTCCTAGCCGATCACAGACCGTTGCAGCAGATACATCGCACAGTGATATAAAGTTGAATATGATAATATTGTTTAATCCTACTAATATTATAAATCCTACTAATATTATAAATGTGAAAGTTTGTGAGAATGGATGTGTGGATGTTTGTTACTCTTTCACGTAAAAACTACTGAATGGATTTCAATGAAACTTTGCAATAATATAGCTTATACATCAGAATAACACATAGGCTATATATCAGCGATGAACGGAGTCAGAATTCCACGCGTGCGGAGCCGCGGGCAACAGCTTGTGTT
Source organism: Eilema depressum (assembly GCA_914767945.1). Lineage (NCBI taxonomy): Eukaryota > Metazoa > Arthropoda > Insecta > Lepidoptera > Erebidae > Eilema > Eilema depressum. The sequence continues at coordinate 3,931,153 of OU612028.1, read as the reverse complement.
TTCATACATTATGTCTTCACAATGATGCTGTTTACCCGTATCGAAGTTTAACAAGTAAGTATAGAGTCAATATCTTCATCTAACCAATATTACTTGTTAAACACGAACAAAACAATGAACAAAGTGAGACGTTTTTTCACGCCGGAGCAGCGGTGTCTTCTCTACAAGACACAAATTCGCTCTTGCGTGGAATACTGCTCGCATCTCTGGGATGGCTCCGCAAAGTACTTACTAGATGCTCTCGACAGGTTGCAGCGACGTGCGGTCCGCATTATTGGGAATCCTGAGGTCACTAACACCCTCGAGCCTTTGCAGTTGCGTAGAGATGTGGCATCTTTGACGGTTTTTTACCGTCTCTACCATGGTGAATGTTCTGATGAGCTCTTCCAAGTAAGCCCACCCTCTCCTTTCCTATATAGTACAACACGTGCAGGACTTAGATGCCACCCGCATACGGTGCAGAATATTCCATCAAGAACCAAGCGATTCCGCGACTCCTTCTTCTGCCGCACTATTAAGACTTGGACTTCCTTGCCAGCTCACGTGTTTCCTTCCTCCTATAGTCCCGGGTCCTTTAAGCGGGGCGTGAAAAAGCATCTGATGAGGCCGTCAAGCTGAGTGCCACCATTGTAACATGGTACGTGTTGTAATGGTGGCCCTCTTTTCAGAGACTTTGCCTTCAGCTTACCATCAGGCAAGGCGAAGTCAAATTGACGTGTCCTATATAAAATAAAATAAAACTTTGATACGTATTAACACCACCATTGAGAAGCCACAATGAATTAAAACAGTAAACAAGATTAACACATTTAAGTCTATATCACGGCAAGATGTATCTGCTGCTGCGGTCTGCAGTCGGCTACGAAATCATACCTTAAGACGTTATAACGCCTTACGCCTTATATTTTTTCTGGATAATTTACGCCTAGGGATTTAGGGATAATTTTACTCTTCTACGTCACTCTGCCTGGCCTATGCATCAATAATTCCTATTCAATTGGTTCCTATAATTATTGATTTTCAACTTCTCGGTGTCCCACAAAGCGACTATGAGATAGGGCTGTTTAACATCAGACACATGACTCAGTGTCAGATGCGTGGCTTGAGTCAATAATAGTGCCCGGAATATGGCAATAGGCTCACCCCCTATTACGTGGAACTGAAAACAATGATTGGTGAAATACATAGGTAGAAATACATATGTATATGTACATAAATAATCACGCCTTTATCTCCGGAGTGTTAGGCAGAGGTGCATTAACACCCACATTTCACCAATTAGTTTTTTTTTTTTTTTATATAGGACACGTCAATTTGACTTCGCCTCGCCTGATGGTAAGCTGAAGGCAAAGTCTCTGAAAAGAGGGCCACCATTACAACACGTACCATGTTACAATGGTGGCACTCAGCTTGACGGCCTCATCAGATGCCTTTTCACGCCCCGCTTAAAGGACCCGGGACTATAGGAGGAAGGAAACACGTGAGCTGGCAAGGAATTCCAAGTCTTAATAGTGCGGCAGAAGAAGGAGTCGCCGAATCGCTTGGTTCTTGATGGAATATTCTGCACCGTATGCGGGTGGCATCTAAGTCCTGCACGTGTTGTCCTATATAGGAAAGGAGAGGGTGGGATTACTTGGAAGAGCTCATCAGAACATTCACCATGGTAGAGACGGTAAAAAACCGCCAAAGATGCCACATCTCTACGCAACTGCAAAGGCTCGAGGGTGTTAGTGACCTCAGGATTCCCAATAATGCGGACCGCACGTCGCTGCAACCTGTCGAGAGCATCTAGTAAGTACTTTGCGGAGCCATCCCAGAGATGCGAGCAGTATTCCACGCAAGAGCGAAGAGAGAAGTTAGTAGTTTTTTGTGATTGGTGAAATTGTGGGTTTTTATTCACCTCTGCCTTACCCTCCGGGGATAAAGGCTTGATCATTTGTATTAGCTAAATAATTAGCGAAATAAATGAGCTAGTAACAAGATATTTTTGAAATATAATGAGTTCAATGTGAAGGTTAAACGAATTTATTCAAAAGTGACGTAATGTGAACCGAAAATGACATTATACTCAACTTCATGATAAATACAATGAATTGGATACTGCGGGAAGTAAACATAAACTCGAGTCAACCGATCAAATTCTGGGCCACTCTATCTCCTGCGTTAGTAGCTGTACTACGGGACATTGGCGGAATTAATGATAAAGGCACAGAGCCATTCATTAAAAAAAAATACAATAAAATAGGGATGTAAAACCACCACACAACTTAAAAAAAAACTGTCACAGTTATCCATTTTCCAAGTAAATATCACGTTTCCTGGTCACCAGGATTAGATTCGAGGGTGAATGGAGCTCCGAAGATCTAGTACATCTAGATCCTCAGATGGTCAACCGGCACCTACTGATAGATGGCAAGACTATGACTTAGCGCCTTCGCTGCGTTTAGCGGGTGCGGGTCGCGGATGCGCGCGCTGTGCGTCCGCCTGTCCGTCGCGTGTGACAGGTACCCGCCTCACGCAGCGCTACTCTTGAAATAACATGAAACAAGCACGCGTAGCGGACGTCCGCGCCGTGCGCCCGCTAAACGTAGCGAAGGCGCTTAGACTTTCCTTTTCGGGTTGGGATGTCGTGGGCATTTGAAGAATAGTGGGAGCATTTTTTTACCCGACTGAGCCGGCGAGGGTTTTACCCTCTTATGTATCGTCACATCTCCAAAATTTGATGTTTTGAGTTAAATTAGTATGCAGTTTGCCTACAAAATTAATTTCACATGTAGATTAGTAATGGAATAAGTCGAAAACCGCTTTACTTCAATAAGATATTAAAATCACTATATTTTATTACTGATCTACATAGGAAATAATTTTTTACAAACTGCATAGTTACACAACATCAAATTTTGGAGATGTTCCAGTAATTACCATCCTGAATAGACGGTAGGTATATAGTTTTCTTTGTTCCCCTCTAAGAGACCTGTAGACGCAGGGTACGAATTTGAGGAGATCAGTGAGTTCATAGCCGCACAAACATTTTGTCAATATATTACTAAGTAGAACGGTCAATAATTGATTATTCGTAACTGTTTTTTATATACACAAAATATTCATCATCATCATCATCATTTCAGCCATGGGAAGTCCACTGCTGGACATAGGCCTCCCCTATAGATCTCCAAAAAAAAAAAAAAATTAACCATAATAAATTGCTCGTACCTAATAGGTAGGTACATTTTTTCTCACATCCATTATTATAATGTAACATGAGTTCCCAAATGAGGAAGAAACTGAATTAACCGGGGCGTAACTAACTACCAATCAATAACAAACTGATTTATTCCCATGGGGTGGTGATATCAATGAAAAAGATCTCTGGTTTATTATAGGGAGAGGTCCCATTTTAAGCGGTTTTCGAATATAACATTATACAAACGTTTTAAGCTGGGTCCACATTTGTAGCACCTCGATGTATTACGATCAGTCGTATCGTATCGAGTATTTGTATCATGAATATGGACGCTTATTTGGTCCATATCGTATCATTAAGGCGTTATTCGTAAAAAAAAACGCGTCCATAATACGAGGTGTATCAAGATACGCGCTTAGTGCGGATCGGGCTGTATCAGATACGGCGTGTATTGTTAACGGCTGTCATTTTGTGTCCAAACTAGCGTTCATGATACGCGTTGAGGCCACGCGAAGGAGATACGATGCACAGAAAAGCTACAATTGTGGGCCCAGCTTTAGATATGAAATACTAGCTATTTCCCGCGGCTCCACCCGCGTGGATGTCGGTTATCGCAACCAAACATAGCCTATGTCCTTTCTCAAGGTCTAAACTACCCGTATACTAAATTTCATCAAAATCGGTTCAGTGGTTTAGGCGCGAAAACGTAACAGACAGACAAAGTTACTTCGCATTTATAATATTAGTATGGATTTTAATTGTTGCCTTAAATGTTAATGGAATATTTAGAATAATTGATAAAAAATTTAATAGGATAAAATAATTAGGTTTTTTTAGCTAACAGTGGCTCTTTAATAAATATTTTCGTGTAGGTTGTGTTTGTAATGTAGTTTTTTTTTGTGCTCTTCAATATAATCTCTGTGAGAAAATATAAATAATGACCAGAATTCCCACATTGTTTATCTATAAATAGGTAAAATATTACCTTTGCTACAGTTTATGTAATGGTATAGAATAGAATAGAATAATTTATTTACCTTTAAACATGGTAACATGGATCTTACAATATGTATAGGTACGCACAGCATGTTTAGCCGCAGACTGCAGCATGCAAATTTTATCAGTTATTATAATTTTAAAAATTAATTAGTATTTTATCGAATTAATATTTTAACGTACGTTAGGGGCAGTCCATTAATCACGTGAGGCTCAAAAGGAGGGAGGGGGTTCAGAATAAATCACGAAACATCACCAGGGGGGAGGGAGGGGTATATTGAGATATCACGTGTATTTATTTTTTCTTATAACTCGCGATTTTTGTCACGATTCTTATTTTTTTAGCATTAAATAATGAATAAAAAAATACACGTGATTTTGGCTAGGGGGGGAGGGGGTAGTCTAAATACTCACCACGTATCACCATGAGGGAGGGGGGGGGTTAAAAAATTGCTAAAAAAACATCACGTAATTAATGGACAGCCCCTTACGTAATAAACGGCCAACGCTATGTCCTCTCACATCACAGTGTTAGATGTTTGTCACAGGTTCGTCTATTTAGCCCCCAATAAATACTACATGGAACACATGGGGGTCTTTAACCCCCCACAAAATACTGCATAGGGGTCCTCTAGGAGCCGTAGAAAACCAGCGCTGGGCATCAACATTTTCATATATTTTGTAACCATCCCACGGTTAAAATCAAATAGTTTGAAAATAATTCAGCTATGATAAGATGATTAGAAAAATAATGAAATTGAATAAAGTAGTTAGTGTTCGACTGCTAACTCAGAAGGGAAGAACCGTGGGTTCGATTCAATTTGTAAACATGAAAATGTATATTGGCATTGGCCTCGATATTTCTATGCATAATTAAGTAAGTATTTGCGAAAAAACATGTATCTTCCCGTAAGTATGTTTTTATCTGCATTTTAGAACCCATAAAATATACATGGCTTATTTTGGGTCTAGACAGTGAGATGTATAGAATATTCTAGAATATTGACGTATTCGTTTTTGTTAGGATTGGACGTTATCTTGTAGGGGTCACCATTGGACTATATACAAAATCTATAGGTATCTAGACGCAGCTATTGTCACTTCAACGTGGCGCATAAAATGGCTACTACTTCGGTATAAGTTGACATATACATACATCTCATGACATGCACAAATTGACAGTTTAAAGATTGGGGACTCTGTAGTCCCCACACCGGAAGAGGGCCAGATCGAGAGATATGGCCCTGGGTCGACCGGGGTGCGAGGGATAATATGGCTACGACAATCTCACCTCCGACAACTGACGGCCCACAGACGGCGTGCGTTTTAGTTTGTTCGAGTCCGACATAACCTCCTCCTCCGGCCCCGGCGGAGGAGGAATCCGTGGGGATTTTTCGTACGATAAAAAAAAGACAGTTTAAAGAACAATATTGACATTAGCTTAAGGTGTATTTAGACTAAACGAACATAAAGCTAGAGCTAGAACAAGAGCATTATTCTTAATATTTTAGTGTAAATGAAACTTTATTTTCAGTGTTTATATAAGAAAGAATAACAAACGAATGTTCTGTCACTGTTTACATTAATAGAATTTGACATAGAGGGGATAGAATGAGCATTCGCTCGTGTGATGTAAATTCAACGTTAGCCATTCTTCACCCCGTTTTTGCGATGCATTTTGTAAGTAAGTGACTAATACAGTATTGACTTTGACTGCCTCTCTGTGGCGTAGAGGTAGTGAACGTGGCCGCTACGTAGGAGGCGCGAGTTCGAAATCCTATGTGAAGTGTAAGTGCACTCAACATAGGATTATGAAAGATAAGGTACCAAGGTTGTAAGGTACCAAAACAGACTTTGTACACCATACTACCCAAAATTAGAACTCAAACTCTCTTCTCCATCCAATGGTTGCCTGTAAGAGATTGCCACTAGGTGATAAGGCCGCCTATTGTTTATACCCAAATGTACTACCTAATGAGTAATGACACATGTTTTCTCCTTGGTGTGCACAATAAAGATATACTTTACTTTTTCGATCCCCGCTCCGTGCAATAATTTGTATGCATAAATATGAATATTTGCATTGATCTGGGTGTTTCTATGTATAATATGTATGTATTTACGAAAAATCCGCTATATATAAGCTAGTTAAACTATGCTTACTTTGGGTCTATATAGCGTTGTGTAGAATGTCTTACAATGTTTATTTAGTATATGGTCTAAGGTTGACAAACTCGGTAACAGTGAGACCACACCCCACTAAAGATTCGTGTAAACAGCAAACATTTTATCGCAACCAACGAGGGGCCCAGTGACACGTGCCAAAACCATTCGCGTGACGTATCGAGATGTTCTCTTGTAAAACGACTAACGAATGGGCTGAGGTTTTGTTGGTAAAATTTTCGAGGGGAAATACTATTTACGAGTGACGGACGCAATCAGTTTGTATTCTAAATGGAACTGAAATAAGTATGACAATTTGTATGGGAATAGGCCTTGTTTATACTTACGAATAATTCTGCACTAAATAGTAAAATCACTCCATCTATGCCCTTAAAACATTCCCACTAAAAGAGGTCATTCAATTATCACTACATATTATAAAACAAAGTCGCTGTCGCTGTCTGTCCGTCCCTATGTATGCATGCTTAAATCATCAAAACTACGCAACGGATTTTGAAGCGGTTTTTTTATTAGATAGAGTGATTCAAGAGGAAGGTTTATATGTGTAATACATGCATAATATTGTAGAGAAACACTGATAAATTTCGAAATATACAGCGGGAACGGGATCAGAAAATGGCGTTACGAAGTTCGCTGGGTCAGCTAGTTTGATTATAAATCGCCAATTCTATAATAAACTAGAGTATACTGCTAGAGAACTTTCTTAGAAACAATGTCATGCTCAGCTAGCTAGAGATAGTTTGGACTGGGTCAGCAGTTGGGATACAGATATAAATAATGCTATTTCTTACCGAAATGGTACTCGGCAGGTATCGTATGCAGTCGTTATAAATAACACTGAACACACAGGGATAAACTTTGAAAAGACGAACTGTATTTAGCAGAATATTGTCATTGCTCAGAACAATACTACTGATTGCCTGTAAGAATGAGCCGTAGAGCGATAAGGCCGCCATCTGTACTTACCAAATAACTTAAATCTCTATGTTATATCTATGGTGTACAATAAAGACTTTTTTATTTTTATCTAAATCAACTGCGACAAAAACAAGCTGATATGAATAGAAATATTATCCATCATGGAGGTATAGTCAGGATCAGATCGATCTTGACTGGCAAAGTAGGTACTCAAAATGACCTTAATACCTCAAGATATGACCTTGGTATTAAGATCATTTTGGGTACTTGATGCGGACAGTAGGAGCACGGTGGGTGGTGTTGAGAAAAGTGAGAAAGCAAAAAAATAAGAAAGTATTTGCTGACTGTACTGCATGCATTATATTTATTATTATTATAGGCTATTACAACTAATTATGAAGGGTAAAGTTGCCCACGGCTACATTTTATCAGCCGTGCTGCTCGCCATAGGCAGGGAATCCATCCTCATATATTGCGACTGGAAGGGGTGCACACCGTGTGGTATGAAAGGAACATCATCCCGCCCACGATCAAACTGTGGAAACTCCCTGCTGTGGTTTTTCCAAGCGACTTTAATATGGGGGTCTTCAAGAAGGGCATTAGAAGACTCCTACAGAATCGGCAGCACGTACGTGTGTGCACCCGTCCATAGGCTCCAATAAACCTCTTTCCATCAAGTGGGTCGTGTGTTTGTTTGCCACCTAAGTGGTATAGAAAATAGAGGGAAAGACTTTAAAATAAGTCGAGGTTGAACGACTATTCTGGTTAACTGTTGATAGAGAGTAATACAGGAAGCTGGGAGCCATCCTTCAGCACTGGAGATGCGCATAAAGAGAGAGATTAATCCCGAATCTGTAATAAAAAATCTATTTCTTGGAATTTAGAGGTGGATGAATCTTCGGGGCACAGCTTGTTACGAATATTACAAGAAATGAAAATAAAACTTTGGTTTTTTTGTTGAGTTATAAGTAGGTACTTATTACTACAGTAAATCACTCTTTTCCGGATAGTACCTACCTACCTCAATCTTTTATTAATGGTTTACTAAGCAGCTTTTGAATAAAGCTCGTTTAACCCTTTACCAATTCGTCTTTAGTACAGATTTACTCTAACCTCGACGGATATCTGGCAAGATTTGAGGCTTTGGTACATTGTTTATTAATTATTGAAAGCCATTATACCCCACTTTAAATGTGACTACCTTACCACATGGGGATAACAAGTAATAACAATTTTGTCCTACATACATTAAACTTGTTACCAATTAAAGTTTTTCAAAGTTTAATTTATACCTCATTAAATATGAGGTACAGCAATGATTAAATGTTAGAAAAAAATAGGTTAGAACGACAAGCTTGAATCAACTCGAAGAATAATATAACTTTGTCCATCTATATAAGGTGCTAAATTGTAAAAACGTAATATGCACTTAGGTTGTTGTGTCATGTTGCCACATTTTGCAGCTCATGTGAATAGAGTAGGGTTTTGAAAGCAGCGTATTGCTATGAATCAACAGAAATTAAAGGTTTATACAGTAGGTAAAGGACGACGCAACGACCAAGGATAAGGTACTTACGTAAATGGTGAACGACGGTAGGAGGTCAGACGACCCTGTAGAAAATTTCAACCAGATCTGTGATTGAATAACAAACATCCAAACATCTTTACAATATTTCACATTTGCAATATTAAGTAGGATGATCATTCCCGCGCTATAAAAAGTATTTTTTTATTCTTAAAAAGGAAAAATGCAGACGTAACATGTCATCTTAGCGTTCTTAATCATTCGCATTCTTATGACGTTCTTTCCAATTAGATATTTCCGGAAACGGATCCTAAACCTACCTGCTAATTTTAGAGCCATACCTCCATTGCCACGAATACATTGAATACTGTGATGACATCTAAATTATGAAACAGATTAGAAATAGTTCCGAGTTCACCGGGGATTACCTGAACATGCATAAACTAACACGTGTAAAGCGGTATCTAAGTCAATGTAAAAATTCTATATAGACCATTCAATATTTAGCAAATAGACCATACCGGTTATACCTAATGAATGATAGATACCCGAAATCTCTAATTGCAAATACTTATATTGTTATTTATTACAAATAACAATATATCTATTTTTATGTGTAATATGAATAGGTATTGAATGGAAAGAAGTATGTAAAAATAGTTGATTATTTTTGTATACTTCTTTTCATGTATATTCAGTATTTAAAAAATGAAATATTAAACAAACAACGATATCTGAACACAACAAGTTAGCCATATTCATATCGTTCAACTCAACAAATGAAGGGCCATTACAAACATATTCGTGCAGCATGCAATCAGTTACAGTGACATAAGTGATTGCTGGAAAGCAACTTGCCAGCAAGCCTCGCAAAAGCGAGCAGAAGTGACGTAACTAATCATTAGTTTTCTATTTACTTTAAAATTGTGGCCGTTGAACTGTACTGATATACGGCAGTTGTATTGTTGCAACTTAACGATACTTCCGTACTCGTATATATTATCTGAACGCGCTTCAGTGGCATTCAGTAATAAATGGAGGCTTGTTCTGTCAGTATTTGTTAGTTTCATTGTAAGAATGGTGACAACCCCATTCATCTCTTAAAATTCGTCCACCGGAATAAAAGCTATAGATTCATCCCCTATATGGTGTCAGATGCTCATTTGTTTGCTGGTAGGAGACCAGTTAAAATCTTCTATAATAATGAATCGCAGAATGTTTGGTTGACCACAAATCTCGAGAACAGCTGAACCGATATCCCTAATGCCTGAAAAAGTAAAAAAAAAAAAGAAAATTAAAGAATCGACTGTTAGGCGACGTTCGCAGGCTCAGCTAGTTTATAATAATAATGTTGGTTCCCGGTGGAGTAGAATAGGGCCACTCCATCTCTTCCTGTGGGTGTTGTAGAAGGCGACTAAGGTATAGGGCAGTTTTCCATCCGACAGTAAACGTACAGCCCATGAATAAGTGCCGGACGATAATAGGCTCGCCACCTATTACGTGGGACCGAAAATCAATCAAATGTTGGAGATAGGATAATACGGAGTCGGACTCGTGGTTACCCCATTTTGTTACCCCAGGGTTACCACAAGTAATTTCATTTACTCGTTGTTACCCTGCGTGGTGTGACCAATAGTTACACCTCAGCCTATCCCTTCGGGGATTTACAGGTGGTAGTATTATTATGTATCTATGTAAGTAATAAGTAATATGTAAGTAATAAGTAAGTAAATAATATGACTGTCTCTGTGGCGTAGCGGTAGTGAACGCGGCCGCTACGCAGGAGGCGCGGGTTCGATCCCCGCTCAGTGCAAATATTTGTGTGCACGAATATGAATATTTGCATTGGTCTGGGTGTTTATGTATAATATGTATGTATTTACGAAAAAAAATGTATCTAAGTATGTTTATCCGCATTCTAGAACCCATAACACAAGCTAGTTAAGCTATGCTTACTTTGGGTTTAGATAGCGTTGTGTAGAATGTCCTACGATATTTATTTATTATTTATTGCTCCTTGTCTATATTTATCGTATATTGTCTAGTATCTGTTATTTTATTTTTTTTATTTAATAATCATGAATTTCATTCGAGTTATTAAAGTGTTCAATATATGCAGATAGCTTACAGTTAAGTTTTGTGAAAAACGAAGAGGGAAACTAGATACTTCCGTGTGGACCAAGGTGAAAGCAATATATTTTGACCATGCTACATCAAAGTAGAAAGTAGACTTCAGGAAATAGCAGATACGGCAATAACTTTGATATAGATAAAAATAGTAATTTCCCTATTACCTAGTTATAAATCATGGATTTTTTTATATAGGTTAGGACTTTTTATAGTTTAGTTTATTTATCTCCCTCAATAAAGGGATCATATCAATATTATATAAAAACGAAATACCTACCACTCACTGAATAATCAGAATCGCAAGATCTCAGAAACTATAACAACTACTAACTTGAAATTTCGCAGGTAGGTTCCTTATAAGGTGTAGACATCTGCTAAGAACGGATTTTATGAAACTCTACCCCTAAGGGGTTAAAACGAAAACTGTTTAACTCTTATCTTAGATTTGTCTGCAATTGGTAACCAACAAAGCAATACAAAACAAACCAACCACAACATAACTCACCGCTATTCCGCACTAAATTTGAGATCTGCAATTATAAATCGCGATCTTCACTGAGAACTTATTACAGGATGAATAATGTCTTTTCGTGGCACAGCGCTGTTCTGTTCAGGCATCCTTTATTCTAATTATATTTATTCTGCCAATACATCACACGTGGTGGAAACGCATTAAAATACTTGTACGACACAATAATTCATAAACATTTCTTAGAAAGGTCTCTGTAGAACTTACAGATACTTGGCACAGTATTGGCTAATAAACTGAATTAATTGCTCAGAGTTTGTGGTTTTATTTTTCTGTAGTAGGATTGAATTTGTGCGTCTCGTTTACTGTTTTTGGTATTTAGAGCAGGAACATCAGAATTAAACATATATTTTGTGGAAATAAAACTATTTTAACGGATTCTTTCGTTGTTTATTGTATAATGATCCCGAAGTTTTACTTGCTATTCAGTCTCTCCATAACGAAGCATTTAACTTCGTAGTGGTGCAACTTCAGAATCAATGTGTGCGTATGTGTGTTCAATCAATCAATTAGCCTGTCGCAGTACACTGCTGGATATAGGCACGACCAGACCAAAGCAAATACCCATATTCATGCATACAAATATTAGCCTTGAACAGGGATCGAAACCACGCCTCCTGCTTAGGGTTAACGTTCACAACCGCTACGCCATAGATGCTGTCCACGTTTACAATGATGTTAATTATTACCAAAAAAAATATTGATTTAAACTATACTATCGTCTGAACTAAAGGCGTGTACCAAATATCAGAACAATCAGTCAGAAAGAAGGGGGAAATACCAAGGTATTAAGATCATTTTGAGTACCTACTTTACTTGCCACGATCGATCTGATGCTACAAAATATTTATATTAAACTAAAAAATCAAATTCAAATTCTTTCATTACGAAAAAAAAACAATTTACATTATCTGTCTCTTTCAAAAACATTAAAATAAAAATATTAGAACACAGGAAAAAGCGAAACAATTCCGTTTTATGGCTTCCGCCCCTCGCATTATTAAAATGAAGTTTTTATGTGTCAAAAGCACCGGCTTTGAATTTTGCTTTAGCTTTTTGAACTTTTTAGCCCCTGGCATGACGTCCATAGTAATATTCTAATTGCGAAAGTAACTCTGTCTGTCTGTCGTCTACGCTTTGACGCCTAATAAACCGCTGAACAGATTTCTGACACGATGTACAACATAATATCAGAGATCAATACGGTTCTCAGGTGGCGTTACAATCGGTACAGTTTTTTAGAAATAAATCCGGGTAAACGGGACAGGGCCGCAAGTAAGCTAAGTAAATTAAAATTGGAAACTGTGTACCTACTAAACAAGTGCACGTTTAAAAAGTATTAGGTTTTTTTTTTTTTTATTATTACCAAATTATACATGTAGGTACAGTGAAAGTGTGCATAATGCTACTAGTCTACTAAATTAGGTAGGTACAAACTCAATAGGATCTATTCAGATAGGTAGGTAACCATTATAATAAAAAAACTTTTTTTACATATGTACTTAGTACCTACTTTGCTTAACTATCAAGCCAGACAATGCCAGTACTCAAGGAACCCGGGAGGTACACAAAATATTCTAGGAACGTAGAGGCATGTGATGCGAATTCCATGATAATTTTAGGTTAGGGTAGGTTTAGTTTTTAATTGATTGATTGATAGTCGTTCTAGTTCCTTTTACTAGGTACTTATTATTTATGGTAATTGATGAAATTTATTTGTTGTTTATAACTTAAATAAATAAATATAAAACAAGTAAAAAGTCCTTTTCAACTACGTTGGTAATTAATTAAAACATCTACATACGTAGGTATAATTTTCCATTATTAAAATAAACTTCTAAAATATGTAATTTTGAGAAAAGTCATAAATAATACCCACCAACCACGTTTGAAGGAAAAAGTGGAAAATCTTCCTCATAACTCTCCATTTTTATAAGCTTTGAAAATGTAGGTACACCTGAAATTATTTTTGTAAGACAAATTATCTCTGTACTAAAAGTTTGAATTATGTGTGCTTATCATAATGTATAATAATTATATTATACATTATACATGTATTGCTATTATAATTTATAATCGACTTGATATAGAAAGAAATAAAAATATAGTTTCTATTAAACAATAGGAAGCTTATTGACTAATAATAAACTGTTTATCCCGATTACTAGAGGCAATGTTCCACTTATTTCAGCCAAATTGTCGATGTTCAAATATAACCTCTTTTTAAAGCGAGCTAAAATGAATAGGTACCATGATATGTATATAAGTATGTTTATCCGCATTCTAGAACCTATAACACAAGCTAGTTAAGCTATGCTTACTTTGGGTCTAGATAGCGTTGTGTAGAATGTCCTACAATATTTATTATTATGTTATTATATAATTAAAAGTATTATGATGAACTTTGTTTACTATACTATTGGTACTTTGTACCTTTATTTACATTAATATTATTAAAGTAATGGCAAATGAAATTAAATAATTTAAAGTCAGAACTACAAACAGGGACGGATACAAATAAAAACATAATATTTCAAGCATTCGACCATAATATTTATACAATACCAAAACACGTCTATGAATAACATCGTAAAATTCACCTATAAAGTTTTCAAAAATGTAATAAAATAAGTCTTAATAACTTATTAAAGAGTTGAACTGAACTCTTATTACCTCGCCTTGTGACGTTGCTTTATTGCCCTTTAATATCTTCTATAAATAAAGCGTTAAGAGGACTAATTTTATGAATAATCAAATTAGGGGTAATCGTAAATACCAGACATAGGGAACATACTGACATTAATCACACAGGTATCACCAATTGGAAGTTTCCAAATCTACAGGTAGTCTTAATTAATTTTTACGCACTTATTAAGGTAAATCTACTCTTCTGGCTTTTACTACATTTGGGCAAGTTGTGTTGGGTTCAAACCTACTAAAAACGCACGGTGTTCGGCGTACTTATCACAGCGCGGAGCCCAGGTATAGCCTTTTTTATAGTGTAGTATAGGTCGACAGGGATTATGTCGGACTCCAATCGAACAAAATTGCACGTCACCGTCTTGGAATTTCAAATGGCGGAGGTGAGATTATCATTGACATATCCTTCGCACCCCGGTAGACCCAGGACCATCTCTGGTTTCGGGATGGCTGCCCAATGGAGATAGCCTCCTAGGGGTCCGGGTATACACTATAGTGGCTATTACACCTTCCTAAATTCAGAATCCGATATTTAGGACGTCCTGAATTTAGGAAAGTGTAATCGCATTTAGGATGGTAGCATCCTAATTAGGAAACGATTTAGGATAAAGGACGGCTTCCGACGTCCTAAATGGCTAAATCGGATGAGTGTAATCGCATTTCCTAAATTTAGGACGCTCAGTGGCCGCTCACCGTTGCAGTATCGATACATATTGTATCGATAAATATCGATATTGATAATTTTATAATAAAGCTATCGATATATCGACATAATGTATGTATGTATGTATGTACGTGGGTATGTACGTATGTATGTTTGTATGTATGTATGTACGTATGTATGCATGTATGTACGTATATATGTATGTATGTATGTATGTATGTATGTATGTATGTATGTATGTATGTATGTATGTATGTATGTATGTATACGTACGTATGTATGTATGATGTACGTATATATGTATGTACGTATGTATGTATGTATGTATTATCGATTCTTTTTTATTCAGAAGTATGCGCGCAATGAGATTATTGACAGACTAAGTTGCTAATTTAAAAATTAAGTAACGAATTAAAAAAGCAGCCTCAGCAAATAGAGTCGATTATAACAATATTATGAAATGTAATTTGTTAGAAATATATAACAGTAACATCATACGGTAACATCATCAAAGTAATATTCAATAACATCGATATCAAAATCGTAACCTAATTTATCATCCATCTCTATTCGACAGCGACACCTGCGACACGTCCGTCGCTTGCCGCTCGTCCAACAAAACTGATTTAGGATCCTAATTTAGTGAAAGTGTAATCGCGAGCTCCGGCGACTGAATTTCTCGTCCTAAATCGTTTCCTAAATATCGTTTCCTAAATTCAGGAAGGTGTAATAGCGCTTTATGGAAGGAAATCCCCGGCCTCACTTTGGGGAGGAGGGGCCTTACCCCACTTCGTTGAGTAAGACACGCATGGAGCATGACGCTAGCAGAAGCTAGAGGTACGAGTAGCCCTTCCCGTTCGTCCCAGAACCGATGTTTATTACCTACCTAATTTACATAATTAAAATTAAAATGTTCCATATATAAACACCTTTGTAGCGTGGCGATTCGGAAGTTTAGCCGCATCACAATTTAGACAAGAAAGCTAGCCCCAACTGAGATGGTGGATGGTTCATGAAATAAACGAAATGCCATTTCCATATTCCTACAAATTACAGCTTTATGTTATCCGTCGATTTTGGTATTTGGGACGCGAATACAAAAGGAGCAAGTTGTATTATTAGAACGCAATTAACACCAAGGGACTGACGATATCTCTCTCAGGACATAAGATAAGATTTGCTTTGTTACGCTTCCGTCGCGATAAAAGAGACGTAGCGTTTAGTCCCAAGACTCTCGATTGAGTAGCAGGTGCTGGGTACTTAGTAGTCTTGACAGTATAGATATACTTATCTGAAAGTATAAAAGTATGTACCTATTCTACCAGTATATCTTTGAAATTATTAGTAAGTAATTTACATTCTCTTTAAATAGCCAGATAAAACAGTGTATCAAAATGCAATGAGACGAATATCTAAATTTTGATACCCTACAGAATATATCGTTGAGGTGCGTATTCTTCGAGCAATATTATCGAACGGTGATATTGATAAGTATTTAAATAGGTACTCATTATCAAGAAGGTTCATTATAGTGTTGATATTCATTCAGTGTCTTCAAACACAGGCAAAATTATAATATTTTATTATTAGTTTGATAGTAAATTAAGTCTGTCAATTAACATACATTAATTTCCATGTTATGGTTGCCTGGAAGAAATCAAGAAGAAATATGACCACCCATCGTAACTAATATTGGTGTCTAAAGGTGGTAAAGAATTGTCTGTCTATCTATGCCTACATTACCTATATGCTTTGTGTACATGGTAAATTTGAGCAATTGCAATATTAGAACCAAGTAACACATAATTTTGTTCAAGTTCCAAAACTTGTCATCACAGCTTGCAATGAAAACATTTTTGTTCTTAATTTAGGTAAAAAAAACACAGTCTCGCCCCTATTTTTTGACTGTCAGCTTATTCAATCAAACCAAGGATCCAAATAATATCAATATTGGTGACATGGGAGCCACCTGCCACATGGTATCGATATTTTATCTTCATTACCGTTTTTATATACCTTCCAAAATACACCTTGCCTTGGAAAAACCGTAATATAAATCAATACATGATACGGTTCATTAGATTTGGGAATGTTATCTAAGATTTTAAGGTATATCTAATAGAGTCGTCATGGGAAATATTTAAAGGGAGTTGTGCAACTTTAAAAGATCTTTTTAGTTGTCATTGAACTGGATCAGCAGGAGATCAGACGTGATTTTAAAATAGTCATCATCATCCTTCTGTTAATTCCGGTCGCATCTGAAGTTTTCAACTTGGAGTTCGGGGTCCGTATTCTCCATTCTTACTTCGTGGCGGCTGAACTTCAATATTTTCCGTTAAGAATAAATAACGTTATTTTTAAATAATATTTTAGGACATTAGAATGGGTCTGAAGCAGGTCGTCCCATTCGCAACTCGTCCAAATAGCTGTTTGTGCCATATTGGATCTTGAAATTTAACTTTCAAAAAAAGGAAAGCTTCGTTAAAAAGGTTAGCTCGTAGATAATTTTATCATTCATAACAAGATAAAATCAATACACATATAAATACGTAAAACAAGTACTGTAAACATTGGTATATGGCTGTAAAACATCTATAAAAGCGTCCAAAATGAATGTAAAAGAATTCGAAAAGTACCTACCGAACGCCCACAATAAAAATTATAATTCACTTAAAACATAAAAGTTCATAATAAGTTATAAAGTTGTAAAAGCATCAATTATTCTGATTTATGTGCACTCACGTAACATAAACTTCACGTCTCCAACTCAAAATACATCAAAATTTGCCTTTTTTATAAACGTCCTTAACTTCAAAATGACCTATTAATGTAGAACCGTGGCCTTCACTTAAAAACCTTCTGTTTCTGTTTAAAAGAGGAAAATTTGAGAGTAATGAAAGGTCTGACTAGCTGGTTTCTTAAGTCTGAGAATCCAATATCAAGATTCTAAGCAGGTGTGTTTTAAGACAAGGCGCCTCTGTAAACGCTACACACGGTTTAAAAAGAACGACAACTTTTTCGTAAATCCATTGTGTTTCACGACCCTTGATATAAATAAATAAAAATGAATAGCTGTAATACATGTACGCGCATAACTTTCGAATGACAGTACCAAAATATAAATACCTAATTAGGAATAGAAGAAACTTTTTAATTAGATATTCGCACGTAAGCTAACCAACCCCTTATTTGTCTGTCGCTGATTTTATAGCAGCTGTTCGTTGGCAAAATTATCTGGAAGTATTGGCGAAAAAATATACCTACCTTTAAAAATATTTTGCTATTGAATCTGTGCCCAAAATCTTTTGCTTCGAAATTCTTATTGAATCTGTGCCCAAAATCTTTTGCTTCGAAATTCTTATTGAATCTGTGCCCAAAATCTTTTGCTTTGAAATTCATATAAAATCTGCCTGTATCTTCTTCTATCGTGGTGATGGTGCCTTAACTCTCAGATAGTATTCTCCCAGTGTGCTACTACCTGGATAGGCATGTCGCACAGTTCAGCCGGTATGAAGTACAAAATACTTATATTGTAAATTGGTACCGGTCATTCTCAGGGAGTGAGATTTTCGAACGTCCATTCAATTATCTACTTCATTTTTAAAATTTTGGGATTAATTCTTTTTCTGGGGGCTAGTTTTGGCAATTATCTAATAAGGAATGATATTATATACATCTACTTTGGTACAAAAATACCTCAGAATAATTGTTTTTGATTCATTCTCCTAATTTCCGTTCACTGTCCAGAACCCAGAATAATACTTTCTGAGCCTAAAAAGTGCAAGACAAGCTTTGATTTATACATTTATTGCCCTTTATTTATAAATAAGATAGATTTATTGAGCTATACTAAAAATATAATAACGTTAACATGGCTACTTATTTAGTTACAACGTAAAATATGTTTGTCCTTTCATTATACCTAATTTCTGTCACTCACTACAAATTCGTGAAAACAACCCTAGATATGTAAATTGTACCTATCCCTATCGCATGTACGGCAAGCGTTAGTAGTGCCACAGACATCCAGCGAACTGCACGCGTACTACATGTTCTCCGGGCGTCCCAGTGAGGTAAGTACCTAATTTCCGTTCGCATGGTTTACAAGTCTTCTAATTTCTGTTCGCTCATTTAATTAATTACTTCTTGCTCGCAATAACTATCAATCAAACAATTCTTACGTAATTATATATCTTTTATGTATGAAAAGAAATAGTTGTTAAAATTATGTTCTAATTACTTTTTAAATTAAAAAAAATCCCATTTTCCCTAATTTCAGTCACACATTTCCGTCATGCTAAAAGTGACCGAAATTATAAAACTCCCTGAAATTGTTGTTTCTACCCACCGAACAAAGTTATAATTCTAAATGTATGTTTTTGAACAATAAACTCGATTATTTTCAGATATTATGGGTAAACCGAAGAAGAGCCGAGAGGATATTTTGGAGCAACTAAAACTTAGACAGCAACGGAGAAGACAAAGGTCAGGAATGATCCTGCTTTATACGCGGCATGCAAAGAAAAAGATCGTCTAAGATATTACAAGAGAAAGGATTTACTCATTTTTATCACCGCAAACCTAATTTCCGTCACCCTCAAAAATATATCACTCGATAAATAAAAAACTAAGTGTTTAAATGCAGTGCCAAATATACCAATTCGTAAAGAATGACGTGTTCTTTCAATTAAATTACTAATTTATAGAATTTAATCAAAATTAAAAATCGTGACGGAAATTATACGAAGAACACCATTTCGTGAGAATGACCGGTACCTATGTTGAAAGAGGTGATCGATATTTAAGTCAAAAATTAAACCACCTAACATAAAATCAGTGAAACATTCTGTCCGTATAGCACGAGGTATCGCAACGTGTAAGAAAAAACGTCCGGACGGCTTGGCGCGCCGCGTCTCTCGATGTCGTCTGCCTCTGTCGGCACTTTTTTCATCCGTGACTGTTTTAGTAATCGTACACCGATCTGTTTAACTTACCGATCAAGCCTATGATCAGGTAGCGATGAATGAATGGAGTAAAAACAAACAAAATTTCATAAACCGTTGCCTACTTTATAGTTTTAGGCCGTTTATTAACTTCGATTTGTTCATAAGTATACTTGTTTGATGCCCACGTGAATGTCGGTTATCGGAACCAAACATAGTCTACATCCTTTCCTAAGCTCGAATCTATCTGTGAACCAATTTTCATGTACTTTTCCAAGCTTTAGTCCATCTCTGTACCAAATTTGGAAACAGTATTTAATGTCTTTAGTGATTAAAGACGGAATGAGATCGAAATCTTGAAGGAAATGCTTCAAAAAGTGATTTCGTAAGTGGAACTTGGATTAGATATATCACTAAGGTGGCAGACAGGCACACGGCCCAGAGGTTACTGTGGCCTATGAACGACAGCAGGAGGTAGGACACGACGGTATTTCCGTAAGCCAAACGAGCAGTCCGACTGGGGAAGTACCTCGGCCCAACAGAATACCGCGGCTATAATAACCTCGTGTAGTAACTATTTATTAATCTGTGCTCGTGTGGTATTCTCGGCGGTGAGTAAAGGAACCAGAGCTCACTAGAGAGGTTTTGCGCTGTCAGTGTGAAGACCAAAGGCTTGTTCTGCGCCGACGACACAGAATCTCTGTTCTTACAGGGTAAGCAGCACGAGTATGACCCCACGGTAACCACTTTCCATCAGGTGGGCCGTGTGTTTGTCTGCGACCTAAGTGATATAAAAAACGTGTGCAACCAGGGGTGTCAATCGTGTTGCCGACCCTGTAAGAACCTTTTAATACCCTTCTTGAAGAATCCCTTCTTGTAGTCGCTTGAAAACCACAATCCACACCTTGAGCGTGCTTAGGATGAAATTCCTTTCATACCGCACTGTGCGCACCGTTTCCGGTCGTAATGTGTGAGGGTGGACTCCCCACCTATGGATTTATCAGATTAGGCCCGTATTCTAGAATACAAGCATCAAAATGTGTTATGGCCTAGATTTTCGGGGTATTGCAATAATAAAATGGAATTGAAGAGTAGAATAGAAGAAAATTATAAAATAAACGGCTAATTATTGTCTGTAGGCTTCAAAATTTTGCTGGGTATACACTATTTTATTAAGAACATTTTTGTAGTGTTTGTTGTAATTAATACTTAAACGGTACAGCTAGCGCCATCTGTTGTGGAGTAGAAAGAAATGCAACGGGAATTTGTTTAGTAAATGCTTTTTTATAAGTAACTGATAATATAGCCCCATATACCCATGTAAAGTAAAACACAAAGGAAGTAACTATTATTTATCTAATCTGTGACAAAGGCCTTTTTACGTAGGCCATTTTTTTACTTCATCTACTTGTACTTAAGTGAAAAAAATGATGATAATAAAAAAATCTACACTGTTATAAAATATTATGCTCATGATAGTTCATAATTTAATATTTATACAGATTGTGATCACATAAAGTTAGGTTATTTAATTTTATAGTATACTGGTGTATACCCACGGTTCCGCCCGCGTGGATGTCGTTAGTGTGTAGTTACTGCAACTTTTTTGTTAATATCTCCGGTTCTACACACAATCAAACAATTTTAAGATTTTAAGTCTCACCAAGATCTTTATTTTGTCAAATAATATTATACTATCTGTTGTATTTTCCGCTGGAAGGTGGACCCTGAGTTCCGAGTTCACCTAACCTAGAGACCTAAGTAGTATCTATTAAAAGAAAGCTTTGGATCCAATAAATTAAATACGTCTCTACGAGATTGATGATATTGATATCTATTATACTGATTGTTAGCTTTTTTTTATCCCCACAGATACCTCCCCTGCCGGAGCTGGAGGAGGAGGTTATGTCGGACTCGGACCGACTAAAACGCACGCCGTCTGTGGGCCGTCAGTTGCCGGAGATGAGATTGTCATAGTTATATCCCTCGCACCCTGGCCGACCCAGGGCCATATCTCTCGATCTGGCCCTCTTCTGTCTGTTAGCATGTCATAATTTTTGTTCCACAGGGTTCGATACTAGGACCATTTTTATTCTTAATTTATATAAATGACCTCCCTTACTACGTAAGGGACAAACATAGTATTATTTTATTTGCTGACGATACTTCGTTAATATTTAAAATTAAGAGGCAACTAAACAATTATGACGAAGTGAATGGTGCAATAACAAGAGTGGTCCATTGGTTTAGTACAAACAATCTTTGCCTAAATGGGAATAAAACTAAATGTATTAAATTTACCCTACCTAATGTTGCACAGGTGGAAACCAATGTACAACTCAATGGTCAGGTGTTGAACCTTGTGGAATCAACAGTGTTCTTAGGTTTGAGTATTGATGCCAAACTGCAGTGGGGATCACATATTGAAAAAATAGCCAATAGATTAAGTTCAGCTTCCTACGCTGTAAAAAAGATTAGGACTCTGACAGATGTGGATACGGCTAGAATAGTT
This sequence comes from Eilema depressum, assembly GCA_914767945.1. Taxonomy (NCBI): domain Eukaryota; kingdom Metazoa; phylum Arthropoda; class Insecta; order Lepidoptera; family Erebidae; genus Eilema; species Eilema depressum. Next base: position 3,908,868 of record OU612028.1, on the reverse strand, counting down.
TATTTCAGTTATTTTCATAGTATTTTGAGCTACGGAATTCTCCTTTGGGGTAGTTCCGCGGATTTGAATACAATATTTATATTACAAAAGCGGGCTGTGCGAGCTATTTATAATTTGGGCCCAAGAGTCTCCCTCAGAGAAAAGTTTAAAGAAATAGACATTCTGACCGTAGTGTCACAATACATTTTCGAGAACCTAATGTATGTAAGGAAAAATATTGCCAAATTTCCAAAAATATGTGACAGGCATAACATAAATACGAGACATAAAAACAATCTTGTAGTCTGTGATACCAGACTCCAAAAAATTAGCAGTTCTTTCCAGGGTAACTGTATACGCTTTTTTAACAAGCTCCCTAAGGAAATTAGGGATTTACCTATAAATAAATTTAAAAATGTAGTTAAGAGGAAATTGTGCCAAAAGGGCTATTATAAAATACAAGAATATTTAGATGATAAACTAGCTTGGAAATGAGCTGTTCACTCATGCATGCTTCTCAAACAAATTATTGTATTTAGACTAAGTAGACTAAGCATTATTTGTAAATAGACCAAAAAAAAAAAAAGCCCGCTGAGTTTCTTGCCGGAGTCTTCTCAGGCCAGGGCCGCGTTTCGAACCGGTGGTCCATTTGCTAAGCTAGTCTTTAGTACATAATTATATATTTTTGACGTTTTGTAAGTGCCGTTTTAATGGTCTATACAGAATAAATGATTTTTGACTTTGACTTTGACTTTAATATCAATCATTTCTGGAAATAAACTTGTCGAACAAATTATAAAAAGATTGAAACGAAACCGCGGTCTATAGTTAGCAATGTAAATAGTATCTGTACTTACTCCGTTTTTGTTAGATACCTACTTAACTACAGGTAAACGATCATGTCTATCAATTTAACTCAGTTTATTAATAGTATTTTTTGTTTAATAGTTATCTACACTTCAGTCAGATGGCTATTTGTCTTTACTATTGGGCGTTTGTTGTATTTGGCAAAATATTTCCGATATCGAACGACTAGTAGTTTATTTATATTTAATACTAGGCTTCCGCCCGCGGCTCCGCCCGCGTGCTTCTCGATTTTTGCGACTTTTGCTCATGTCTTCGGTTCTAACTGGGATCCTGCCGTTTGGCAAAATATGTTTCGTCAAATTTCACTTCCCAAAATAACTTATGCAAATTTTCATTTCCCAAAAGAATCTTTCGCAAATTTACATTTCGCACTTTAATCACTTGGTCAAATATTCAATTGGCAAATATTTACTTGCTCAATTTTCATTAAGTCAAATATACATTTAGCAACTGCTTTATTTTGTACAGACGCAGTTTGTAACGTACGTAGGCTTGATTGGAACTGCTAGAAAACTGGGTTAGGTTAGGTTAGAACTGTGACCCCAACAGACCGCGAGCCGAGCGAGCGAAGCGAGCGTGCCGCGGCAGCGGCCGGCGAAGCGCCGGAAATGAATTTTATGATAACAATAGAATTATTATAGAATTGGAACTGCTAGAAAAGTGGGTTAGGTTAGGTTAGAACTGGAACCCTAACAGAGCGCGAGATGAGCGAGCGAAGCAAGCGTGCCGCGGCAGCGGCCGGAGAAGCGCCCGAAATGATTTGTATGATAACAATATAAGTATTATCGAAGTTTTTACCTGTAAATTATTTGTCCAAGGTGAAAAAAACATCCATGCAGCAGTGTATTTTAAAAATTGGATCTTATAATTAAAAAAATTAATGCAGTGAATTTAGACTCTAAGTAAATCATATGCCAAACCATATTTGACTACCTAATAGTGTAAGGTTGCATTTAATTTCAACGTGCGTGGAATATAATTTTATTAGGCTGGCCACACTGGGTCGGCAGATGGTGGCGCGTAGGAAGGAAGTAAGGAAGGATGACGGCTGTCAAGTGAAGAGTGTCAATGGTTGTAAAATCAGATGTTGGTTAATAATTTTATGATTATAAGTTTGAAAGTTTGTTGATGAATAATATGAAAGTTTTGATAACCACTAAGTTTAATAACCGATAAGTTTTGACAACCGTATAAGTTTTGATACCTACTGATAAGTTTTGAACCAGATAAGTTTTGATGATATCTGCTGGTTTTGAACCAGATAAGTTTTGAAGATATCGACTAATAAGTTTTGAACCTGATAAGTTTTGATGATACCTGCTGATAAGTTTTGAACCTGATAAGTTTTGATGATACCTGCTGATAAGTTTTGAACCAGATAAGTTTTGATGATACCTGCTAATAAGTTTTGATGATATCTATCTACTGATGCGTTTTGAAGAGATAATTGTACCAAGCGAATAAATGAGTTTTGTTAACCTGATCTACGCTGTTTCCTTCTGAGATACCTTACATTTCAGAAGTGGGATGGAAACTGTAAGTACACGCCTATAATAATTCTAGTACCTATACCAGAACAATGTATACAAACTTACCAGATACCAGAACAATGTACCTACTTTCGATATTGTTTGTATCCTTCTATAAAAGAGAGCGCGTGGCATCATCTGCAAGGTGGACACGTTATAAGATGTGTGCTGGACTTGGTAGCTAGCTACCTATTTTTTAATCTGAGATGCTAGCTAACGTGTGATGGGTAATTGAAGCTATGACCTTGACAATGGAATTTATTTATGGATCCAACGGGGTGTGCGAGCATTTAGAATTTGTTTCTACAGTCATTACCTACACTGATGTAAAATGGATAAGCTGACTTATTAAATAATTATTTGATTGCATGCGTGACATAAGTTGTATTAGTGGGTATTTGACATTATTATTGATATTATTATTGTTAAATTTAATATTTCATACACTACTATAACTAAGTAATCTCATGAATTGATTAATATAGTTTGCATAAGATGACAATCGTTGAGCGCCAAAATGATTGCATATGCATATTGCACCGCGTTCACAGACTATGTAGAAAAAAATTCAGCTGAAGTTGTATCGGAATGAAAAAAAAAATGTTTCATAATGATACAGTTATGATATATTAAGTATAATGTCATATTTTTAAAATTTATTTTGATATTCTGTGCGTAGAGACCGTATTTAAAGTTTCGTTTTGATTTTTTAATGTTTACGTTTCAGTATGAAATTGGATAAATAAAATAAAAAAAACAAAGACTTCGATGTACCATATTCTTATCAATGAAATTCACTTATTCAGAGACACATCGTTTCTTATCACATGAAGAAGGGGACAAAAAAAAAAAAAAAAAAAAAATTATAAATGCATGGGGTTTCATATAGGGGTACATTTATCTGGTTAATTTTGTGTTAGGACTGTGCCTAGTTTTCGAGATATTACGATTTTTGTAATAAGACATTTCTATAAATGGTACCAATTGTTGATGACTAATAAAAATTAATCATGTTTTAATTGATTTCGAGTTCGAGAATGGACAAAGAAATGCAGATTCTGGCTCCATGAAGCATGAGACCGTCGTGCTCCAGTCGTAGACATTCCAGGCGCACTAGCGCTCAAAGAAGTAGCCGCAGCGGTTGCCGAGGCAGAAAGAAAAAGAGCGTGCCTTGGAGTGGGAGCGGGACAAGATAAGCCGTATTAAGCGAGACCTTCGGATAGAACGTGAGGAAGATGAACGTCGCAACCGGCGGCGTAGACAACGACGGGAGACTCCGATTGGGGAAACCAGCGGCGAGTACCGCAGCCGAAGCATGCTGCAGGGCGGTCGTGATTCGGCGTGTTTCGGTCGTCGCACAGAAAGGTTATGTAGCCGTACCCATGATATACTCGAAACTATTGACTAAGTATAGTCAGTGTGATAAGGTAGGACACAAAGCAGATGTGTGTAAACCCGAGCCATAGGGTCGTAGGGTCTAACTCAGCAACTTATGAACGTCACGTCACCTCACTACCTAGTTCGATGAAAAGCTTCTAAGGTACCTATACCTTTCACACACACGTACCACACGTACACCTTTTTATTATCCGACTGCGCGTCGCAAAGGAGTGGTAATGTGTTTATCAGCCTATGTATGTAATTTCCTTTGAAGCATTATACAGACTAAACGCCTGGGCCGATTTTTATGATTCACACGTCAATCGATTCCTCTTAGTTCGGCGATCGTCACTAAAGACATGACGTTAGTGAAAATTCAATATGGCATCTACTGGACCGCTGGACGCCATAAATATTGTGGAAATGAAAGTTAACAAACCATGTCAAGTAGGGTATCGTTGAATAGGAATTCAATAATCATTTTTAGTTTCCTCTCACCATTTTTCGATTCTACTTACCATTTAGCTAATACATTTCCAACATGGATGGTAACTGGAAATTTTCATGGTTTTTGTAAATCGGATTTTGTTACTCAGCCACGATAATAATCCTGCATCAATGTAACGGTTCGGCAACTGTCTCGTGTCATCAGGTAGCCCTGTCGAGTTGTTTGTCAGTGGATGGTGTGACCGCTGCTGTGATGTTGTGTAGGATCGTAGATGATGACTTACTGGAGAAACCTCTACTTATTGGTCAAACTGTCTCTGTACAATCGCACATTGTAGTTAAGGATGTCTCGATGCGGTATGGTAAACCAGCTGTGGATATGACGGAGGCCACAATGGTTTGTGTTAGGAAACGGTTTGCTGTATTGAGAGGCCAACATGCTGTGTCAGCTGTGAATATGTCGGAGGTCACAATGGCAATGTGGTATGTTGGAACTGTCTCGATGCGGTATGGTAGACCAGCTGTGGATATGACGGAGGCCACAATGGTTTGTGTATTTGGAAACAGTTTGTTGTATTGAGAAGCTAACACGCTGTCAGCTGTGAATATGTCAGAGGTCACAATGGTATGTGGTATATTGGAACTGTATGGTATGCGGAGGTGTTTACCAGATGAAAGATGGGTTTTTATCAGTTATGTAATCATAATTGATTACACCCATGCATTGTGGCTTGCGTTCTGTCAAAAGATTTTAGTGTGTCGCAGCGGGCAGAAAGAGTACAGAACGTCGATAGGTTGATAGATTCAGATACCTGCTCATGAAGATTTACAAAAATTCGTTCAGGCAATTTGATTCCCTATAATGATAAAAGTAGGCTCCTGCGAACTGGAGTCATTAGACGTGTTTTACTTTCTTAAGAAGTTTAGAGTGTACCTTTTAGAATATCCTTTCAAATTACCTATCATTGATTGTAGTGCGTTTACAGTCTAAGTTTGTTAAGCGTGATCTCATATCTCGTATAGCTCGGTGGTCGTTGTTATTACAGGAATTTGACTGTTCTTGGAGTATAGAGCAGGCGCTAAGATGGGACACGTTGAAGCTCCGTCAAGAAACTCCATTACTGTATGAGCGATACAAAGAACTTCGAGCAGTGTCTGAAGTCAGTTATGGTCATTGGTGAGGAGAATTAGTGGCTTAAAATTAGGAGACTTGGAACTGCGTTGTGTATGCAATATCTTGAAAAATGATTTTGCAAAAGGGGCTAGAATATTTGAGACATTTGCGGTGAAGAATAAAAAGAATATTTCGCTGTGTGTGATAAGGTGATAACTTGATAAGGAATGTCTTAGATTAGTACTTCCGAAGGAAGCAAGGTGGCAGATTTGTAAGAGAAGTAACGATGTCGTTTGATTGTGTGAGAAGTAGCCAAGGTCTTCTACATCCGATAGAAAAAGTAGAGATACCGGTTCATACCTTGCGTGCCCAATTACCATCTTGGCCTCTTTGTGAAGTCGAAGAAAGGTTATACACATCATAGCAATAGTCGACTAATTTACCAAGTACTTATTTATCAAATCGGTTAGGAACACAAACGAGGTGAATGCTATTACAATATTACAGGATATTTTTGATACGAGTACATTTAGAACACCTGATAGATTCATAACTAATCGAGGTTCTTGTTTCCTAGAGCGGGGAAAGATGCACGTGTTGAATGCGTAGCCAGCCCACGATCTAACAGTCAGGTCGAATTTCGTGATGGGACGATCCTTGATTCTCTAACCGCTCAAAATCTACACGGTGATGATAAAAATTGGGACGCTGAATTCAAATGGATCAAAGGATCTAAATGGGCCTAAATAACGCAATATAAAACACAATAAGTTCTTTTGGTGTTAGGATGAACAGTGAGTTTCACCCCTCGTTGAATGAAGTGACTAGAGAGATCTGTAAAAATTCCGACATATCATCCATCCGTTAAACTGTTAAATGTAATATCGACAAGGCTCAGGCTGCTCAAACTATGATAAAGGTAAACTTCCTGTTCGAAAGTATGAAAAGCAAAAGAAAAACAACGGTTGCAACCGATCGTAGGCAACCATAGATTCATGTGACTTCTGTAGAGCTTGATAAAGCGATAAGGACTTATTGGATAGCTAGTATGTGCCTTGTTATTAGTAAAGTGTGGTTTCCTGTATTTTTGTACTGTTTTCGTGACATTACATAGCTTCGGAATTTATTGTAATAGTTCGTGCCAAGTGTGGAGAAACAAATACGTTTGACTTACCTGACCTGAAACGTTTCAAATTGAATGCCTGGGCTATCTACTATGTTACGTATGGAAAAATTCGCTATATGATTAGGCTTCAACCAAATCTATAGCTATACCTATAATAATATGTAATAATAAAGCTTCATTTATTCCATGCACTGATTCATATATAAATATTATGTCTAAAGACGTCCCGGACGAGACGAGTGAGGAATTTGGATTGGCTTCGTGCGGGTCTCGGTGGCTTGGTCAGATCATTGCCCTGTAAGGGAAAGATCGTGGATTTGAGTCCGCCCGAGGTCGATTCTCTTTTCTCTTTCTTAATCAATTGTAATAGCTAGTATAATAAATGCTTAAAATGTCTAATTAATCTATTGTAAATTCCCTTGGAGACATTTGTGTTAATTTATAACAATGCTTCTTTCCGGTTGCCGTTGGAGCAGGAAAGACGAGTCCTAGAGTGGAGACTGCGAGAAGGAAAACAAAAGGTGGAACGTCCCTAAGGCAGATGGACTGACGACCTGTTAAAGGTGACTGGGACAGACTGGATGTCGAAGACGGAGGATCGGCAGGCGTGGCGCACATTGGGAGAAGCTTATGTCCAGCAGTTGACTGCAATAGTCTAATTGATTGAATGTTTCTTTCACCGAGTGTAAGGTTCCACCAGGTGCGTGCATGAGGGCATGCACGTTGTTCAGGATGGTCGAGTGTAAGGTTGCATTTAATTTCAACGTGCGTGGAATATAATTTTATTAGGCTGGCCACACTGGGTCGGCAGATGGTGGCGCGTAGGAAGGAAGTAAGGAAGGATGACGGCTGTCAAGTGAAGAGTGTCAATGGTTGTAAAATCAGATGTTGGTTAATAATTTTATGATTATAAGTTTGAAAGTTTGTTGATGAATAATATGAAAGTTTTGATAACCACTAAGTTTAATAACCGATAAGTTTTGACAACCGTATAAGTTTTGATACCTACTGATAAGTTTTGAACCAGATAAGTTTTGATGATATCTGCTGGTTTTGAACCAGATAAGTTTTGAAGATATCGACTAATAAGTTTTGAACCTGATAAGTTTTGATGATACCTGCTGATAAGTTTTGAACCTGATAAGTTTTGATGATACCTGCTGATAAGTTTTGAACCAGATAAGTTTTGATGATACCTGCTAATAAGTTTTGATGATATCTATCTACTGATGCGTTTTGAAGAGATAATTGTACCAAGCGAATAAATGAGTTTTGTTAACCTGATCTACGCTGTTTCCTTCTGAGATACCTTACAATAGGTACTTGGTAAAATGAAACTTTGCCATGTAATTATTTGGTAAACAATAATTTGCTAAAAATAGTATTGCTAACTGTAAAATTGCGAAAAATTGTTTTGCCAAATGTTTTTTTGCCAAATGAAAATTTGGGAATCATACTTTGGCATGTGACACTTTGGGAAACGTTTTTTGCCAAACATTAGTAAACCGTTCTAACTCAACCGATTGCGATCAAACAAACGTAAGATTTTAAGTCTGAGTAAGCCCTTTCTAACAAAAAAAACCGCATCAAAATCTGTCCAGTAGTTTTTGCGTCCCTCGCGGACAAACAGACAGGAAATTCAAAAAAAATATTTTGTGTTCAGTATCGTTAACATAACATAACCCAAGTAATTTTTTTTAAATATCTCCAAATGTACAGACACGACCACTTGACAATTTATAATAGTATAGATAGATAGAAGATGTGTTTGTTTAAAAATACACATCAAGATTGTTTACCTTTAATTGAATAGGTACTATTTTTATCGTGCGAAAAATCTCCACGGGTACCTCCCCCGCCGGAGCCGGTGGGGGTTTATGTCGAACTCGAACCGACTAAAAGGCAGGCCGTCTGTGTTCCGTGGGTTGCCGGAGGTGAGATTATTGTAGACATATCCCTCGCACCCTGAACGACCCAGGGCCATATCTCTCGATCTGGCTGGCTCTCTTTCGGTGTGCGGACCACGGAGTCCCCAAAACCACGGAGTCCCGAAACCACGGCGGCGTCCCCAATCCTTTACTTAAATACTCAGACATTTCCAAATGGACTACTTTACTTCACTTCACTACATATATGTAATTATAAAACAAAGTCACTGTCGCTGTCTGTCCGTCCCTATGTGTGCTTAAATCTTCAAAACTACGCAACGGATTTTGAAGCGGTTTTTTTTTAATAGATAGAGTGATTCAAGAGGAAGGTTCATATGTATAATACATGCATAATATTGTAGAGTAACACTGATAAATTTAGAGATAATACCACGCGGGCGGAAAATATGGCGGTACGAAGTTCGCCGGGTCAGCTAGTACCTATATAATAAAATGTACCTAAGTAGGTACACAAATCACAAAATATTCAAGGAATTTTCCTTCATTTGTAAATGAATAAATAAACATTATAAGCAGAAGAACCTACTTTTCAGATCCAAACTAAGCTTGATTTACAATATGTGTAGTTCTAGGGTGCAGATAAACATATGTGGAATACCATAGGCCACGAACCACTTGCCATCAGGTGGGCCGTGTACTTATCTGCCACCTAAATGGTATAATTTATTTTTGTAAATAAACATTGAGACAGAATACAAATATTTGCACTGATATTGATCTAGCGACCTCTAGCGAAGTATTCGAATGTTCTAGCGCGACGCCATAGGTCACCACTTACCTACCTAGTATTGTTGATACTGCTCTCGAGTTTTTCTTTTTACAAGATTGACATCTTTTGTATTTAAATCTATTTATGATGTAGGTAGTATTTAAAAAAAATGCCGTGTTGGATCCCGGTGGAGCAGAATAGGGCCACCCAATCTCTAGCTGTGGGTGTCGTAAAAGACGACTAAGGGATAGGGCTGTTCTCCATCCGACGGTAAACATACAGCCCATGACAAAGTGCCCGCTAGACGGCAATAGGCTCGCCCCCTATTACGTGGGACAGAAAATCATAGTTGGCTAAATGTGGGTGTTAGTACACCTCTGCCTACTCCTTCAGGGATTTATGAGTTGAGTATATGTATGTACAGTCAGCGCCAAAAATAGGTTAACATTTTATAATTTAGAGATTTCCTGAACTCCAAAACGTTACATGTAGTAACCATAATATACATCTATATTTCTATACATACTATAGGTACATTACATTGTATATGTAGTATTTCTATACTAAGATGTAACGTTTTGGAGTTCAGGAAATCTCTAAATTATAAGGTGTTAATCTACTTTTGGCACTTACTGTACTTATGTATGTTCTTCCTCTTAGCGTTAATTCCCAGTCGCATCCGAAGCTTTCAGCTCGGAGTCTGGGGTCCGCTTTTGCCAGTCTTAACTACGGATTTGGCTAGACCTCGATATTTTCTGTGAAACGATTGCCATCTGACCTCCACATCCCAATGGTAACATTAGGCGATATCGAAGCTTTGCAGCTAGACTGTTTTTTGGATTTTTGAGGGCTCCAACTACCCGTAACGACTGCCATAGATGTTCTTATGGCAACCGGGACCGACTGCTTAACGTGCTCTCCGAGGCACGACCAGACCAATGCAAATACCCATATTTCATGAACACAAATATTTGCACCGAGCGGGGATCGAACCCACGCCTCCTGCGTAGCGGCCGCGTTCACTACCGCTACGCCACGGAGGCTGTCTAGTACTTATGTATGTATTTAAAAAAAACTTTTTATTAAAAGTAATTTTAGCAACCGAAATTACTACGAGTACGTCCAATAACCCGTAATATTCCCTCTAACCCCTCCAGCTAAGCTAAATTGTTTGTGTTGGGAGTGGGTTCACGTCGGTAGTGTAATGTCCAGGATTGGAACCCGGGACCTTCCGATCGCAAGGCCATTCTTAACCATTAAGTTACCGACGCTTCTAAATTATAATAAACCATCTCGCAAACATCGTAAAATTAAGTTTTATCTACAAAAACCTGTTCCAGCCACGGTCGATCAGTTTAGCTTTGTAAAAATACGTAATGTTTAACTGAGAACAATTATTATAAATACTTCCTATAAAATAAATATTGTGTTTCGAAAAAACATGGCTCCAAGTATATAAAGTTTAAATAACGAGCCTATGCCCACGGCTCCGCCCGCGTGGAAATCGGTTTTCACCACTTACGGTCATTTCCAATTGCTATCAAACAAACGTAAGTTTTTGCGTCCCTTGGGGACAGACAGAAAGACAGATAAGAACTCCAAAATACTTAATTTTTTATTTTCTTATATACAGTAACGCCTCTTTCCCAGTGGGATAGGTGAACCCAATGACTCCCAAACTGAATTCCGACAAATCCTTCTACGACAAGATTTTACTTCGACAATATGAAACTCCGATATGACTCAATTTCGACAATATTTTTGATCGAAACAACTCAATCCCGACACTACTATACTCTGACAAAGCGTTTCTTCAACATCACTTTAATAAGAAACGACGTGAGTTCGACGACATTCTTCTTAGACAATACCTACATATTTACCAATATAACATAATTATTTTCTTTTTTATTAGCGCTGTCTCCAATGTGACACGACCACTTTACAATTTTATAATTTAAAAAAACACGTAAAAAGATCTAGAAAATACTATAAGACTTCGTTCGAGAATAAAACTAAAGAAAAATTAGACCGCGCGATGCATACAAAAGTAACCACTACGGCACATTAAAATGCAAAGGCCATTGGGAAAGAATAATTAAGCTAAAGAAGGTGCACTAATTTTTATTTAAGCTTTTGGTTTATTTTTGAAGAGAAATCTTTTTTAGGCACGTTGGGCATTTTTCTAGAACACTTTTTGATTTTACACTGCCACGTGGTTCCCAGCAGAGTAGAATTATTTGGGCCAACCGATCTCCTCCCATGCGGTGTCGTACAAGGAGACTAAGGGATAGGGCTGTTTAACATCAGACAGATATATACAGCCCAAACTCAGCCTCAGATACATGGCTCGAATCAACAATAGTGGCCAGAATACGGCAATAGTGAGCCTATAATATGGGACCAAATACAATGAATGGTGAAATGTGGGTGTTAAATTTACCTCTGCCTAACACTCCGGGGATGAAGGCGTGATTGTATGATTGTATGATGATGACTTTTTGATATAGGAAAAAGTCATTGAACTCGCGACACTGTTACCGACACCTCGTGTGACAATTCACACGTGTCACATCTTTCTTTAGAGCCATTACACAGTGTCGACTATGAGTTCAAGTGCTTGAAAGTGAGGTTGGTTTGGCCCCTAAAGATCGCGGTTTGGCCCACACAAGCAACAATCAAGACGTATCAATAATAGTAATGTTGACAAAAAATAGTAATTGGATTTTCTGTATTATCTACAGTCCCGGGTCCTTGAAAAAGCATCTGATGAGGCCGTCAAGCTGAGTGCCATTGTAACATGGTAGGTGTCTGTAATGGTGACCCTCTTTTCAGAGATTTTGCCTTCACCTTACCATCAGGCGAGGCGAAGTCAAATTGAATTGACGTGTCCTATATAGAAAAAAAAATACGATAATGTGCCTTTTCCAGTTTCCAGCCCCTCTAGATAAGTTGCAATACGTTTGTAGAACAGAATAATCAATATATTCGAGGGATTGACATTCGTGTCAACTGTCATAAATGTCAAATTAGCTGTCAATCCAACTACTTACCAGTCCAGGCAACGTAATGAAAGCTGCAGTTTAAATCGCATATTATCGATAAAATGCATTACCTATATGAAGCTTTATTTTCAATTAGTTTTGCATGATCGAACGTTTTCCTGTTCTGGACACACTCGCAGCAAACATTAATTAATGAACGTTGAATATTTATAGGCACCTAGACTCATGTGAAGGGTTTCTTATAACGATGGCAGGTACTTTGATTTATTATTAGAACTGACTACAGATGAAAGATTCGAACTAAGTATGTACATATAAAAACTTGCTCAATCAGATATGGAACAGGCTATATGTTGCTCACGACAGAAACAGGATAGGTAGATGGCCAATAGGTAACTATATATGGCGGCCTAAAGACTTTTTAACCGCTTTCTGCTTCTGTCGGGCGGCGAGTGGACTGTACGTAGGTAGGTCTCGGTGCTGGCGGGTGGACGAAGGTGCCGATGGGAGCGTGGGATCAGGAACGCTTGACTCTTGCTGCGGTTTGATGACCTGCAGACGGGTAATCTTGAGGGATCTTTCCAGTGAAACTTCAAACTAGTGATTTCTTACTTCTTCTTTATTTAGATGTTTTCACTAGGGCTGCTGGTTCCGGACTGAATTCGGGTTCGTATCGTAACTCAATGCCCTTGCGAGCATGAGAGACCACTTTTGGGCAGAGCCTCCTTTGTGGTGGTTTCGGTGTTGCTGCCGCTGAACAGCGGCAGATCTTGGGGGTGAGAACTTGCTCTATTGGGTTCATGCTCAGGGCCGTATCCTGTTCACGCTGGCCGGCGGTCAACCCCAGCCGAGTGAGACTGTGTTCACAGAGGCCCAGCTAGGATTGCTAGCGACAGGTCAGTGGCTTTCCGGATACGGCCCTGGCGTTGGTTGTAGACGAAGAACTGAGAACAGAAGAGAAGTATAGAGAAGAAAGTAAAGAGAGTAATAGGAAGATAGAAAAGTGGAGAGTTTATGTCCTTTATCATTTAAGATAAAGGAGCTGGTCTGGGGGTGGGGGCATACATACCTATGACGAGGAGGGCTCTTCCGGAACCGCGACTAGGTCGCGGGGGAAGGCCTTGGCATCTGGGGGGCGGGCGTGCCACGGGGCGATGCCGCGTATGTAGTCCCATGACGAGACATCAGCGCGCGTGAAGAGAGTGGTCGCTAGGCGGCAGATGTGGTCGTCCAGTCTCTCGACTCGGAGGTCCCTTTCGAGGACGTCGTTCCGGACGAAGTAATGGGCATTTGTAATTGTACGGAGCGTGAGTGACTGCTGTGCTCGAAGTTGGACTCGCCTGGACTCCGATGTAAGGTCTCTGCCTACCTCGGAGGGAAATAGGCGTGAGTGTATGTATGTAGGTAGGCATGACAAAAAAATATAACAATAATTTATACTAGATGAAAACCCATACAATGGTTTGTGCTCAGAAGAACTGTTTGTCATGATGCCAACAGCTACATATACTGCCGGTATAAGAGAATTTGAAACGTGCAAATATACCTACTCTAACTACAGAACTTTGATATCGCATGGACTGGAAAAAGAGAGAGACTGAAAAGCCAACCCTGAGTTGGTAAGAGACTCAAAGTCTCTTATTCCTTAGTTTATTTTTTCTTTATTTATTAATAATTATTATTGTATTTACCTCTTTTATTATTTACAATTTTCTTCTTTTTAATACTAGTGTAGAATATTATAAATATGATTTGGATGGATTATCCGATTGTGTACCATCTAAACCAAAATTCAATATTAAAGAACTCGGTAAGTAAATAAAGTAACCACCAACAGGCCCTCCAGTCTTATATCAGCATGTTAAAATGGCAAATGGTAGGCGTATGGTCCGACATCTGGAGAAAAAAGAATGAAAAACGCAGTATTTGACATTCTTTAGAGGTCGATTTAGACTTTGGACCAAACGAACATAGAGCAAGAGCTAGAACTAGAGCATTCTAAGAGCATTTATTCTTAAAATATTTTAGCGTAAATTATACCTTATTTTCAGCGTTTACATAAGAAAGAACAACGAATTGTGGAGGTAATGTTCCTCCAACCAAAGGGAGGATCCTCCGACCAGGCAAGGTGATCACTCCTGGCGGGCCGCGGCCCAACGATCGTCGTTGGGATGTTATAGATATATTGTACAAGCGCTGGAACTTCGCTTTCGCGATGCAGGAACTGTAGCGACGCAGTAGTTCGGCTTGCTGTCGCTAGATGGCGCTGGGTACATGTGGTATCGCCACAGAATGAATATTCTGTCACTGTTTACACTAATAGAATTTGACGTAAAGGGGATAGAATGAGCATTCGCTCGTTTGATTTAAATCAACCTTTTTACAGGCAGCATAATGAAAGTCGCAGTAACATCAACGACGTTTCATGTACTAACTGAATTCACTACGAATAAGTGAATGTCTATATTTACTACCAATTTAAACCCTCCAGGGAAATTGGAACTGTGACAGGCTGAATTTAGCACGGCCAAATTCACACAAACCTCATTTAAAATTCATCATTCGTCAGACATTACGTATTGACATTTTATATTTATAGACACATTTAAAATAGATATATTGATTTGTTTAAAACAATTTATAGATCTGCCATGTTCCTAATGATCTGGGGCGGAGTTAGACTGAATCCCTTGCATCTTAATGTGTTCGCAGACGACGAAACTGTCTACCCTGCCTTCTCTGCCTCGCAATCTATCGAACAGGGAGGTTTACTAGCCTAGCATTATTGTATCTACTCAATTAAAAAAACTTAATATTTACGTTAGAGCGTTTTTACATTACCCAATCCGATATCGGTGTCGGACGCCGATCCAACATCGGAGGAAGTAAAATGTATTAAACATGTAGGTATCTGTCTTTCACATTGTCCGGTCCGGAGCCGGCACGGGAAGCTGTGATGGAACTGAAACCGCTGTGTTGTCAGCTATAGGTTACTGACTATCGTCGTCCAACCCGATATCGGATCGGGTATCCACCCAGATCCTTTCAGCTGTTGGAGCGTGATTGAATAACAAACATCTTCGCAAACTTTCACATTTATAATTGTAGTAATAGGAAGGATAGGAAGTAGTAAGAAAGTCGAATTAAAAGGAAGTTGCATTATTAATCCCCCCGCTTTCGGTTATTCCGGTATACACTGGACTTCAGATAAAACTGTTGTTTGCAGAGCAAATTACGTTAATTTTATATATCTACTTACATATATTTATGGTAGCCTAGTGGTATGGGTAATGGACTGCTGAGACGAGGTCTCGGATTCGATCCCAGGTTTTACCATGGCACACACCAATGACTTTTCGATGCTTTTCGAAGTTATGTGTGTATTTATCGCAGGTTTATAAGTGCCCGGTTAATGGCAATAGAATAGGCTCGCCACCTATTACATTGGGACCTAAACATAAACGGCGAAATGTGGGTGCTAGCACCTCTGCCTACCCCTTCGGGGATATAGGCGTGAGTTTGTTTTGTTATGTTATGTTTACTCTAGTAGGTATTAATATAATATCCTTCATGAAGCTTAAGAATTCTCTATAACTTTCTGTTCAACAATTATTTGACCATAGAAGCGTCAAACTAGTAGCATCCTTCCCTATGGTCATTTTGTCTATCATCAAAAAGATGACGCTACCATCAAAGGAACTAAAATATGTTTATCATCAAGAATTTCACTCATTTCATAACAAATTCAATTTCTTAAGAAAACAACATTAAATCTCTGGTTCGAAAAATAGGAATACAATAAGCATAATATTAGGTATTCCCCTATCAAAATCCCCGCAAAATAATGTAGAATTTATGCATTCAGTGTACGTCTTAAATCCATTATCTTGTGACAAGTACAGCTGATCCGAAGCCAATAACACTGCACACAAAATTAGATTCGTATTCCGTGGGTGTAATCAAGGCAGATACTTGGTTGCACATCTGCTACCTACAGAACTCCAATTACAACACTCGGATATATTATTTTGAACTTTAATAGTACGCAATAAGACACAAAATGATAATAACAATTTTTCAATGTCGTTAAAAGGATTACGACCGCAACTGTGTAAAGATACTTAATACTAGGAAACAAGAATGTTGCAGATATTATGTGATAATTACATTTATTATGTAAATATTTTAATTAAATTTAATTAAACGTAACTATTATATGTATCTAATCGTTATGTTTATTAAAACATTCATCGATACAATGTTGTAAGGAGGAAAGACTTGTAATTTTGTATGTTATGAATTAACTCAACAACTATTGGACCAATTTCAAAAATTCTTTCGCCATCAGAAAGCTCCCCGTGGTCCCCACACCGGATGAGGGCCAGTTCGAGAGATATGGCCCTAGGTCGGCCGGGGTGCGAGGGATATGGCTACGACAATCTCACCTCCGGCAACCGACGGCGACGGCCCATAGACGGCGTGCGTTTTAGTCGGTTCGAGTCCGACATAACCTCCTCCTCCGGTTCCGGCGGGGGAGGTATCCGTGGGGATTTTTCGCACGATAAAAAAAAAGCCATCAGAAAGCTACATTATCGTCTACAATAATACGCATGTCATAAACGTCAAATCCTATACATTCATCATTCTATTTTGCAATATTGCCGGCCTACGAATTGCCTCTTGTCTAGAGGGCAATTACCACTAGGCTATATTATAATCACACGATGAACGGGATCAGAAACCACACAGGCAGAGCCGCGAGTAATAGCTGTCTTAAACGCTTATTTAAGTGGTAAAAAGTGTTAACGTACTTGTGACATGTTTTATTTTTAAATTATGTTCTGCTTGCATAAATTAACATCTTAGACTTATTTAACATTCAATTAATATCTCTTGCAATTTTGCATGCGGGAATTATTTATAACCCCGCGTTTACATACTGCCGCTCGCATTGCTCATCGTGTTGCCAGAAATATTCGCGCGATTAATGCCCTAGCATTCACACACTCCCATCATCGCGTTGGTCCGCATTACAGTATTCGCCCTGCAACGGAGACGGACGTAAACGTATGGAGGACAACGCTGTAGCAGTGTACGCAATAAGCTTTTACAGCATAGCGAATTAATTAAATAGATAATAAAAACTATCACTTTCAACTAGTATACACTTTCCGTAAATCGATATAAATATTTTTAAAAGTAAATATTCGAGGAGCAATAACGAAAGTCGTGTTTTATTTAGCTTAGCGCCATCTAGCGGTCTCGTATAGTTCATCGCGCTAGTATTTGCGCAACATACGCGGCAGTACTCGCGGCATGACGAATATACCATTCACACCACGTCTCTGCCCACTTCTCTCGCCACTTCCCTCGCTCTGCCGCGAGTATGTAAACGTAGCATTAGACATGCTGTACACTGCTGCTGCTATTTTATTTTATTAATATCTTTATACCTGATGTTTCATGTAATACAATTGTAAGTTAAACAAGAAGTACTTAAGGTTTTGATTCACTTAATTGTAAGTAATTAAATATGTTGCATAAATGGCTGATTTAAAGGTTATTTTTACGTAGCTTACAGGAGTTGCTGATTCAATTATTATTTGAGATTAATTTCAATTTGATTCACGTAAAATTGAGAAAAAGGTTTCGATAGACAGACTGACAAGCAAGTGCCCCTATAAGGGTTCCTTATTTCCGTCGGAGATCTAGAATCCTAGAAAATGAGGTTAGTCTATACTCTATAACAATGTGCCAAAAGTTTAAGATTAGCTAATCTCTATTTGTTTTTAAGAAATACAACTGAGATTCAGTCTTGATATACTTTGTGTAGAAATTATGATTACAATATTTAAAATCATTCATATATTCCATTCATGCTATGCCTATCAGTGAAATTACATGCCTTATACGTAATCCGACACCAGACACTATATATACCCAACAATGAATCCGCTCATTGGTTCTAAAGCATGTATTAAATGCTCACATGAAAGGGTGAACATCCCTAACATCTGAAGGGTCCGTGACAAATTGGTTCTTGAAATTTTGTGACAGTCTAATAAATGTGAGTAATGGAAGTTTTATTCTATTAACTGACAGTGTTTTGAAATTAATCGAAAACAATGAGTATTACCATTATTAAAATATAGAGTTGCATTTATTTTTATAAATGTCAATAAGACCTCCGAAGAAAACACCTTGGACTGATTGCAACCGGAAACAACACCAACGATATATAATTTTGTGACCTTAGTTTTATAAATTACTAGCTGTCCCGGCGAACTTCGTACCGCCATATTTTTCCCGTTCCCGCTGCACCTATTTTCTCATCCTTTAAACCTTTACTGGACACCCACGACTATTTCAAGACTAAAATTAGCCAAATCGGTTCAGCCGTTCTTGAGTTATAAACTAACAACGAAAAGTGGCATTTATTTTTATTAGAAGAAGATAGATCAGAATTATTTCCTGTTAAATATTCAAATTAGGCGAGTTTAATATTATACTGAGTGAAAACTAAACGTTTGTAATTAGTGAAACGCAGAGTTCCAGCTCTAGATTACCAGCTGTAGAATACCAAGAACATAGGTAGAATCAAGTAAGCCCTGGTATTTAGCGCTGAGTAATAATCAAGACAGAATGTAACATTCAATTTAAGTTCGTTTAAGTGGACATTTAAGTGACAATTTCCTTTTGTTGTTCTTGACAAAGAATTGCATAATGGCTTGACCATAGGAAACATGTAATTTAAATACTTGTAATAATTGCGAGCGATTTCACTAAGTGGATAGGTAATGTACGATTGCGTCTTTTTTTTCAGGCGGAATCCTACTTGCCATAGGTCTGCACGTCAAAGCGACTAAAACAACCTGGTGTCTCCGGCAAAAGTTTGAAAGGCTATTGACGTGACACCTCTCACGTCAATATGAAAGACAGATACATAATTATGTCATACTTTTTACTTCCTCCGATATCGGATCGGTGTCCGACACCGATATCGGATAATGTTATAGTGTCTTACAGACCTGACACTTTGCCTTCAGCTTACGACGTACCCTATACAGAGTGATCAATCCAAATGGGTCAGTAGGAAGAAGTCAGAAAGTAGCAAGATTTGTTCTTAGGAACCATGGATTCGATTTTAGATTTAATAATATGACATTCAAACTTTTCCTCAAACTCTCATACATAACCGGGAGTCGAATCTTTTCCTTGCATATTGTAAGAAGTTGTGTCGTAGAATTCGGTTCCAAATAAGTTGGATAGTTAGGACCGACAATGAGCGTTGAACCGCTCCCATGGTATGCGCCGCGTGGCAGGGGGTGAGATAAAAAAAAAATAAAGAGCATGAGATGAGAGCGCCACCAGCCACCGCCAACGCTCGTGGTGGTATCTCGCTCGCTCTCAGCTAAAGCTCTTTCTTTCTCTTTTTTTACCTCGTCCCCCACCACGCCGCGCGGAGGTACCGTCTATGTATACTTAACGAGATGATACGTTCAGCGGTCGTATGAGAGTAACTATTTATTAATCTGTGGTATGAGTTACCTCAACAAAACCAAAGTTAGATTCTTTTCTGCTGAAACTCGGTCAAGGGACTTCAGATGTAATAAAAGTCTTTAGGTGTGCAGGGATAATTATGCACGCCAATAACCTCTCTTGAAGTTCTTATGCTGCGTTTACATACTCGCGGCAGAGCGAAGGAAGTGGCGAGAGAAGTGGGCAGAGACGTGGTGTGAATGGTATATTCGTCATGGCGCGAGTACTGCCGCGTATGTTGCTGCGAATGTCGGCTTAGCGGCGCGAGTCAAAGGAGCGGCAATACTAGCGCGATGAACTATACGAGACCGCTAGATGGCGCTAATCAGTAAACACGGCTTTCGTTATTGCTCCTCGAATATTTACTTTTAAAAATATTTATATCCATCTACGGACAGTGTATAGGTAGTTGAAAGTGATAGTTTTTATTATTAATCTATTTAATCAATTCGCTATGCTGTAAAAGCATAATGCTTACACTGCTACAGCGTTGTCCTCCATACGTTTACGTCCGTCTCCGTTGCAGGGCGAATACTGTAATACGGACCAACACGATGATGCGTACGTGTGAATGCTAGGGCATTATTCGTGGGAATACTTCCGGCAACACGATGAGCAATGCGATGGGCAGCGTGTAAACGCGGGGTTAGATACTCGTGGCGTAATTGTTTATGTGTGATTTTTATGCTATGTTATTTACTAATGACTATGCATTTCAAGGCTTTAAAACACTGAAGTAAGAGAGTTAGCGATAGCTTTTGATAGCTTCCCTTTTTAAGCTCGTCATTAACTCTACTGTGGTTTTTTTTAATTACTTAACCAACCATTTGGGTGGCAAGGGGGATGGTTTTTATCTTTGTTTTATACCAGTTAGGTAACAGATGAGCACACGGCCTACTTGTCGGAAAGTGGTTACCGTGGCCTATGGACGTGTGCAACAGCAGGGGTCACACTCGTGCTGCCGACCCTGTAAGAATGTCACTTTATCTAGAGCCCCATAAATATCGCATATTTTGATGAATACGTTTTTTTTTCATGTAAATGTAATCTACGTGCTTCCATGCACCTGTTATGTTCAAAAATGGTTCAATTCTGATATAAATTCTATTGTCTACGTCATGACGTGTACAGAAATAATTTCGAAAAGGTCACAACTCTAGGAGAACATTGAATTCTAAGAGATGTGCCTTTTTCGAAATTATTGCATAAAATATTACAAGGAAAACGTCAAATATTACAGTTCAAATAGCAATACCAAATACATACCTATGTACAATATGAATGTGAGGGTGCTGATATATATAAATTGGTTTTCACCAACGTCCTATTCTCCAATTCTCATATTTATGCGCATAGCTCAGCGGTCATGCATTGTAAGTAGTTACTGACCTGTAGGTACAATGTACCTACTGTGTAACTTGAAATGAAAATGGTCCAGCAAGGACATTGCCAAATTCATAAGTATATTGTGAAACGAGTGAGTATATTTTTAAGTAGTTATTCGTTTATAATCAGGCATTGTAATTGCTCGTAAGAATTAAGATATATTTTTTTATATAGGACCGTCAATTTTACTTCACCTCGCCTGATGGTAAGCTGAAGGCAAAGTCTCTGAAAAGAGGGTCACCATTACAGACACGTATCATGTTACAATGGTGGCACTCAGCTTGACGGCCTCATCAGATGCTTTTTCACGCCCCGCTTAAAGGACCCGGGACTGTAGGAGGAGGGAAACACGTGGACTGGTAAGGAATTCCAAGACGAGAAATTCCAAGAGATATTTTGAATATAGGATATAGGTGATTATTCTCTAAAGTTGATGTATAAAGTAAGTATCCATCTTCTTCATCCTAGCGTTAATTCCCAGTCGCATCCGAAGCTTTTCACCTCGCAGTCTGGGGTCCGCTTTACCAGTCTTAACTGCGGATTTGGCTAGACCACGATTTAAGTAAGTATCTATATCCATACTAATTTATAGTTATAAATGCGAAAGTAACTTGTCTTTACTTTTGTCTGTCTGTTTCGCGCCTAAATCACTGCACCGATCTTAATGAAATTTGGCACAGAGATGCACTAAAGCTTGAGAAAGGACATGGGCTTATTTTATCGGAGAAATGGGGTTAAAGGGGTTCAAAAAGGGGATGAATATATGTATGAAAGTTCGTCATTTTTTAAGATAACCTGATGAAATTTGGTAAACAGATTAGAGCCTGAAAAGACTAAATATAGCGAATGCGGAACCACAGACATCAGCTAGTGTAGTATATAGGTACGTTATCTACTTTCTTGAAAGTCATTGTGTTATAGTGGAATCCTGGTGACCAGAAATACAGGTAATCTATTACCTACAAAAAGCACCAGCGACCCACAACCAGAATCTATATAAGTACCATAAGTTGTGTAAACACTGTATGTAACTTAGTCGTTGGTGAGAAATACCTTTTTTGTAATTGAATAGTCAAGGATGTACATAATATAAACTGAACGAGAACAACCTTTTGCTTCTAGCAATTATCCTGAGTAAATTTCCGAGGATGAAAAAACTTCCAAACACAGAATTTAATTATAGTAGTTGTTCAACTTCAAGTTACAAACAGTAAATAATATTTTATTACTTGTTATCGCAATTTGTTTTTTTAGAATGAAATTTGTATTCTTTGTAGACCGCAGTTTCATTGACATTATTATACACAATATCAAAATACATGAAGAAGTTATTTATTACCCATATATTATCCCCGGAGGGTTAGGCAGAGGTAAATTAACACCTAGATTTACACCAATCCTTATATTAGGTCCCACGTAATAGGGGGTCAGCCTATTGCCGTATTCTGAAGAACTAAAACCACATAACGATTAAGTTAACAAACATAAACCTGTAACAAAAACAACATAACACTCGATCAAAACAGACAGCTACTACACAGTGCTAAGTATATTCACGGCAATAGCCTGCAGCTGCCTAGAATATGCTTCTACGTTGAGAAAAGCTCGGTTCTGCGAATCAACGATAAAACGCTTAGTCGGTCCCCGTAGGACGTCAAGAGAACTTCGAGCTTGTGAGTCGTTAAGCAAACGGCTTGAAAACAGTTGAGAGGTATGAATTTATAATTGAAGGTTCTAAACAAATATACGGCCGTTATTGAATCTCGGTGTCTTCTTTACAGTGAGAAGGCACAAAACCGAAAGCCTAATCACTACATAATAAGTATTACCCTTACAAATAAAAAAAATACACAGGGTATATATACATACAGCTGTTATGTAAAAAATTTGTATTGAAATTTTGACATAACCCTGTGTATTTTTTTATTAGTAAGGGCCTATGTATTTAATAAATTAAAATGACCGACTTCAAAAGCAGCTAAAAGGTGAAAATGGTAATACTTCACCTACGACTTTTCTGTCGGTTGGTGCCCACTAAACAGATATTAGATAGATCTAGGCATTTCAATCCTAGTATTGCATTACGTCCTTTATTTTCATCCTAAAGAATTACTCTAACTTCAAATACTTTCAAATACACTTTCATAGATAGACAGATAATTCTTTATTGCACACCATTTTTATCACATATATTATTTTACACAGATACAGATAAAGTAAAATGTACAATGGGCGGCCTTATCACTAAAAGTGATTTCTTCCAGGCAACCTTTATACTTTTTCAAAATAATACTAAATTAAATCAACACTACACACTATAATTAATAAAATAAACTAAATTAAATACATAAAATATTTACATGCATAATGCGTCGTGAAATTCCTCCACATCGTCCCCGACCGGTAACGTTCCCAGAAGGCTGGCAGCATTGCCACGTTGAATGGCAACTTATACTTTTAAATAAACGCACGAGTACATTTCAGATTAAACATTTCAACATAGATAAAACGCAATAGTTCACATTTTATGGCAAACACCAGCTAAAAGCTTTATTGTCTCGTTATGTTGAACTAGGTGAATAAAATTTTCCCCGATGTGAATTGATAAAACACCCAGATTTATGTCAGTCCGGAATTTACGTGTAGATGCCGAGTACAAAGTCATTGTTACGTTTGATGTGGTTATTTCCGTTCGTACTAGCAACTAGCAAGCACATGCTCTAAGAACATTTCGAACGATCGAACGAACTCGACTAATTGTAATCGAAAAATATTTTTTAGTTTATTGTTTATGCGAAATAATAGAAAATACCTAATACTCAATTATTTTTGTAAACGTTATATTTACTAAGACTAAGTGCAAATTACGAGTAAATTAATCAAGGATCGGTTGTTCAGTTCATATATTTTAAAAGTTTAACTTACATTGCATATTAATTAGGTTCAACTTGATCTCACTATTATTACGCTGGACTACCTATATTTTTACGAAGCAATTAGAAGCCGTACCGTTTCGTCTGAGTCCTGACGGCATCTGAGGAATGTTGATTACTCGGAATTTGTCAGCAAACGGTCAGTATGAACTGACCCTAAGTAACGTCACCTTAAGTTGCAATTAACGGAACAATTCTACAGTGCACTCTGATCGATATTCTCACACACTTATTGTGTCGATAGTTAATGAAGATTATTGAACAAGTACAAGATTTTTTTCTTGGCCTTCGGTGCTATGTCTCTATTAAAAGCGGGTTCTTACTAGTGATTGTACCCGTGATATCCCAGTTCTCGTAATTTCGGGATTGCCCGGTATTTTGATCTTTTACCCGGGACCCAGGACTGACAACAATGACCCGGTCTTTCCCGGCACTGCTAGTCCCAGTAATTTAATTATTTCATCAATTCTTTCATCAATTATTTCATCAATTATTTTATCAATTATTTCATCAATTATTTCATCAATTATTTCATCAATTATTTCATCAATTATTTCATCAATTATTTCATCAATTATTTCATCAATTATTTCATCAATTATTTCATCAATTATTTCATCAATTATTTCATCAATTATTTCATCAATTATTTCATCAATTATTTCATCAATTATTTCATCAATTATTTCATCAATTATTTCATCAATTATTTCATCAATTATTTCATCAATTATTTCATCAATTATTTCATCAATTATTTCATCAATTATTTCATCAATTATTTCATCAATTATTTCATCAATTATTTCATCAATTATTTCATCAATTATTCCATTTCAAAGATTCGCGCTATTAAGTTTCGTTACTGATAAAGTTTTAGTTTACGACATAAACTAAACTAATTATAAAGATTTGATACCCTAATTATTATTTTACACGGTAATATAATTATGTACCCGATTTTGTTGGAATATACATAAATGGGACGGTTATTCAGTTATGTTGAACTCGAACCGACTAAAACCGCACACTTTTTTCACAAGTTTCGAATGCCGAGGTGTAGGGTGGCCCAGTAAAACATTTCCTTTTTTCCCCGACATTTCCCTTTTAATTAGGTAATTTGTATTTGTTACGGAATTTTTAAGAACATTCTGGGTTTTCCCGGGACTAGCAAGTCTGGTACCGGGAAATCTGTATCCGTCGTCAGTACCGGGAATTGCAATCCCTAGTTCTTATTCAATTAGAGCAGATAGCTGGAAAATGTAACAGTACAGTATACAAAATAAATGTATTAGTTCACTGCTGTTGCGAGTTACGTCTTCATTTTCCCATTTTGAACGCTGTACCTATAATATGAGTGTAAGTACTTAGAGATACAGCATTTCATCATATTGTGCAATATATTATCTTGAATCTTGTAACGAACAACTTCCCACATAAAAAGCACTGACGATGCTGGGCCATCGAAAAACCAGTTCCAAGTTTTAGACAATTCCATTAATGTTTTTTTTATGGCGGTACACAATCAAACAGTCCACCTGATGGCAAGTGGTTACCGTGGCATATGAACGTGGACAATATCAAGGGCATCACACTTGTGCTGCTGACCCTGTAAGAATATAAACTCCATGTGGACCCGGACTTGAGACTCATAAAAATCATAGTATGTTTGTTACTCGTACTTACGAATCATAATAGTTATTTCCTTTATTTGCCTATTTTATCTACTGCATTCCTGCCCCTCTAGACAAGTGGCAATTCGTTGCTCGGCGTATGATGGAATAGAGTGCCAAATGTATGGGATTTGACGTATATGACAGGCGTCAACGAATGTCAAAAACGTCAAATCCTATACATTTGTCATTCTATTCCATCATACGCCGAGCAACGAATTGCCTCTTATCTAGGGGGGCTGTACCTACCCGCAACCGGCGAACATGCATGAAAACAATACAATACACCATTGAGGAAGAGGCGTTGCTGTATGTATGTATTTCTATATACCTAATTCGGATTTCAAAACGTTATTTTTTCACCTGAAATACGAAGTTACACTATTATTATAGTCAAGAAATAGGTAAGGCCTCAGGTCCGAATCGAAGGGTTGCTTGAAGAATATTTCCCTTCAGCTGATAATTTCATTTGATCCTTTTCGGGACAGTCGCACAATCTTCCTATGGGTCCTACGTATAGGGGCATAAGTGAAAAAAGCAAATTTTACAGGAGAGCCGTTCAAAGTTTGTAAATCAGATTTTCGCGAATATCTAAGTAAGTTTTCAACAGATTTGGCTGAAATTTTGCGTGATATTAAATGCCGTAAGGTGAAACCGGTAAGGTTCAAATAAATAAATAATTGTGGAAAAGTACAAGTGATTTATTCAATATGTGTAGCAAGTTCCACCAAGTGCCATCAATCTCCAGTATAAACAGACTTAACTACTACTTTTACATAATATCTTCTTCTTCATCCTAGCGTTAATTCCCAGTCGCATCCGAAGCTTTCACCTCGGAGTCTTGGGTCCGCTTTACTAGTCTTAACTACTATTACATAATTAACTTAACTACTTTTACATAATATATGGGATGTTAAGTAAATGTTGTTGTTAGGTCACCGTCACTGTATGCATGTGTAAATAGACAGAAACTATGAAGTTGGATACTGCATGAATATTCCAGATCTGACTGGCGAGAGACCGTTGGAGTGAAGTTCAAAGTTGAGCAACTTCAAACTAGTATCAGTGTCGAATAACACTATTCAGAGTCTGAATAGTGTTATTACGCCCTTAATTTATTCAAGGCAGAAACCCACGCCTTCTCCCTCTTGGGTAGGTAGTGAAAACAGACCGTAATTAATTTCTATAATGACACCCCTCACGAGATTCCTCTACTGTCATTGAACCTTTCATAGAAGGTCACTGATATAATGTGCTTCTTGTTCTAAAAACACTTTTATGATATGATATTCTGCGAAATTAATACCGATTGGCCTTTAGATTCTAAGAGAATTTTTCTTTTTAATTAACTTCCCATTCGTTCAATATCTTAAGTTTTGTTCTCGTTCAAATAATTATATATGTACGGAAGAAGCAATTTTATATTAATAACATTTTAAAGCAATTAGTAAGTATGCTTAACTACCCACTATCTAACAGTTTTCAAGCTAAATCGATTTGAATTTTATATAGATCTAGAGTCCATGGTTTTACCTATTCTTATACATATACTGGGATATACATTATATATGTCGCAGCCAGCTAGCTTAATCAGCCGTTCTGTTAACTAGGCTATTAACTAAACGGCGAATGTCATTCAGCCCCTCTAGACAAGTTGCAATTCGTTTCTCGGCGTATGATGGAATAGAATGCCAAATGTATGGGATTTGACGTATATGACAGGCGTCAACGAATGTCAAAAACGTCAAATCCTATACATTTGTCATTCTATTCCATCATACGCCGAGCAACGAATTGCCTCTTATCTAGGGGGGCTGGTCGTTAATTGGCGCCCGCCGTTTAGTTAACAGCCAAGGCTTGAACGGCTGACTAAGCTAGTTGGCGGCAACATAATATGCATAGACATAGATATAGACGGTTAAATATAATAAGTATGATTTCACTAATTAATCACCATGTAGGGATCTAAATCTAAATTACAACTATCTAAATTATAAGAACGACTATTTACAGCTTTCTACGAGTATCTGTTATTTATAAACATACATAGTAGGTATTGTTATAGTGTACGTTTGTGTAAGTGCCCTTTTGAGAAGCACTTCTATATTTAGCAGACTATATTAAAACCTTTCGTATAAAAAATCTCTTTGATAACACCCCTGTCCCCCTTCGTGTTAAACATGAGTGAAAACTTTGCGAAATTATAATGTGTTGCAGCGAGGGATCGCCGCTATAAGTGTACTCTACAATAATGACACGGTCCTGATACACAGACGTTGAAACATGCCGTAAGTACTAGATATGCTGTTTATAAACCCCGGGGAAGGGTATCCGTGATAGTTAGGTACGTATAAAACCTAGCCAACCTGCATAATTTGGCATATTTTGAAACCCGGGTTCACCCCTTTGCACCCGTATTTTAATCTTCAAATAATGTCAAATGAGCCTTTGCAGATGCGTAGAGATGTTTTTTTTTTTTTTTTAATAATATATTTATTTATTCTCTTCCACAAAGGTATTAAGATACATTTAAGCACTTCGTATTATGTTACATTTCAATCCTTTGTGGGAGACTGGTATCTGAACTAGGAAACCCTGTCACACAGATTACCAGGCCCCCTACAAGATAAGTGTGTATTGTACTTAAATTAGCGCAAAATAACATAATGATTCAGTGCAAAGAGAAAATACAAAGAAAAACAAAAAATCCAATTAGAACTAAGCACAAATTAGGTAGGGTGTGTGTGTGTGTGTGTTTGTGTGTTTGTGTGTGTGTGTGTGTGTGTGTGTGTGTGTGTGTGTGGGTGTGTGTGTGTGTGTGTGTGTGTGTGTGTGGGTGTGTGTGTGTGTGTGTGTGTGTGTGTGTGTGTGTGTGTGTGTGTGTGTGTGTGTGGGTGTGTGTGTGTGTGTTTGTGTGTGTGTGGCGTTCTTGGCGGTATTTTACCGTCTCTACCATGGTGAATGTTATAATTAGCTTTTCCAATTAATCCCACCCTTTCCTTTCCTTAGGACAATACGTGCAGGACTTAGATGTCACCCGCATACAACAATGTTTTTCCTAGTAGGTATTATTTAAAAACTGTAACAAATTATGTTGAACGTCATTATTCATGATTCTGAAGCTAAATGCACTGCTGTCTTTTGAGTTTTACACTCACACATTCCTTAACACTAATTCAGTTAATGCTCTAAATTAAAGTTTTATAGATGCTTTTGTATTCAATCCGAACGTAGGTAGGTACCTATCTCTAAATTCTTAGAGTAGCAGAGTTTGCAGCTGATATGCATTAATTAGTTACTATTATATAATTTTAAAGTATTTGTACATTGGAGATATTAAACAAAACTTGAACATGTTCTATTAACGATACCGAACACAAAAATATTTTTTTTTATTACAATGTTTGTCTGTTCAAAACTACTGAACGGGTTTCGATGTGGTTGTTTTGTTTGAAAGGTCTAGATCAGACTTATATTACAATCTTACGTAAGTTTGATCGCAATCGATCAAGCAGAACCGGATAAATTAATAATCGATATCCACGCGGTTAGAGCCGCGGGCGGAAGGCCAGTTGTAATACAATTAAAATTATTACCCCAATATTATCCTCCTAAAACCAGATATTTAACTTCGCCGGAGGAGGGGAATACTAACAATTTATGTAGGTTACTAGTACATATTCTGTTTTTAAATAGATGCCTCTCTATGTTGAATTATATTGATGCCTCTGTGAAAAAACAGGCTTGGCAACCAAGCGTGTCAACAAAGATCGCGCGACCACAATAATCTGTCTTTATCGCGTTTATCTAATGCGAGTGCAGCACGTCCAGCATATAGATTTTATTCAATGTTCGTGACCGGAATCTGCAGTAAAGGGAAGCACGAATAAGACACATTAAGTCACCCCCGAGATGAATCGATAGCTCTCTACTAGAGAGTAGAATATGAGAATAGAATATGCGAGGACAAGCTGTAAAATGTTTATACTCATGTAAATTATATAGATACTTGTTTTTTAGTAGGGCACTACTATCAGCTGAATGGCTCTGGGCTACCTCACTTGTATGTCAGTACACGTACTCGATAAACGAGGCTCTAGTGCAGGCTTTCTCTCGGGGTTGCGAGGTCAGACGGTAGTTACTTCCGGAAAACCGACGTACTAATCAAAAATACTAAGTACCTACCGAAGTGCAAACTATGAACGCAATGCGAAATCACTATGATGACATCCAAGATATAGCTACCCGGAAACAGATTCGGGCCGTACACATGATATGTGAATAGATGATGCATTATATGTACTTACTTGTTTTTGTTTCATATTATTTATTAAGTCTAACTTCTTGCTTTTGCAATGTCAATGTCAATTCAATAAACTAATAAACACTCGTGTGACACAGACATCATTAACTTAACTAGTCTATAAATTCTTTTTGCTATAAACAAAAATGGAATTGGGAGAAGCACCACTGTAAATGTAACACTAATTGATACAATTTGCAACTACCCCGGTGCCACGGAGAGAGCAAAAAATAGTAACAAATAACGCTCAATGTCTCTCAGGAAAAATCAAATTATCTAACGTACGAGTAGTTCCGAATGTTCCGATTCAATCAAAGAGGAAGGAGGAAGCAGACATACTGCCGCTAGAAGCTCCGACTACGAGAAGTACGACCTGAATCATGTAAATATATTCAAATATATTCAAGATTAAATTATATACTTATTCATAACGTAGTTGTGACAATATGCCAGATGTATATATGTATAATTAAGTACAGATACGTGTTTTGCATATCACGTACAAAGAACTGATTTTGCAAAAACTTCTAGAAGAATGTATGTAACCACTCCAAGGTAATCTGTTTAACTAAACTTATGTAAAACCAATGATGTATTAATTATTATATAGACACGGCATGCAGGAACATTGCGGCTTTGAAAAATAGCGCAAACACTTAGTATAAATTAAAAAAGATGAAGAAGTAATATGTCATTATTGTTAATTTATATGAATTATGTTAATATTTATATGAATAATTTATTATTAATGACGTATGTTTTTTTGCGTAGCGCTCGGTCTCTGATTGATGCATAAAATAGGACATTGTCCTCATTTTTTGTTTTCGTTTTAGAGTGCGGACTACTCATTTATAATATACCATTGAGTAAAATTTATGTTACTTTTATACAATTATTTTATATTATATTGCTCCTTATCATTGATTAAATTCGCTCAAAATTATTGTGATGAACATAACAGTTCAAAGAAATAGCAAAAAATATGTTTTACCACACTACGCCCAGTTTCCGAAAGGCTGATCAATGTCAAATTAACTAATCGGCTGTTAATTTTTTTTTTCAAGTAGCAAATTGGGTTGCTAAAAGCATGGTTAAATAGTATAATTTGATCATCGTGTTGGTTAATCACCTATTTTAACCGACACGATGATCAAATTAAACTATTTAAACATGATTCTAGCAACCCAATTGCTACTTGACAAGAGATTTGACAGCCGTTTAGTTGATTTAACGTTGATCAGCCTTTCGGAAACTGGGCGTAAAACTCGATTTCACCAGTGAAAATCCATTGTTGTACAAAATTTTCACTTTGTCAGGCAGTCTTTTTTAAAATAAAATTCAATTTTTTTACCATAATGTGGTGTTAGAACGTAAACTACAATCTATCATAATTTTTGTTGCTATGGAAAAAACGTGTGGTAGCTATTCGACACCGGCTAGACGCCTGAGATGTAGCCATCATAATTATCATAACTTCTCGATGATGCTATACTATACTGAGATGCTTTTGCAGATTTCCTTTCCTGGCATATCAAAGCAACTAACAATAATATTTTTGCCAACCTTGAAACAGAATTGGATTATTTTGAATATCAAGGTTGGCCCCTTATTCTGAGTGACAAACCGTTTCGTAACTACGCGCGTTCCAAAAAGCCTACACATTTCACTTGGTCCAGTTTTGGGCCATTTCTTTTTTCTATATTAACCAATATTATGTATTCATCTCTACACTTATACAATGGTAGTAAATGTTGGGTTATGAAGAAGATTATGATAGTAAATTGAATGCTGTGGAAAAGAGAAGTCTGACAAGTATAGCTGGGGTGAAGATGCCAGATTGAGTGAGGAACACTATGATAAGGGAACGACTAAGATAGAGAAAGGGATGCTTAGATGGGTCGGGCACGTGGAGAGGATGGACGAAAGCAGACTGACGTAACTGATTTACGAAGCGAGGGTGAATGGGCATCCGGGTAGGGGTCGACTTAGACATAAGTATGGCAGTCAGATCGAACACATTTTAAAGAAAGGACATGTCAAGAGTACCTGAAACCGGCGAGCATGTATGAAAGCAATTATCAACGTAGAAGAAACGGAAGATGTATGCCAGGATTGTGGAAGTGAAGAACTGTGGTCTCTGCCTGCCCCACTAGGAAAGAGGCATGACTGTATGTATGTATGTATGTATGTACATACATAGGTACATACATATTTAAAAAAGACTGCCTCTGTGGCGTAGCGGTAGTGAACGCGGCCGCTACGCAGGAGGCGCGGGTTCGATCCCCGCTCAGTGCAAATATTTGTATGCATGAATATAAATATTTGCATTGGTCTGGGTGTATCTATGTATAATATGTATGTATTTACGAAAAAAAAGTATCTAAGTATGTATATCCGCATTCTAGATTCCATAACACAAGCTAATTAAGCTTACCATGGGTCTAGATAGCGTTGTGTAGAATGTTGTGGAATATTTATTTATTTA
Organism: Eilema depressum; assembly: GCA_914767945.1. Classification (NCBI taxonomy): domain Eukaryota; kingdom Metazoa; phylum Arthropoda; class Insecta; order Lepidoptera; family Erebidae; genus Eilema; species Eilema depressum. The sequence goes on along the minus strand of OU612028.1, from coordinate 3,876,444 downwards.
TTATTTATTATATTAACCAATTGTAATCTATCTTCTCACGTTACCACTACGTTTGAAACTTGATGTCACTCAGAATAATGGCCCTGATCTTGATGTAACGTTTTTGATCTCGAACCGAAAACTAGACAGACTACTAACTATTACGAGTACTATTGAAACGTTTGACCTCGGTAATAATATTCTCGACCAACCTAATTTGAACGCGCTAATCTCAATAACTACCGGTTCGAATTCAAAAAATCTTTTTCTGTTGAATAGTCCATTTATCGAGGAAGGTTCTAGGCTAAATATCATCACGCTACTACTCAAGGGAGCGGAGTAGTAACCATAAATGCCAACAAATCCGGCAAAATTCAATACATTTTTTTATACTACTTAGTTGGCAGACAAGCACACGGCCCACCTGATGGAAAGCGGTCACCGTGGCCTATGGACGTATGCAACACCAGGGGCGTCACACTCGCGCTGCCGACCCTGAAGAAACCTTCTAATGCCCTTCTTGTAGAACCCCATATCTAATTGTAGTCGCTTGGGAAAACCACCGCAGGGAGTTCATTCCAGAGCTTGAGTGTACATTAAGTATTTGTAAATTAATAACTTGCGGGAATATTTTAAGGGGTGATACTGGGTCTCGTAATAATATGCCACGGGCAAAGCCAGGGCGAGTCAGCTAGTAGTGAAATAAAGCTCGTTAATTTCCAGATATTTCTATACATATTTCTTTCAATAAAGAGTGTATCAATAAAATGGATCACTTTAAGGACATACCTTACATACTAAACCATAATGTTGATAGTAGACATTAATGAGAACAGCAGATTTATTTTTTAAATCTATCCAATTTGAAAGAAGAACAGAAGAAACAATATACACAGACAGAAATATAAATAACAGCTCAACATCAATCATAATATTTTAATTATATAAACGATATCGTAAAATCCATGAAGTACCTACTAAAAATAGAATTCCAATATAAATCGATGAAACATCTTCATTTTTATCTAAACGTGCCCATTGGAACGTAACTTAATTTTCTACAACATAATTGTGATGAATTAACTATAGTCATCATCTTCATGGAGACGTATTTTCCTGATAGCATCCGAGGCCAAGGTGAACTCAGAGCTCAGGGCCTACCTTCCGACTCTTCCTCCTCCACTTCGCACGATCTCGGGCGTCAATGGTAGTGAGATCGGATAGATCATTGGCACGCATGTCACCCTCCACGACGTCAATCCAGCCCCCCTAGACACCTGGCCATTCGTTGCTCGGCGTATCATGGAATAGAATGCCGAATGTACAGGATTTGACGTTTTTGACATTCGTTGACGCCTGTCATATACGTCAAATCCCATACCAAATGTATTCTATTCTACAAAACGCTGGCTGACGAAATGCCACTTGTCTAGAGGGGCAGGACTTCTTGGGCCTACCCCTTCTACCTGGACCCGGCTGGGGCGCGATTTCTAGGCATTTGTAAGTCACATAGCCTGGCAGTTTCTGTAAGACTTGACCGCACCAGCGAAGGCGGCTGTGTTGAACTAATATAAATGATAGTTATTAATTTGACGTGTACAATTCTGAGCTGAATCAAAAAAGTTCTTGGCTTCAGTGTTCCCTGATGATGTTTTTAGTCATGCATTGAATACATCCATAATTATAAATACGAAAGTAACTCTGTCTGTCTGTCTGTTACGCTTTCACGCCTAAACCAGTGAACCGATTTTGATGAAATTAGGTATAGGGGTAGATTAGACCTTGAGAAAGGACATAGTCTATGTTTGGTCGCGATAACCGACATCCACGTGGGCGGAGCCGCGGGCAAAACCCAGTATTACATATATGAAAGGATATAGCTTAGTACTACAGGTATATACCTACATACATAATTATCTAGATACATTCAGTTACGCCTCTTTCCCAGTCGGGTGGGTAGAGACCACAGTTTTCCATTTACTACGATCCTGACATACATCTTTAGTAGGTACTAGATGTCCCGGCGAACTTCGTGCCTGTGTAATGGTAGTTATTATGGAAATAAATAAATAAATAAAAATAAAAAAATAAAAAAAAATTAATATTTCCCGTTCTCGCTGCACCTATTTTCTCACCCTTTAAACCTTGCCTGGACATCCACGAATATTTCAAGATTAAAATTAGCCAAATCGGTTCAGCCGTTCTTGAGTTATAAAATAACAACGAAAAGTGGCATTGATTTTTATATATATAGAGATATAGTTTATAATACATTACTATAGGTTGGACAAATAGGTAGAGTCGGCATATACGTTTTTGCTTCCAATTAAATATTGTACAAAATAGCTAGTCGTTAGATAATGTTTTAATTGAAATCGTGATATTATTAAAAGTTAAAATATTATCTACTCTACTCATTAAAATTAGTATGTATAGAAATTATTGATATAATTTGTATATTATATGAAATAAGAAGCTTTATATACCTATATTTTCCTAAATATAGTTATTATATTAAGTCACTTTTTAAACATTGTGCCTACGAGTATAAGACTACTTAGGATTCAATTTAAAAATCTTAAAAAAACTTGTTTGTCAAGAACCATCTTCAACAAATTAACCACAAATAAAGGAAACGCTATGCTAAATAAAAAAATATTAATGCTTTAAGATAAGTGCTAAATACTTTACTGAAACGTAATTCCAAGATAATGTGGTAGCTTAGAGGTTAAGGGGCCTTACGATCAAGAGGTCCCGGGTTCGAATACTGGCCATTACAATACGACGTGAGACGTGATCCCATTCCTAGCACAAGCAATTTAGCTTAGTTGGACGGGTTAAAGGGAATATTAATAATTTCGGTTACTAATATTCTTTACAAAAAAAATATTGTTATGTACGTAAATATTATTACGTAATACGTAATGTTTGTTTAAACGAGCTTAAAATATTGTTTTCATGACACCTTAAGTTCGTATTCTGAGAAACAAGTCATAATGTATGACTCAGTAATTGATAGCTCTAGAAGAGTAGCAAATCTTAAGTCTGTTTATTTAGTTATTTTCCTTAACAACTACCATTACAGGGTGCCCTAATGCGTCAGTTAGTGACAATAAACTTCCACTTTTCGCCCCATACATCGGCGCACCGATATCTTCCTTTATGAGGCGAAAAGTCGGCGTGACCTTGGGCGAAAACTGCGGCCAACTCTCCTCCAGGATTAATGAAAGTAGAAGAAGCTCGTGAACTATGTAAGGGTAAAGTCAAATGTGGGGCTATTGGCGAAAATCCCCTAGAATGGTCCCCGGCGGAGTCAGTGGGGGTGGTTATGTCGGACTCGAACCGACGAAAACTGCACGGCCATCTCGGGCCATCAGTTAATCAGTTGCCGGGAATGAGGTGACCTATAGAAAGCCTCCTCGGATATGGGAAATATGTGAGTATAAATGTATGTATGTTGTAACATCATGTAGAATTTGCGGACTACAGACGCATCTGAGTTCTGAGTCACGTTTACAAGGTCGTTCTTGAGTCGGAGCCGCCTCACAAGGACTGGTGAGTTCCAGCCGCGGAAACAAGATGGGTTCCGTTGAAAATACATTCGTACTGTTTGGCAAATTGTACAGAAAATCAAGAAACAACTTCCCGAAGGGAGTCGCCGAAAAGATCCAATTAGGTTGGGTAATTTATTTTAATAGAACTTTTAATACATATCTACATACATACATAATATATACTCACGCCCGTAAATCCCAAAAGGGATAGGCAGAAGTATATTATCACCCACATCACCACTACAATATGGGGTTCTTCAAGAAGAAGGCATTAGAAGGTTTCTTCAGGGTCGGCAGCGCGAGAGTGATGCCCTGGTGTTGCACACGTGCATAGGCCACGGTAACCACTTTCCATCAGGTGGGCCGTGTGCTTGTCTGCCACCTAAGAGGTACAAAAAAACTATGATTTTTGGTATGTAATAGGGGTGAGTTTGTTTCCGTCAAGCGGGCACATATTCATGTTCTGTATGTTGACTGTCTGATGGAGAACAGCCCTATCCCTTAGTCGCCTTCTACGACACCCACAGGAAGAGATGGGGTGGCCCTATTCTACTCCACCAGAAACCAAAATGCCTTTAATAAACTTCAGTCAAATGATATTATCCCAAGTTTATGCTACCTAAACAAATCTCAAAGTATGTAAAATAGTGCAATAAACACAAATGGAAAATCACTCTTCAAACAGGTATACTCAATTTTTTTTCATTGATTAATATGCTAAACCAGAGGTCCGATGATCTTGACGTCAATATTCTTGATTGTCAATACTTATAAACTACGTCCTGCGATTGGCGAGAATCAAGTTTATTTTTTTTTATATAAATGTTTATCATCTAATGCTATAAAAAGGAAGTATAAATATTAATATTCTCAGTATTCCGTGTATGTCAGTTTGTGAATATCTTAAGATGTTGCAGTGCATAACATTGTGCGTCGTCTTGTGTATAACAGGATCAATTGCTAGCGTTGGTAAGGAATTATAAGCTAGTTAAATTAAGTGATGTATATTGTATATTTATGTCGCCGCCAAATAGCTTCATCGGTCGTTCAATAAACCGCCCAGGCTGTTAACTAAACGTACAACATTTAGCAAACTGGCTGACTATTGCTTAGGCCATTCGCACGATAGGACACCACCCCGAAATAAGACACAAAGTTAGTGATAGGTTTTTCAGTATTTTCAGTATATTTTATTTATGAACCATTTTTACATTGTGTTTGAACATTTAATACAATATAAAAATAAAATAATAATAGTAGCTTTACTGAGAAAGCTGCGCAATCCGACTTGGATTGATTATTGCTTCGGCCCTTAGGCCATTCGCACGATAGGGCACCACCCCGAAATAAGACACAAAGTTAGTGATAGGTTTTACAGTATTTTCAGTATATATTTTATTTATGTACCATTTTTACATTGTGTTTGAACATTTTTACAATATACAAATAAAATAATAATAGTAGCTTTACTGAGAAAGCTGCGCAATCCGACTTGGATAGATTAGGTTAGAACCACGAGCGAGCTCCCGCATTAGCCTTCGTGGTTATTTTTTTTTTATAACTATGCAGAAACAAGTCATTTACCTAGCCAGTTTGTTTGTTATGTTGTATGTTTGGTTAACAGCCTAAGCAGTTAATTGTAGGGCTGTTGTGAAATTGTTATAATAATTTGAATGAAATTTTTGTCTAGGCATAGGTATTTAGTTGATTTTAATTTTATCTTTTTAATTATTTATAATATTTATGTTTTTAAGATAAAAGAAATATCTTCTTCAGCCGCAGTCCACACACGTAACCGCAGGTTTGCAACTAGTTACGGTTGAAGAAAAATTGAAAAGAGTATTGCCCTGTGTGACCGAAAATAAATGAAGTGTTTTTACTCATAAATACAAATTTAATAAATTTTACTACAAAACTTATAGAGTTGAAGTAAATCGCAATTATTTTTTTATTCGTGAGTAATAATCATTGTCAGTTTTTATGGGTAACTGATTAATTACCAGTCACCAGGTTAGACTCCATTACTAACATCAGTTATGTGACCCTTTCAAGTTAGGATTAGGTACTCTATACCCATATTTAAAAATAATTATCGAACAAATAATTATTATATGTATATTAAAAATTAATAATTTATGAATTGTACAATTGGCCAATGTCAAAAATAAATTAATAAAAAACTTTAATAATTATCGAAAAATTGTTTTCGATTATATAAGTATGAGTATCAAGACGTTTTCGAAAACTTTGAAATACTTACTGACAGGAAAAAGTGTAACCATTATAAAAGTTTTGAAAAAAAAAAGCTTGATCATCTTTCGTTGGCCAGACTCAAGTTACTTACTTACTAATTGCGATATAAAAATATATTTTACTCTGAGATAACTTTTTCTTAATAGAAATAAAAGAAAATGCAATTTTTAACCACGCACCAGAGTCTGACAATGTGTAAAAATGTTTTTTTCTTCTACCGTAACTGATTACGAAGCTGCGATTACGAACGCGGACTATTTTTTATAAATAAATATTTTACTGCATTCTATACAGCGGTGTCTAAACACAAAGTAATCATAGTATCAGTTCTAGATTATATTATCAGGTCTAGATGAGAAAAATGTTTCTAATTTTCGTTTTTTAATCCTACTAATATTATAAATGTGAAAGTTTGTGAGAATGGATGTGTGGATGTTTGTTACTCTTTCACGCATAAACGGCTGGACCGAATTGGTTGAAATTTGGTATGTATATAGGTTATACCCTGGATTAACATATAGGCTACTTTTTATCCCGGTCAACACACCACGCGGGCGAAGCCGCGGGCGGAAGCTAGTACATAATATACTTACGTAGAAACTGTATGACCCTATATGTGGTATTCACATACTTTTGGTAACCGTAAGGGCGTTGTGGCTCCTACCGGTATCATAGATTGCCTACCTTAATATGCCGCTACGCCAAATAAGTCGTCAGAGAATAAAATACGTTTAAATTACAATAGATACATCTATCTAATGGATTTGTATAACAATATACTAAAATATACAAGACTAGCTGACCCGGCAAACTTTGTACCGCCATATTTTTCCTTCTTTCCCTGGACATTCACGAATATTTAAAGACTAAAATTAGCCAAATCAGTCCAGCCGCTCTCGAGTTTTAGCGAGACTAACGAACAGCAATTGATTTTTATATACAAGAAGATGTCTTAAAAATCTTCCAAGGAATCCAGACAACTTTACTTGTTACTTAACTCAATAAATATTATATAAATGCACATAAGCTGCTGTTATACTTTTTTGTAATTTCTTATATACCTTCTTATTCATTTCATCACATAGGTACAGTCTTTCTAATGAAAATTATAACAAAATTTTGTTTAGACATTTTGATATAAACAGCTGTGTTTACTCTGTATCATTTTCTATTAGTTACGACTACGACCTGCGAAATAGGAAAGGTATAAAACGAATAACACATAAGTTATAACTATATATACAGTCAGCAACAGATCGATCTTGACTAATCAAAATGAACCCAATATCATGGTAATAAGATGTTTTCGAGTACCTTACTGGTCAAGATCGATATGATGCTGACTGTACACAACAATGTACTCAACATCTGGTTTCCTTTTCCAGTTTCCTTCATCAAGCCATGCCCTCAAACGGATTCTGCGTGTATCGTGAATTCAGCCAAGATCGCTTTGCCTGAATTTTCTCCTGGTATCCCAGAACTCGGAATACCGCCGACAGATCCACTTGTTGTACCGGATGTAGAAAGCAATATTGATGGATTTCATTATATCTTCAAAAACATTGTGGTGAGAGGCCTGGGGAAATGCAATTTCAATAAAATTGAGTAAGTATTGCTCGGGAGATACGATACCTTGGCCAGGGCCGGTCGCAGCTTGAAGTTTTGGGGGGGGGGGGGGGGGTCACTTCGGAAATTCCTTAAGATATTTAACCCCCCCTCCCCTCGTACTGGGACTTTTCAAATCTGACGTGCATGGTTTTGGGGGGAGGGGTCATGTCCCCTGTGACCCTCCCCCCCCCCCCTCGGACCGCGCCTGACCTTGGTGTGTTTACTAAAGTGTGGTCAAAATGTGTTCTATGCGCGCAGTACACGTTTCTTGGGTGTCTTTTGAGGATAGCATGGGGCGCTACGGTGGTCAAATTCACCAAGCATAGCTTATTACAAAACAATCCGCGATTTAGGCCCAAGATACGTGTCCTGAGGTATATACTCCTTTTTGCCATATTATGTGAAAAAACTAAGTAGTCGACGAATTAAAAGCGTCGGTAGCTGAATGGTTAAGGAGTCGGCCTTACGATCGAGAGGTCCCGGGTTCGAATCCTGGCCATTACACTACCGATGTGAACCCACTCCTAACACAAGCAATTTAGCTTAGCTGGAGGGGTTAACGGGAATATGAGTAATTTCGGTTGCTAATATATTCTTAAAAAAAAAAAAAATTAGCCTATCGCAATCTACTGTTGGAAATAAACCTCTCCCAATGTTGGGAGGCTTTGGTCTACTGTTTCCTCGCTGTCCGTCTGGACTGTGATAGAAGGAATACTCGAAATAAAACCCTGGTCATCTGACCACAATTTTATTTCGAGTTTTCCTTCTATCGCAGTGATATCGCCTGCGTATTTTATCGTTAGTCACCCTTCGGATGAGATGGGGTGTTGATTCTTTAAAAAAAAACTCGCTCTCCTTGTCTGCCTCCTCCGTTGCGTATTTTTGAAGATTTAAGCATACATAGGGACGGACAGACAGCGACAACGACTTTGTTTTATAATATGTAGTGATAGTGATAAACAAATTAATAAACTTAGGTAATCTAATTATAATTAATTTGGTTTAGTTCCAACTTCAGACGGTATAAATCAGATTAACGTTAAATAGGAATTTATAATCTCTGGCGTAGGCTGCCTCTCGGGGTTAGGAGGTCAGGCAGTCGCTCCCATGAAAGCCGTATAAAAGTCAAGGCTTAGCCCATTCGTATGACAGGGTACACTTTGTATCGTACGTAATAAATAAATAAATAAAAATTTAAAAAATAAAGTTATTAATAGGTTCTTTGAGAGAAGCAGCGCAATCCGACTTGGATAGATTAGGTTAGAAGGCTAAAGCGGGAGCAGCTAGGCAAGTAATGAAATATCATCGGACCAAGTCATTTGAACAGCTGCTTGACCAACTGACTGAATATCATTCAGACCGCTAGTAGAACAACTGTTTAGTAAAGAGGCTACGCTGTTGATTGAAATACTGATTAAGCTAGTTGGCTGCGACAAATATACAAAAGCGAAAAGCAGTAGATCACAGCATAGATATTAGTAATTTCCTTATATCAACAGTATACCCTGTTTAACATATTATATTATTAGCAAATAACTTGTGACTGGATGGCCTTGTAGTACAGGTTTTCTATGTATTGACTGTATTTTATAACGCTAAAGATATGATTCTGTAGCTGACCACATACGACAACTGCCGATGCGCGTAATTCATTGCGGCTTCTCAATGGTCTCCTTTATTCGTATCGGAGTTTGGCAAGTAATGGGTACGCTGTATCTGCCGCATGTGTCTGTCATTGACGTATGCGGCCGGCTTCAGAATCATACCTTTATAATGTTATCCCTAGATGTAAGTTACAGTTTTTTATTTCATTTACAGGCGTGATATCGAAAAGTCTACAGGGCATTTGGATATTACATGTCCTATCGAATGTGTTGGCAACTATACGTTTGGTGGTTCATTGTTACTTGTACCCGTTAACGGAAATGGACCTTTCCAAATCAAAGGCGGTACGTATGCAAAATTTGGTTCCCATTTATATGCGGCACTTTTAATAAATAATGTTTCCCATTTATTAATAGTGTCACAACAAACTTTTCCCTGTAGAACCAACTATTTCTGAGAAATATAATCAAGTGTAGATATTAAAAATAGTGTTATGACAAAGACAACTAGCTCCTTTTTTCTTACATACATTCATAATAGCTAGTTTCAAAAACATAATGATAGTTAATTAAGTTCGTGAGGAATATAAATAGATGATTGAAGAAGTAAACAGCGAGTAACTACCCATTCTAGGCAGTTATTCGCTCATAGCTCACAAAAAAAATTGATTTTCAAAACAAAACTAATTGGTTCGCATCGCAATTAGCAGAGCAATTAAGAAAATAACGTTTTTTCTTAACTCATGGTTTCTCGATTTCATTAACATTTAATTATTTTTATTCTTATACATGATTTCATATCCTAATATAAGAAGCTACTAAGGTACTGATATAGAGAGAGATATTGTTGAACAATCTACACAACGCTATCTAGACCCAAAGTAGGTGCATCGATGTGCGGATGGAGCCTCTACAATTTTCATAATTTGGAATTCTAAAACAATATTCAATTCTTTTTGTACATTTGTAGATAAAATGCATGTCACTGTCACAATTAAGCTGAAGCAAATCACCAAGGCAGACAAAAATTATTACAAAATCACCGGTTTTGACTATTCCTACGAGCCTCTATCCAAATTCAGCTTAAAGTTCGAAAACTTGTTCAATGGTGACAAAGTGCAAGGTATGTATGACTATAATAATTACCAAGCTATATAGTAGCTATTTTGTAATTACGTTTATATTTTGTTAATATTTTATTTTTATTTTCTTATTATTCCGTTATGTGTATCTCGTAGGTTTATGCATGATTTTTTTTTTCTTTCTATATTTCAAAAAGTAGCAGAAGCTTCATCTGAAATAAAAGGGTATATTTAACTACGGCTCATAGTATCGTAGAAAAACGTTTTAATATACGAGTATGCGAGTATACCAGGGTATTTTAATATAAAACTAAATTATAATAAATAACTCATAAAATCTTATGTAGTCCATATTGAATAAAGCACTTGTACTTTTCCACAATAATTATTTTATTATTTTGAACCTAACCGGTTTTGCCTTACGGCATTCTCAAAGGTTTACAATGGTTTAAGTCCATAAGGTTTACAAAACCATTGAACAACTTTGACAATGCCGTAAGGCGAAACCAGTTAGGTTCAAAATAATTAAATAATTGTGGAATAGTACAAGTGCTTTATTCAATATGTATAGCAAGTTCCACGAAGCGCCATCCATCTCCAGTTTAAACAGTGTTATGTAGTCATTTTGCTTTATAACCACAGAATAACAGTAAAACTTCTGACCAAAACGTAAAATTGTTATGAAGAATATAATAATAAGTAATTTATTCTTCTATAGAAGTTTTGAAAAGAAGAGACGTAAGTAATAGAACGTATTTTTATTATTTTCAGCTGAACCTGTCGAGAAATTATTCGATCAAAATGGCAATGAGATTATGATTGGTGTTGCTAAACCCGTCCTTAAGCAAATTATTACTGCAGCGGTAGGAAATGTGGGAAAGTTTTTCCTAAAAGTTCCGACTAACGAAATTGAAATTGTTTAACTTAAGTAGATAAATTTAAAAAATCAAATAAAACCTTTCAAAATTGTATGTCTTTATTTATTTAAAAGTACCAGGATATTTTTGTTTTATCAGGCAACGCATTAAAAGTTTAGTCACTCTTTCTTAGTGAATTTGATTTGTTTTTGAACAACTTCGAGTGTCGCCCCTTCGATGGCAATCGGTCTCAGTGTAACATGTTCGTGAGGTCGACGTGTCGAGAAGCTCCATTCAGCCTCCATTTCGCCCAGTTGTTCCAGCGGCTCCGCAACTATGACTATGTCCTCGGCGAGCTGAAGATGATGAAGATGTTCTCACCTTTAATGAGGATACCCCGCCCAGTTTAATTCAAAGTCTTGAAGGCGTCCTCCAATGTGTTGGTGAATAGTTTGGGGGATATAACATCTCCCTGTCTCACACTACGCTGGAGGCTTAGGCCCCGGCTACATCTCTACGGCACGGCACCGTCTTCACGGCGCCGTACTACGGCGCCGTGGAAAGTGTGACATAAGGGAGGGCAATTCCCCAATGAGAGTAGTCAAAAAAACTGTAACCTGAAAACGAAACTTTACGAACCTTTACGAAGCTTTACGAACGTAAAAATTCTGAAGTAAACATTTATATTTTATCCCTTTCACACTAGTCGCGAGCTTGACGGATGACGTCTCGGTTTGATTGAAATGGCGATATTAATTCATCAAAGAAGACCACACATTTCAGTTCGTAGATAAAACTTTACTAAGATTCGAAAATCTATTCAATGGTGATCAGGAAAAGAGTAAGTGTAAAAGTTTATAATAAATAAATAATAAATATTTATTGGACATTCTACACAACGCTATCTAGAGCCAAACTATAGTTTAACTAGCTTGTGTTATGGGTTCTAGAATGCGGATAAACATAATTAGATACCTACATTTTTTTTGTAATTACATACATAAATGGAAACACCTAAATGAATGCAAATATTCATATTCATGCATACAAACAATCACACTGAACGGAAATCGAACCCGCTCTTCCTCCGTAGCAGTCGCTCTACCGCTACTTTATGACATTTTATTCATAGACATGATATATTATGACAATTAACACAAGAGATTATACCTATACTTTATAAGTGAATTGTACTACAAGGGCATCATCAAGACCAGAACATTTTTTTTAATTAAAAGGAGAGACGACCGCGATGGAAGTTTCGTTTGCAACCGCAGCTTTTTAATTTCATTTGTCCCGCAGTTAACATTTTTTTGTTCATTTCCAGCTGCTCCAGTCTTGAATATTTTCCAGACCAGAACTGGAAGCAATTAGTGCAAATATATGCAAAGGATATGGTTAATGAAGTAATAAATGAAATTCACACAACTATTAATAAATTTCTGGAGGCTGTACGCGCTAGTGAACTTGAAAAATAACAATGTCTTCATTAGTAACCATATGAGAGAAATGTATTATTTCTTTAAATAAAACTATTATTTAGTTCCAGTAATTGTCTTCTTATTTGCAGAAAATATTTTTAGAAAACCTTGGCGCATGACAATATTTTTGTAATGTTTAAACATTTGACAAGCTAATAACAGTAGCCTAATGAATGACTATGGTATCGGATCGTGCACTTACGATCTCAAGATTCCTATCCCCAATACACTCAATCAATCAATCAATCAATCAATCAATCAATCAATCAATCAATCAATCAATCAATCAATCAATCAATCAATCAATCAATCAATCAGTCAAGTCAAATATCGCAGTCCACTGCCGGACATAGCCTTCTCCCAATGTTGGGTCCCAAGGCTTTGGCCTACTGTTTCCACAAGGGTTGGTACAGGGTTTTATTTCGAGCTTCCCTTTTCTCGCAGTGATATCGTTGGCGTATTTTTCCGTTAGACCGATTTTCCGATTTTTACACCCTTCGGATGAGATGATGTGGTAATACTAGTATTCTTCCTCCGTCATCACACAGATATCTATACTATTACTAGCTGCCCCGGCGAACTTCGTACCGCCATATTTTCGGCCCGCGTGGTATTCAAATCCCGTTCCCGCTGCACCCTTATCACTTAGGGGGATGAAAAATAGATGTTGGCCGATTCTCCGATACCGGATAAGCACAAAAAATTTCATCAAAATCGGTCGAGCCGTTTCGGAGGAGTATGGCAACGAAAAGTGTGACACGAGAATTTTATATATTAGATACGAGTATAATTATTGTAAATTGGAAATATTCGTCCGCGATGGACGCAAAAACTACTGAACGTATTTTGATGCGGTTTCTTTAGTTAGAAAGGTCTTGGTCAGACCTGAAATCTTACGTTTGTTTGATTGCAATCGGTTGAGTAGAAGGTTTGCAATCGGTTGAAAGGCTAGTACACTATAAACGTGAATTCATTTTCTAAAACAAGCAATTTGGTAGGCAGTTAAGAGGGAATACTATTAATTTCGGTTACTAATCGATTAAAATAGGAAAATGTGAAAAGACTCAGGCGGGACCATGCCCACAGCGCCAGTATAAATGGTAAGTTAACAATAACAGACACGTATTTACAGTACATAAACGATAATAATTCAGTTAATAAATAACAAAGTAGGAAGTTAAATTCTTGTACGTAGCTATTTAACGGTAATAAAATCTTTATGTGAGTAGTTTAGTTATGTTAGTCGCAAACGGCGCGGTGTTGCAACATAGTTAGGGTTATGAATGTAAATATTTATTTGTACAGTGAATACGGAAGCCTCAATGGCGGGCGCGGCGGTAGTGAACGTGTCTGCTATGCAGGAGACGCAGGTTCGATTCCCGCTCAGTGCAAATATTTGTATGCCTCAGAGAGCATGTTAAGCCGTCGATGTCGCCAATGGGTTGTGGAGGTCGCTTCACGGAAAATATCGAAGTGCAGCCAAACTTACAGTTAGACTGGAAAAAGTGGACCACATTTTAATGACTAGAATGATTAGATAATTCAAATGACCAAAAGAATTGAATAATGTATTTCGACTCATTCACAGTATTAATAGGTGTCATTTAGGGGTTTCGTACATAATACCGAAAGCTAAATAGTCGAATAAATGGAGACGGGGCGAGTTACTCGCCTGCGAGATACGATTATTGAAAGGACACAAAAAAGTTGCTTCGTCTAAACATTCACAGAAACAATTGCGGCAGAGGCAATTTTCGCGAATTGCCTCGCATTTGACACTTGGTAGTGTCCTTTTAAACAGAATTTTCAAGCAATAATCGTATGTCAAATATAGCCGATATGTCACTTACGAATCTCGTATAATATAATCGTATAAGCGAGAATATATTTTTTTTATATAGCGAAATTAATATTATTTTTATGAAGCAATACTTTTTGGTCAGAATAAAATAGAAGGCAATAAAACATCATGAAGTAAACAGATAAATAATAAAATCTTTAGAAAAAAAAACTGATGCAGTCTAGACAGCAAATTGCTTTTTAAAATACTATAAAATGGCGATGTCGTCGTACGTAGAACGTCATATTATAGCAAATTGGGCATCGCAATGGATACTTTTCAACACAACACATGGGTACTTTGCCTGTGTTTGCCTGTGTGTAAACACTTTGATACGACAATACTACGGCGATTATTGCTAGTGATAGTCGCGTACGATTTTTGGATCGAAACGTGCGAGAAACTCTCCCCGTCTAAACAAGCCTTAAAGGTATGATTCCAAAGCCGACCGCTTACGACAACTGCCGACGCACGCAGCAGATGCGCGTAATTAATTGCGACTAAACTTCTCAACGGTTCCCTACTTATATCTTTTTTTTTATCGTGCGAAAAATCCCCACGGATACCTCCCCCGCCGGAGCCGGAGGAGGAGGTTATATCGGACTCGAACTGACTAAAACGCACGCCGTCTGTGGGCAATCGGTTGCTGGAGGTGAGATTGTCGTAGCCATATCCCTCGCACCCAGGGCCATATATCTCGATCTGGCCCTCTTCCGGTGTGAAGACCAAAGAGTCCCCAACTCGCCCCCGGGTATGGGGAGGCACTGCCGCGGCCTGCTTCTGCTAGTATGACAGGCGGTTCCACCCGTCACTCGCAGGCACGCGCTCATGGGGGACGGAGGTCATTCTGCGACGGTTCCCTATATCCATATCGGTGTTTAACAAGTACCTAACGGGTACGTTGTATGTAGGTACTGCATGCGTCGGTAGTTGTCGTGTGCGGTCGGCTTTAGAATCATACTTTAACCCGCTATAATAACCCACGATCACTAACCGTCAATAGTCGATCTAAATTCAAATCGCATCGGCTCTCAGTCAGTATTCAGGATTGTCAGTCAGCCGAGAGCTCCAATTAGCGCGTACCAGTGAAGGCTACGGTCCACTAGACAAATGACACTTGCAATTAATGGAGTGGGTGTTTCTGTTCTTGAATGTTAAGCAGCCATGGTGTGTATTATGGTGGCACTTCACATGGCTATTTGTGTGTGCTATTGGGCGTTTGTTATATTTGGTAAAATATTTAACGTACATGCAAGCATGCAAATAAAGACAAATACAATTATTTACTTCACAAAAAAAAGGATTCACTTCAAAGAGGTGTCACATGCATTATCACATTTTGTCTACTCTTAAAAAGTACTAAGTACTGGCCGTACAGAATTTAAAAAACTAAATAACTTGTCAATTGTACGTATTTGGTATTGGCCAAGTTGTATAATAGGCAATAAGGTCAATGCTTTGTCAAATACACTGTCCACACATGGTAATTGTTTGTCAAATACGCAAATACAAATAGACATGCGAAGTGCCACCATAAGGTTGAACACAGATGAACAATGTCTCACTCTTAATTAATAAAGTGTTCTTGAAAAGTAAATAGCCCTTATAAGTACACCAACCACCAAGTATATGAAATCATAATTAAACTTACACAAAATAGTAACCACTTCCCATCAGGTGGGCCGTGTGCTTGTCTGCTACCTAAGTGGTATAAAAAATGCTATCATAAAAATGTATGTATCCATTATAAGTACGTCAATAATTACTGTGGTTTAGTAATATAAAGGTGTTATATTTTCGAAAGTTAACAATGGGACCAAACTCATAAACATAAGCTATAAACGAACAAAATTTTTGAGTTGTTCTACGTGGGCAACCGCAGAATATTAACTTACAACTTTTATGAGAACACCCGACTCGTAAACTGTTTTAAATTTAACTTGCCATAAACAACAGACTGTCTGAAAAGCGAAATTAATATTATTTTTATGAAGCAATACTTTTTGGTCAGAGTAAAATGGAAGGCAATAAAACATCATGAAGTAAACAGATAAATAATAATATTTTCATGAAAACAATTCAGTCTAGACAGCAAATTATGAACAAGAAGAACAACTCAAAAACTGTTGCAGAGATTGTTTGAGGTGGTGACCTTTTAAAAGATTATTGGCTGAAAAATTAAACACACAGCCCATGACTAAGTGCCCGCTAGACGGCAATAGGCGTGGGACTGAAAAGCATAGTTGACGAAACGTGGGTATTAATACAACTCTGCCTATACCTTCGGGTATTTTAAATTAAATTAAATTATTTATTTATTCTCAGATCAGCGAGCGATCCATAGTGTTATGTAGTAACAATTTAACTTAAGAACTAGTTTAAGTCTATATATACATATAAAAGACAGTCGTGTTTGTTACAACACTTATAAGTCAAGAACGGCTAAATTGATTTGGCTGAAAATTGGTGGGGAGGTAGCTTAGAACCAGGAAGGACATAGTATACTTTAAAAAAAATATTTTTTTTTTTTATTTTTTTTTTCACTCAAAGGAAAATTAGAAAGTGAGCAAGTTCTCATTCCAAGGATCCCGATGATCCCAACCGACATACCGCTTGAATTTAAAAGACTTCAATTTTCGATCCGTCTTGCATTGGCCATGACTGTGATTGTACACTAATCACACCAAGACGTAAACACATAACTCCTAATAGGTACGGTTCTCCGTACCTACCTACTATACCATAATTTATTGTATTTTCTTATCTACTTACACTTCGGTACTTATAAAATCTCCAAAACCAGATAAAAACGAGTTCTTTCCGAGAAACAAAGACATTGGTCTTGTCATGCATAAGTAGCGTCGAACATGTGCAAATAATAAAATGTTACAAATTATGGCCATGGTCCCAACCTATTGAAACGTCGGGTCTAAGTGCGAGGAATTCAGAGAATCGGCGTGAGAGCGTCGCTTGTAGAGAGTTGTAGCACAAAGGGGATTTTTTACGAAAGTGATCGGGGTGTAAGTTGGGGCATTCGACTTCGGACCGGGGAAGAGAGCGGTTAGGAGATAGGGAGTTGACATCGGGAGGCCGGGGAGAGCGGACGGAACTAGGAGACGAGAACGGAGACAGGCGCGGGCGTATCGAGTAAGTTACCGTGGTGAACAAGTAGGCACCGTGAAACTCTACGACCGTGGTGAGTTACTTTCATACAATTATTTACAGTTGTAATTATTGTCGTGTTTATTTGTCATAAGTGTATTTGGGCCCCGGGCTGAGTAATTTAGTTATCCACGTTTAGTTTATATGTTGTTGAACCGTGTAGTGCGTTGATGGACGTTACGTGGTACCGTAAATGGGATGTATGTGAGAGCGTCACATATGATGAGCTAGGCGGCGGACCCGAGACTTGTCAAGCAGAGACCTGGGGTTACCTTCGTCGGGATAGCCTTAGGTTGCAGATGCTCATCTCCCCGGTAATCCGTTAACGATAGCGGCTTCATTATGATGATGGAGGAAGGTGAGCATCACGCGTATGGATGAGGAACAAGTTATAGTGCTGAGGCCGCGACCTATCGTCGTATAAAGTTAATACAACCGCTTCGGGATAACTAGGACCGGGTGTGGTTCGATTCCCACGGGAGAACTAGCGCTGAAGAGCAGTCTCTCAAGCACAGAGGTCGGTGCAACCAGATATGCCGGGCGGAAGATTGGGGTTTGGACACCCCACGGTAAAGAAGAAAGAAAGTATGAAAGAAAAGTATATTTATTTTGGTCACTGCAGCACACAAAATAATCATAAAAATAAATAAATACATTTTAGCAGGTAAAAAAAACAAAAATTAAAAGGAAAAAATCACAATTTTTTTTTTCCATAGTGGCAGCACTGCCCAGCTTCGGTCTACTTATCTATGTTGTATATTATAACGTATCTAAGTCTATGATTATAACGTACATAACTAATTAATCTGTGGTATCTAAGTCTATGATTATAACATTATGGTGTGACTACTCTTATTAATCTATGGTCTATAAAAACTAAATACTGTAAATAGTAAACAAAACTTACAAAAAACAAAAACCAACAAAATAATGAAGTGCAGTGCAGTGCCTTACGCCTAAGAAAAATGATTACATAACATAAGCCTAGTTTTTACCTACATTACCGTCCGTAAATACATAATGCGCTGCAGTTGCCAAAACTGGTCGCTTCTCGGCTTGCTGCTGTGACGTAGTGTTCGGTGAGGAACAAATCTACATCAAGCACCGATCTTCCTTCACGGCCATTTTGTGATGTGACGCAGCACGCACTGCGCCATCCGGCGGATGTTATAGGACAACGCCGACTACGGCGGTTTCGGAACTTATTTTAAATTAAAGTTCAGGTAAGGTACCCAATTACAGCATTACCAACATTACCTTGTACTACAAGACACAAAACAAATAGAACGGGCAAGTACATCTGTATTTTAATAAATATTGCGTTACATTACGCCATAAAACGTACACGTTACATAGTAGCAATCCTGTCTGTCACCCCACCGTCCCCGAGGACGCCAACATCAAGGTAAGTACTATAAGTAGGCATTTTGCTACTGTCAGCGTAGCGTCTACGGACGCCATTTGCATTGCATTGCAACATTTGCATCGCCTTGGCCGACACGAGACGGTATCCCATGCAAGCCAGCAAACATCATAACCAAAACAACCACCCTTATTTCTTTCATACTTCAGATCATTGGATAAATGCATTCACAAACATTATATCGCCAGATAACCTCCAGCCCTCAGACCAGCAAATGGACAGATGGACACTCCGCTGGTTTGCCGGTTCCCCAAAGGATAGCCCATCATTGCAAACAGTAAATGTACATACCCCAAGGTAAAGAGATTAAAGTGATGCTTTTCAAACTGAATTGCATCAAGGTACCATCTTGTAGTGTTCATAACCTTAGACAATCAATAAGTCGATCTCACCTTCAGGTTACAAGTGAGGACCCAATGATGTTCTGAGGGAACCAGGATCCCAGCGGCGCTGCGCACATGGAGGATAAGGAAATTGAGTCAAGGAGCAGCGCATACCTCGCCGTGCCCCAGGCGTCGCCACCCCAAGTGAGTACAAACAAATAGTACCCGCAATAATTCACAGCAATAACACAATAATACATAAACATAAATATGTGTATAGTGTATGAGAGCAGTAGCAACAGTGTAATTTAAGCTAGTGTTCTATATGAGTTCTAACTCTGTATCTGTTGCTCCATGTAATGCTTTTTCAGCTTTCTTATGAAGAGTGCTTTTGATTTCAGGACCCTGAGTGGAGGCGGGATGTTATTCCAGCAAGAAGTTGCTGCATATACAAAACTACCCCTAAAAGCTGCGGTTTTATGTTTGGGCACCGACAGTGGCACTGTCGTATAACGGATACATCCCGCATAGCCCCTTCGCCAACTTAGCTTCTCATACAGGTACCTTGGTTTTTTGATTTTAATTACTCCAAATAGTAGACTAGCCAAGTGAATCCTTCTACGAGATTCCATTTTCAGTATATTGTTACTGTTAATGTATGGTGTAACATGGCTTCTCCGTGGAATGTTTACACAAAACCGTGTACAGGCATTTTGTATTCTCTGTATTAACCGAGTTGTCCTAGCCAGCAGACATGGTCCATACACCGTGTCACAATAGTTTAACTTTGAGAGAACTAAACTGTCTACTAAACTTTTTCTTAAATTGATACTGAGGTAGTTTCTTATGTTGTAGAGGACCTTAAGTCTGTAAAAACAGTTTCGCATGGCATCAGACACGTGCTTCTCGAAGTGCAGCTCTGGGTCGATTGTTAGCCCCAGGTTACAAGCCACATCCACCCGTTCTATTTTATTGCCCTGAATGGTCACTTCCGGATTTACTGACAGTATTGTGTTTATCTGGTTTCTACTCCCAAGTACCATAAATTTTGACTTCTTATGATTCAGTATTAAAGAATTCCGTTCAGACCATAGTGTCACACGTTGAAGATCTGCTTCTAAAAGTCTCACTGCTGCTATAGTGTCACTGGGTTTGAAGGATATATACATTTGAATATCATCTGCATACATGTGGTATTTGCAGTTACGGAAAGAGTGAACAATGTCAGCACTGTATAGTATATATAACAGTGGTCCCAGAATGGACCCCTGTGGCACGCCCCTGGGGACAAGCCGAGGTGTAGACTTTAGCGTTGTACCGTCCTCCCGCCGTATCTCAACATATTGCATTCTATTTGATAGGTAACTATGGAACCATTGAATGGTCTCCCACTCAAAACCATAGTATGCAAGCTTGGACAGAAGGAGGGTCGGATTTATAGCGTCGAAGGCACGGGAGTAGTCCAGTAGAGTCAGAATGGAACCTTCTCCCCTATCCCTTGCCTCCAGAATGTTGCCTATTACATCGGATAATGCTGTTGCTGTCCCCCGCCCCTTTCTAAAGCCAGATTGTAGGTCCGGTAGGATGTTGTTCTTTTCCAAATAATCCACCAGCTGGAGGTACACCACCCTTTCCAGAACTTTTGATAAGCAGGGCAGTATGCTTATTGGCCTGAGGTCTTTGGATGTTACAGGATTATTGACTTTTGGAATAGGGCGGACACTGGCACACTTCCACAACTCCGGGAAGGTATGGGATGAAATAGACCGGTTAATTATATCGGTTAGAGCTTGAAGAGATGATGGCATGGTTAGTGTGACCATTTGCAAGCTGATACCATCTACCCCTTCTGCATTAGACTGAAGATTCTTTATAATGGATAAGATATTTTGTTGACTTACCGGGCTTAACTGAAAACTAGATTGGGAGTGTCTGTGGAATTCGTAAAAGGTTAGTTGAGATATGCTGACTTCAGATCTTCCTGGGACATCCAGAAAAGCCTGGTTGATCCGATCAGGATCCTGTAAATGATTAGGCAGAAAATCGACTTTAAAATTAGGTACGGAAGCTGTATTGATGAAGTGCGGTAGCTTGTAAACCGAGTTTATGCGTGTGATTGAATATATGGGAGGCAAGTAACATTCATCAACGTGTCCGATCGCTTGTTGTATATATTTTGAGTATTCCCTTTTTTTCGCGGTTACATTCTTTGTCTATTGAGACGGCTAAGTCCAGTGGGGAAATAACTGTCGTTGGTCGTATTTCACAATATGTGTGCGGTTTGGCGGGGCACCGTACCACTCGCCAAAGGGCGAGTGCTGGCATTATCGATATAATTTCACGTTGAATAAGTAAAATCAAAATTCATTCAGCTTTGGGGAGACGATGTACCGTCACATGACCATAAACAAATCACAAAGGACAATCCTTAAAAGACCACACTGAATCTAGAAAATCCATGATTTTCCCATGGTCAATTATATGTGGCATGTTCATGTTTCGGGGACGGTGCAGCGGGAACGGGATCAGAATCTTCTAACATGGAAGTTTGAATAGAAGGTACAACGGGAACGGGTCTGAATCTAGAAAAGCCATGTTTTTCCCATGGTCAATTATATGTGGCATGTTCACAATGTTCACGGGTCGGGGACGGTGCAGCAGGAACGGGATCAGAATCTAACATTGAAATTTGAATAGAAGGTACAGCGGGAACGGGTCTGTATCTAGAAAAGCCATGTTTTTCCTATGGTCAATTATTTATGTGGCATGTTCACATTGTTCACGGGTCGGAGACGGTGCAGCAGGAACGGGACCAGAATCTAACATGGAAGTTTGAATAGAAGGTACAGCGGGAATGGGTCTGAATCTAGAAAAGCCATATTTTTCCCATGGTCAATTATATGTGGCATGTTTGTTCATAACACGGGTCGGGAATGGTGCAGCGGGAACGGGATTAGAATCTAACATGGAAAGGAGATGGGGAGGCTTTCATACATTCTTGGGCCAAAAATGTAATAAGATGAGGGTGGTATCAATTAAGAGCATATAAATTATTAAACCATCCCTGAAAATTCTGCAGATTTTGGATATCTGAGAGCAGAGTTATAAGAGATTTAGTAAAAGTGAGGTTATGCAAGAAATTGTCATTTTAGAACTGTGATTTCTGTGGTGTTTTAATAGAAAGTGGTAATTTTTTTTATCTTAAAATACTTTTAAATTGTACTGTATTATATTTTACTCAGGGATAATGTACGAAAACTTACAAAGAGATTTTAAAGATATGGAGTACAAGCATGTTATGTTAAAAAAAAACACTTTAAATAATAATTATCTTTTATTCTTCTTCAATAATAATTAGAGTATTGTCTAAGAAGACAAGTGCGCAGGTGGAAATATATTACCTTATTTACTTCATTTTCTATGCCACAATTCACACAGAGATCCATGTCAAAATCCAAAATACCGAGCAAAACTCAAACAAGTAAACAAGTTTATCATTGTACTTTAAGGTAACCAGGAGCAAGCTGAGAAGTCCGTAAAGAGAAATCACTGTTAAGGGAATATAATCAAGAAATCAACTGGAAATACTCAAAACGCAGAAGTCAATTGATCATTGGATTTAAACCAATAAACTGATACAGCATACTGATATAGCATACTTTTGTACATATTTTATAAACAATTGTATATCCCATAAGCCGTGTAAATATACAATTTTTCGATAAAATAATTAATTTTGAAGATTGAATAAATAAACTGATTGACTGAAAATGGAGCTGTCAGCTGTCACAGCTTAAAAATACAGTTGATAAACACAAGAAATAATTAATCGATTAACGGAAATCGATTCAGAATTTATTTTTATTACACTATTATTTGGTATTTTAAATGGTTATTATTATTATTATGATTAAGTTTTGTTCACTCTGATTGATTTAATATCAAATTGTGATGCAAGTGTTTAAATACGCAATATTGTTTAAATAATTTTTAGTAATCGATATTTTATTTTGCTAGTGGAATAAACTTAGTTTTAAGATTTCTCGTCTTCCAGACTTTCAATTGAGCTGGTTTTTTAATATTTTGAAATAGAAAAAAATACCGCTTTTTTTAAGTCATATCTCAACTCATTACAATTTTGGCCCAGAAGTCCCCGTCTCCTTTGAATAGAAGGTACAGCGGGATCGGTATACCACGCGGGCGGCAAATATGGCGGTACGAAGTTCGCCGGGTCAGCTAGTTAGTAATAAATTAAATTAAACCATAAGACAATAATAATCCACTACCTGTGACACGTGTGGAGCGTCATCCAGTACCGCAACAAGGGGGAGTCCTACCGGTCCTTAGACACACTAAAGAGACTGTTGGAGTTGCAGCGGAGTCGGGCCATATATAGGCGTGAGTGTATGTAAGTATGTATGGCTGAAAAAGGCATGCCTGCTTTTCAACGGGTGGCCTGCTTTTTCTAGGGCGACAGTTAGACCGATCCGTCACACCCAGGTCTGTGTCTCCACGGAGCAGCCCCGAAAGTTGTGGCACTCGTGCGTTGGCGTCCCATTACCACCCCTTTTAGCTAAAGAGCCAAGCTGCTTGGTATTATTATTTTTGCTCTTGACTTATATTACTTTTGCGATGTTTTAGTACCGTTGACAAAAAGTGAAACTTTATACGAACCATTTCTAGAACATTTCTAAACTGACACAAGTAATATTATAATACGTCACTGTAAAATACGAAGTTCACTCGTAAAGCTCGAACTGTGAATGCAGATGCAACGAAATAGCTCAAGTGAAAAGTTTGCAGCCACCCTTAGCTGCGGAGTGCATATTTTATCATCACAGTCTATCATATCAAGGCACTAATACTCGTACCTATTGTTGAGCTGAACTGAGTTCTTCAAGAACTAAAATTATAAAGTTTTCGTAAATGCTAGCAACACCCAAGTATTTACTGCTTCCTTACTGGCCGAACTCCAATGGCATTTTCAAATTTGAGATTTTGAATGCCTGTTGATTTCCTCGATATCTCGCCCTCATAATACAACGACATAAATATTTTACGTAACTTGCACTTTAGATTATCTTGCATTCTGGTCTAACTTGGTTTACCGGACTGAATCCGGCCATCCGGCCTCTCGACCCTGGGGCCCGATTCACTAACGCCACGTTTCGTATACGCTTGACTTCCATTTCGATAAGTAAGATCTGTCAAAATAAAACTTGGCAGAACAATAAATAATTATAGTTATTATTCATACTGTCGATTTGACTACATTGACGATTGTTTATAGTTATTTTTTTGGTCTGGCATGCTTGTCATAATATGTCAATAATATACTTACGTTTTCTTCTTTACCGAAATCCCACAAAGAAAACTATAGTTTTACTCATCGAAATGGTAGGTACGTTAGGTTTTAGAAGTCACAAACGCACAAAAAATTAAATGTATAGTGAATCGGGCCCCTGAAAGGAAAGCAATGCCATTGCCACTCATAGGAGAACGTCTCCTTAAAAGATGGGATAAAAATGACAGTAGGTACGGATTACGCAATAGTTAAACGTTTAATAGTTCGAGTTAATAATGCATAATAATAATAATGCATCTCATTACTTATTATATTTATATTCAATGTAGAATGAGCGTTGAAATAATTTTACATGGAACTGAATTTCATTAGCCCCACCTGTGAAGTTTGTGACTCAATTACGTACGCTTTGTGCCACAGTTGAGCCCGCTTTTGATACCTACACGCTGAAATACGTTTACATGTTACTCGATATTACTAACATCAGACGTAATAAAGCCTCTGGATTTATTCCCTCTGTGCAAATATTTGTATGCATGAATGTGTCTATTTGCATTGGTCTGGGTATTTTCCTGCCTAAGCCGTCGGTCCCGGTTATCATCTACATCTATGGCAGTCGTTACTGTGAGCTATCACCCTAAAAGTCCAAAAACTGATATAACTGGAGTACTTCGGTATTGCCAATAGGTTGTGGAAGTCAGGTAGCAGTCGCTTCACGAAAAATATCGATAGACATCGAATCGTACTTTGTGTTATTTTTTTTATTAATTTTGTTATTATAATCAATCAATCGTCTGTCCACCCACAAGGTGGACAGACGACCTCATTAAGGCCGCGGGAACGCGCTGGATGCGAGCCGCTTCCAACCGGTCCTATTGGAGATCTATAGGGGAGGCCTATGTCCAGCAGTGGACTTCCTATGGCTGAAATGATGATGATGATGATGAATCAATCAATCAATTAGCCTATCGCAGTTCACTGCAGAATATAAACCTTCCAATGTTGGAAGACTTTGGCCTACTGTTTCCACGCTGGCCAGACGGGTTGGTACAGGGTTTTATTTCGAGTTTTCCTTCTCTCACAGTGATATCGTCTGCGTATTTTACCGTTAGTCGCCTCTTACACCCTTGGGATGAGATGGGATGTTGACATTTGTATTCTTTCACACAGATTGTTATTATAAATTAATATTTTCCCGGTTAATAGCAATAGGCTCGCCACCTATTACATTGGGACCTAAACATAAACGGCGAAATGTGGGTGCTAGCACCTCTGCCTACCCCTTCGGGGATATAGGCGTGAGTTTATGTTATGTTATGTATGTATTTTCTTTCGTTACCTATTCTATAATATACATATAACATAATACAGGAAGTCACTCTGGAGAAAAAGTAAATATAAACGAATAGAAAAAAGACAACACGGTGGCAATTTATTATCTATCCGATAAGATCCTAAAAGAAATGTATTGTCATCCTGAAATTCCGGATGCCCATTTTCTCGTTGGTCAGAGGTAAAGAAATAATCTATAGAGGTACGCCAGCAAACAATGATGTCAAGGTCCCTCTCGCCTTTTATTTTTTCTCTATAGTATTTTGTTACAACTTAGGTTTTGCTGAGCTATGCTTGAAAAGAAGTAAGATATTTTCAGGTTTACGCCCTGAAAATATTGATTTACTCTGCTGTTTGACTGACCAGGTTCTGGCGCTGGTTTTCCTCTCAGGATTGAAAGGTCAGAAGGCAGTCGCTCCCATAAAAGATAACCAATCCAAATTAGGAGAGAGGATAAATAGGAGAGCGGACCCATGGCTCTGAAGTACAAGTTTTAAAAGCAACTAGTATTGGTGCTTAGAACAAGCAAATTAATTCTTCTTCTTCTGCCGCACCATTAAGTCTTCAAATTCCTTACCAGTTCACGTGTTTCCCTCCTCCTACAGTCCCGGGTCCTTTAAGTGGGGCGTGAAAAACCATATGATGAGGCCGTCAAGCTGAGTGCCACCATTGTAACATGATACGTGTCTGTAATGGTGACCCTCTTTCAAGAGACTTTGCCTTCATCTTACCATTAGGCGAGGCGAAGTCAAATTGACGTGTCCTGTAAAAAAAAATATAATAATTTGTATGAAAATTTATTTTATTCAATTATTTTTGGGTGTCTAATCAGTAGGTACGTAAATACACTTAGATTTCCAAAATAAAGACAATTGAGAATAAACTTGGTACTTATCTGACTCTAAACCAATTTTAATGGATTGAAAGTTTAGACAACAATACCAAAAAAAAACATATTTACATTTAATATAGATAACATTTTTGTCCTCAAAATATCACTCTAATATAAACAGACGTTAGTGCCTAAAAGACGTGTCAAAGCTTGTAACAGATATTCAGAAATGCGCTTGGGGAAATACATCTGTCTACTCTTGAAATAAAGTCACCACTGACGAAGAATGAAGATTCTTAAAAGGAAACCCGATGAAATCTTTTTTTTTATCACTATCTAGTTTGTCACGCATGTGATCCATTGATTCAGTCGAAAAATAAATTAGTAGAGCAATGCCATTGTACTCGTACCTATATTATAAAAACAATGGTTTTATGGTAGTACCTATATGTATTAAGGAAGTATTTATTATGGTAGTATTTATTACACATATAGCAATGCCAAAACTTTCAACAACTAGTAGTGAAATAACTGAACACTCGCTGTGGAAAGTCACTAAAAGAATAAAAAGTTGCTTGCAATTTTATTAAATTATCAAACATAATTGATTGCAAATAAATCGACTATATTTGACTAATATTTAGAACATACTTTCCAAACATCCGTCGTTCTTTCAATTAATCGAACCCTCTTTCTTCCAATCCTGAACAACACGTGCAGGACTACCGTGTTCCCTCATACGGTGCAATCAATACCGCCACAAACAAACGGTTCACTGGATATTTCGATTCTTTGTCATCGGAAAAAGAACAGGAGTGTTTTATCCACAAATTTCCCTTTTTCTTTCCTATAATACCGAGTTTGAAAAGCATTATGTCAAGACTGTTTAAGCCAAGCATAATTTTAAGGATAGCTGCTTCAGAGTTCACACCACATAACCAGCAAACTGTTAGGTACACCTGCTTCCTGACTGAAGCAGTAGTGTTAGTTAATATAAACCAGTAACGGAGTGGTTAGAGAATGGAATTAACTGCCCGGTGACGTCATTTCAGCTCAAACATTTAAGCTATACATATAATTTATAAACTATTCTTATAAGTATGTACATGTTACGGTCAGTGTAATAAATCCGGTTTGTATTGATAATTACCGGTAGATATTAATATAACCCCATCAAATGGTTAATGTATTTAATATTAACGATAAGCATTGGTAAAGATATGATTTCGTAGCCGACCGCATACGACAACTGCCGATGCATGCAGCACATACAGCGTACCCATTACTTGTTAAACTCCGATACGGATAAAGGGGCCCGTTGAGAAGCCGCAATGAATTACGCACATCTGCTGCGTGCGTCGACAGTTGTCGTATGCGGTCGACTACGGAATCATACCTTAAGCGGGAGCTCCGCTCCGCTCCCGCATTATATTAGCCTTCTAACCTAATCCATCCAAGTCTGATTGGGCGGAGTGGACATCCAACTGGGTGCGGCGCGCAGTGTCCACTCCGCCCAAACAGACTTGGATAGATTAGGTTAGAAGGTTAATGCAGAAGCGGAGCGGAGCTCCCGCATTAGCCTTCGTGGTTATTTTTTTGTTTATAACCATCAAGAACATTTATCTTCAAAGGAATTATCAATACAAACCGGTCAATATGATTACCTCATCATCATCATCATTTCAGCCATAGGAAGTCCACTGCTGGACATAGGCCTCCCCTATAGATCTCCAATAGGACCGGTTGGAAGCGTCTCGCATCCAGCGCGTTCCCGCGGCCTTTATGAGGTCGTCTGTCCACCTTGTGGGTGGATGTCCCACGCTGCGCTTGCCGATACGTGGCCTCCACTCGAGGACTTTTCGACCCCATCGGTCATCAGTCCTCCGTGCTATGTGCCCTGCCCACTGCCATTTCAACTTGCTAATCCGCTGGGCTATGTCGGTAACCTTGGTTCTTCTACGGATCTCCTCATTTCTGATTCGATCTCGCAGAGAGACTCCGAGCATAGCCCTCTCCATAGCTCGTTGGGCTACTTTGAGCTTACTCATAAGGCCCATAGTGAGGGACCACGTTTCAGTGCCATAAGTCATCACTGGTAACACACACTGGTCGAAAACCTTCGACTTGAGACACTGAGGTATGTCGGACGAGAAGACATTGCGTAATTTTCCGAACGCTGCCCAGCCGAGTTGGATTCGGCGATTGACCTCTTTCTTGAAGTTGGACCTACCTAACTGGACTACTTGTCCTAGGTAGACGTACGAGTCAACAACTTCAAGAACCGAGCTCTCAACAGATATCGGGGTAGGTACAACATGGGCATTGCACATCACCTTTGTCTTGTCCATGTTCATTTTAAGACCCACCTGTTGAGAAACTCGGTTGAGGCCTTCGAGCATCGTGTTGAGATCTTCCATCGATTCTGCCATGACTACAATATCGTCGGCAAACCGGAGGTGAGTGATGTATTCGCCATTAATATTGATGCCGAATCCTTTCCATTCCAGGAGCTTGAAGGCATTCTCCAAAGTGGCCGTAAACAGTTTCGGAGATATCACGTCTCCCTGTCTTACGCCTCTTTTCAAAGGGATCGCCCTCGAACTCTGTTCCTGTACTCGAACCGACATGGTGGCGTTATTATACAAACACTTCAACACTTCGATGTACCGATAGTCAATACGGCACCGCTGGAGAGACTCAAGCACAGCCCATGTCTCGACCGAATCAAAGGCTTTCTCATAGTCCACAAACGCTAAGCAAAGTGGTAAATTATACTCTTCGGTCTTCTGTATAATTTGCCGCAGCGTATGGATGTGGTCTATGGTACTGTAGCCTCTACGGAAACCGGCTTGTTCGGGAGGCTGGAAGTCATCAAGCCTGCGCTCGAGACGGTTCGTAATGACCCTTGAAAACAGCTTGTAAACATGGCTCAGAAGCGAGATGGGTCTGTAATTCTTCAGTAAGGTATTGTCACCTTTCTTAAAGAACAGCACCACCACGCCTCTGTTCCACGCTTCTGGCGTTATGCCCTCGAGGACGACGGTGTTAAAAAGCCTCTGAAGGACTTTAAGTACCGGTGTTCCACCCGCTTTCAGAAGCTCTGAAGTGATTCCGTCGTCACCCGGTGCCTTGTTGTTCTTAAGCTGATTTAGGGCCATTCTAATCTCGTACAGGCTGATGTCCGGGATATCCTCGGTGAAGTGTCGGGTCAACTTGGCTCTTGGGTCGGTCGCCATGTTGCCAGCAGGATTAGCGACCGAAGCGTATAGCTGTCCATAGAACCTTTCGATCTCCTCCAAAACCTCAGCCTTGGTCGACGCTATACTGCCATCTTCCCTCTTCAGCTTAGTCATTTGGCTTTGCCCAACAGACAGATTTCTTGCGAACACTTTGGAGCCTTTGTTCCGCTCGATTGTCTCTTTAATATGTTCAGTATTAAAGAGACGTATGTCGTGTCGCAGAGATTTGGAAATCTGTCTGTTGAGCTGCCTATATGACTCTGCATCATCGGAAGACTGCAGTCGAAGTGAGCGTCGTTTAGCCATGAGTTTTTGGGTGTGATCGGAGAGTTTCTGAGGTCTATTTGAACGGCGGGGTCTAAAGTGCTTAGAGCCCACCGTTTGGACAGTTTCTACGAGCCTGTTGTTTATCTCGTCCACCGACGCAAAGTTCTCTAGGCAATCAAAGCGACTTGAAAGCTCAAGCTGAAAGTTCTCGGGGTTTTGGATTTGGACACGAGTAGGTCGGAGTGTAGACTTCATCAGGCGGGACCTTTCGAGTTTAACGTTAATACCCAATGTGCCTCTTACGATTCTGTGATCACTACCGGTTTTCACCCTGTGGATCACGGAGACATCACTGAATATTCGTTTCTCGTTGGTCATGATGAAGTCTATCTCATTCCTCGTGGAATCATCAGGGCTCATCCAGGTCCATTTCCTGTGCGGCGGCTTCTGAAAGAAAGAGTTCATCATGAAGAGTCCCTCTTTCTCCAGAAAGGCAGCCAGCCTCTGTCCCCGCGGGTTCCGTTGTCCATATCCAAATTGCCCTACTCTCAACTCATCATCGCTTTTCTTACCTAATTTATCACACATATGATTACCTAATTTATCACTTCAACCGCATTTGTTGGTTGGTATTAATAATAACCGATAATTATTAATAATTACCTATTTATTACACTGACCGTAACATACATACATATGCTCACGCCTATTTAACTCCGGGGTAGGCAGAGGCAACAGCTCGCCATTGACTCTATCCTTACATGCAAGCCCGCCGGTTGCGAGTACTTCTGACCTTTCTTTTTTCAAAATTGTATCATTTTGGCCAATGTATGTACTGAAAGTCAACCCCGGTAAGTATGTGCGAAGTATGTATGTACCTACTAAAGTATGTACGAAGATAATAAATCATTATCTATAAAGTATTTACGTTATCCATTAACGTTGATGTTCAAAAAATTCAATCTACAAACGCTTTTATCGTTAAATGTTAACAAAATATTTGGGCAGCTAACCTACACCCCTGGCATTAATCTCTCAAGATAAGGAGCATTGCTGTCTGTGCAAGAAACGGCAACGTTTTTTCACGAAAAGAGGGAAAAATTGTAGTATCGATTTCAAAGATATGATTCAACACGCCACCGCAGAGTGCTTCAGTCAAAATGGTTTGGGAAACATCTTGAAACAGATTTTATATCCCATTGTATTTTATGTTTAATAATGCCTGCTCCTTTGTGACAAGAAAATCATGTTGGTGTTTGAACTTCCTTTACAAGTAGAAGATATTAATAAAAAGGAAGCCTTGCTAAGTCAAAGGTGATTTTAGTGTTGAGGTTTAAGCTTCCTTTACAAACAGAAGATAACAGAGAAGGCTTGCCAAGTCAAATGTGATTTATTTGATTCGTCAGCGGCAAAAACACGATACTAAAAAAAAAATCACAATTAGAAAGGTACATTATCCCCGATAGACATAGATTACTTCGGTTGCCGGAGGTGAGATGTGTGTGATGTGAGTAATGTGAAATAATAACCTTGTGAAATAAATGTTGGCGTCGTGTTGGAATTGAGCGGCCATCAATGAAATTGGTATAATATGAAAGTACAGTATAAAGTGATCAAAAGTTACTATGGACAAACTTCTCTAAACTATATCGGGACTTAGCTATACAGGGTGGTATTTTTCAACTTTACTTAGATGGAAGTACTCTAAATACTGGAGATAGCGAATTCCACTGAAAGGAAACATTCCCTTATTTTTTAAAAGAAACAAAACTGCATTCAAAGTTTTCTGAAAATGCCACACCCGGTAGTCGAACCGACTAATATCTTACAAAACCTTCTATTTCATGGATTTCCTTTTATTTAATTTACCAAGTTTGTTAGAGAGATTTGATCCTTATGATCGACCCTATCGATTGATGCAATAAAAATACAGGGTGTTATTTTTTCGAATTGTAGTCCGTTCCATTATAAGGCGTGGCAAACAATTTTTCAGCATTCCTTAAATGTAGTTCTGTTTCTTTTTTATAAACATACTAAACTGTATTCAAAGTTTTCTGAAAATGCCACACCCGGTAGTCGAACCGACTGAAATCTTTCTAAATCTTCTATTTCATGAATTTCCTTTTATTTAATTTACCAAGTTTGCTAGAGAGATTTGATCCTAATGATCGACCCTATCGATTGATGCAATAAAAATATAGGGTGTTATTTTTTCGAATTGTTCGATTATAGGGCGGGGCAAACGATTTTTCGGCATTCCTTAAATGCAGTTCTGTTTCTTTCTTAAAAACGTACTAAACTGTATTCATAGTTATCTGAAAATGCCACACCCGGTAGTCAAACCGACTAAAATCTTTCTAAATCTTCTATTTCATGGATTTCCTTTTATTTAATATACCAAGTTTGTTAAAGAGATTTGATCCTTATGATTGACCCTATCGATTGATGCAATAAAAATATAGGGTGTTATTTTTTCGAATTTTAGTCGGTTCGATTACAGGGTGTGGCAAGCGATTTTTCGGCATTCCTTAAATGCAGTTTCTTTTTTTAAACAAGGAAACATTTCCTTTGAATGAAATTCGCTATCTCCAGTATTTAGAGTACTATTCCTAGCGAGAAGGAAAACGGAAAGTAGCCCCCCTCCCCCCCCACCTAGCCAGATGGACTGAAACTGCGCACATTGGTAGAGGCCTATGTCTAGCAGTAGTCTGCAATAGGCTAATTGATTACAATAATTACTTCTTGGATGTTAATATGTAGGAAAAGTACCTACTCTTAATACCGGAAATAGCTAATTTCATTCAAGGGAAACACTCTCTTATTTAAAAAAATACAAAGCTGCATTTAAAGAATTTCGAAAAATCGCTTGTCACGCCCTGTAATCGAACCGACTAAAATTATAAAAAATAACACCCTGTATTTTTATTGCATCAATCGATAGGATCGATCATAAGGATCAAATCTCTCTAACAAACTTAGTAAATTAAATAAAAGGAAATCCTAAATAGAAGATTTAGAAAGATTTTAGTCGGTTCGACTACCGGGTGTGGCATTTTCAGAAAACTTTGAATACAGTTTAGTGTGTTTTAAAAAAAGAAACAGCACTGCATTTAAGGAATGCTGAAAAATCGTTTGCCACGCCTTATAATCGAACCGACTACAATTCGAAGAAATAACACCCAGTATTTTTATTACATCAATCGATAGGGTCGATCATAAGGATCAAATCTCTCTAACAAACTTGGTAAATTAAATAAAAGGAAATCCATGAAATAGAAGGTTTTGTAAGATATTAGTCGGTTCGACTACCGGGTGTGGCATTTTCAAAAGTCTTTGAATGCAGTTTTGTTTCTTTTTAAAAATAAGGTAATGTTTCCTTTAAGTAAAATTCCCTATCTTTAGTATGAGGGTACTTTCCTTCAAGGTAAAGTCGAAATGTTGCACCCTGTATATCGCAGCTCCGATATTACTTACAATGAAAATAATGACATTTGTACGTGTGTTTAACACAGTACAATGAAGTGGTATCAAAATTATTGATGGCCGTTGAAAAAATTAAGGACGCCACTGTCCATACTAGATTACCCAATCCCCTTTACTGAGTAAATCAAATCTTTGTACAATAAAATTACAACTTCCAATCCAATAAAGAACTACATATGTACTACAATAGAAGCAATATCGCGATTTATTTACATACATTCGCATACAGAATAACAAAATATCAACAAAATGTAAATAACACTGATACCGAAGATACCGTGGTATCATCATTGTCTACCCATATTCGGTATTTATGTAATATTGGGCTCAATAATCCGGACTTGAGCTGCAAACGACATCGCCGCGGGCTGCGTAGTCAAGGGTACTTTGGGGGAAGAAAACCCGCTTTATAAATTGCCCCGCTATCTAAATCTGATAGATAAGTGCCTCTGAACTTTCCAATTTCGCTACACATCAATAACAGTGACAACGTCGCTTGGGATAACAAATCAAAAATCCAAGTCTTATGGGGGCCCGTGACGAATGGGAAAAGTGACAGCTAAACTGCGGTATTTATTGGTTCACTGGCAAATGGAATCGGGTTGTTAAGTAGATATCTCGAGATTAGAAACATCTGTATAGTCAGGACTGATAAAATTTTATATTTTAACAAACGGAGACATTGTTAGCGATACCAATACCATTCAAGTTTGAACACTTTAGGATAGGTTTTATCTATGATTGGTAGATTTGAGCTCTTCCGCCGCTGTAGTACCCCATGTTTTCCGCAAAAACGCATACTATGATGCATATGCACATCACTCATGTGACTGGGGTCAAGATTTATATCTATATATAAAAAAGGTATAGTTACTGATGTAACTATACCTTTTATATTTTATCTGAACACGAAAAAGCAACGAATTGTACAGAATATTGGCACATAGAAAAATCATGACTTGGACAAGAATATACTCTTAAGATATTTTAGGTTTAAATTAATGTATCTACTGAAGCACAAACTCCCAAAATACAGGCTTCACCTTAGTTTGAGAACCATCTGTCGTACTTAGCGTGAACATAAAAATTAAATACACTTTAGAAAAGTTCTGATTCTGAGCATTTTTTTAATGAAACACTATCACCACTTATAACTGTAGACAAATATGAAAATTCACATGTGACACCTCTTTGAAGTGAATATTTTATTTATGAAGTAAATTTTACTTGTCTGGATTGGCATGTTTGCATTTCATCGAAATCGGTTCAGTGGTTTAGACGTGAAAGCGTAACAAACAGACAGAGAGAGTTACTTTCGCATTTGTAATATTAGTTCATAGATATATGGATTTATCATTATTTATTATATTTACGTCGTCTAAACTATCAGTTCTGTAGTAAACGATGGTACACCCAATGATCGCACATTCAAACTGATCATTGAAGCGAATCGCATAAAATAAATGTCTATCTTCCAAAACGCACCAATGCTTTATCAAACCGAAAATGAACCGTGACCATTTAGTTTCTTACTTCTTAATGGAATGTCCATTACCTCAAGTACAATCCCTACTAATATTATAAATGCGAAAGTAACTCTGTCTGTCTGTCTGTCTGTCTGTCTGTCTGTCTCGCTTTTACGACTAAACCGCTGAACCGATTTCGATGAAATTTGGTATAGGGGTAGATTAGACCTTGAGAAAGGACATAGGCTATGTTTGGTCGCGATAACCGACATCCACGCGGGCGGAGCCGCGGGCAAAAGCTAGTGTATTATATAAGAGGGTGAAATAGCCATGTATTTGATTGCTATTTTGGACCGACTTCATCCTACTCACATATCTTTTTTTAGTACGCTAGGACATTTTACACAGACATTACCCGTACATTACCCGTTACAGCGACATTACCCGTATGTATAATTTTTATACATATGATAACGCTATCTAGACTAGACCCAAAGTGAGCATAGCTGAACACTAGACTAACTAGCGGAACTTAGCCACTTGTCTAGGGGTTGTTTATTCAATGATGTAATAAATGATACGGCTGAATATCATTCAGGCCGTTAATTGAACGTTGTGGTTTAGTAGGTAAGACGGTTAATTGAACGGCTGACTAAGCTAGCGCAATATACATGATGTCATTAATTACATCAGGTATTAACATACAATGTTAATTAATTAATTTAATTTATGTTATTTATGTATGTTATTGCAACATACTTTTTACTGTTACAAAAGTAGAAAACCTATGGGAATTTCAAGTTGCAAAATAGTGTCCCATTAATAGTTATTTTGACAAAAGTGACGACTTGGATAAAAACATTTCAAGATCTATCGTACATTTTACATGCATTAGGTATTAAGTAATTTGAATCACTTTCATGACAAGACTTTCCACTTCACTTCACAAGAGCCATTACGCACTGTCGACTATAGTATAGTTAAAATCTCGCTGCAGATTCGGTCATAAATCATTCGAGTGTTTCGCTCTCTTACAGTAGTATAAAACCTTATAAATGTGTTTTATTGTAAATCGACAGGTGAGCATTCTACCACTGAACCACAGATGCCGTCGGTCAACTAGCGCACATCCCTACGCCGATTATGATTTATGATATGACCGAGTCTGCAGCGAGATTTTAACTATACTATAGTCGCCGGCGACTCAGTCTCTCGGCGACTAAAACAGACAAACCACCTACGACTAATTGCGTAGACACTTTGTAACCGCTGAACGTGTCAGACGGCCTACTCACCAGCTACCTCAGTAGTAGGTTGCACGAACTCCAGAATCCCAGGGCGCCTTTTACTCAGAGAAAAAAATATAGTGCTGTGGGTGTGCGAGGAACTTTCGGGTGTCACTCTAAAGAAAACTCTCTTATACACAGTTATACATACATATATTTAATCTGAAGTTACAACACAGAGATATAGGAAGTTTAGACAAACGTATATATGCCACAAGTAACTTAAGAATAACACACAGATCTTGCCGGTCTCTCCAACTATGCGTAGGGTCCTCTAATCGTCAGATTTCTTTGTAGACGTAGTATGGCCAACCCAAGGTGGTTGGGGAACTCCTTTACACATAAATAAGCAACCAGATGGGTGACTTTCAGGATACACACACAATAGTATAGTAAAACAATATAGGTACGTGACCAGAGCCTTTGTTGTCTGCCCGCCGGGAATGAGTGCCGTCCCGCTAGTTTGAACTAATGAAAGCAACAGTCGCTGTCGAACGAGTCGCCGGCGACTATTCGACAGTACGTAATGGGCCTTATCTTCAATTATGTACTAACCCGCAACCCCTCACTAAATTCAATATTGAAAATATGACAATGGGTAAGCGACCGCAACTCGACGAGCGCACTATCACAACACTATAACTCTCGTCACAATGCTTGAGCATCACGCACCGGCAACCACGGTCAACGTTCAACGCACACGATCAATGCGCCATCATTGTTTGTTATTAAATCGACTGGTTTATTAAATTTGGCTAGACTGTGGAAAGGTTGCAGCTACATTTATATACGATATACATAGATATCAAACAGTTTCAGGATGGTATTTGGTTTAGCTTATTTTGTAAGTAAGAGGAGACGAGTCATGCCTCCATACACTTAAAGAGTGTTAATTGGATTTATTCCAAATGGTTACGACAGCAGTGTTTATTGAAAATTTTTATCAAACCATGTTCAATATAATAGTCGTAATACTGATGATTTGTTATTCATAGTAATAAGAACGAGTACATTTAATTGAAAAGAATTTGCAGACGTTTTTAATACACATTCAGTTT
Organism: Eilema depressum; assembly: GCA_914767945.1. Taxonomy (NCBI): domain Eukaryota; kingdom Metazoa; phylum Arthropoda; class Insecta; order Lepidoptera; family Erebidae; genus Eilema; species Eilema depressum. The sequence continues at coordinate 3,839,010 of OU612028.1, read as the reverse complement.
TCAGTGTAGTCAGAGTTTCTTGATTTGTTTAATAACAAAAAAAACATCTCAAGAACAAGGCCAACACAACACAACTGCCACAAGCGCTCCCATTCCAAAAATAGTAGAAAACCTTAGTACATAAAGAAGTGTTATTTAGAATATACGATATTGCTACATAGTTATTTTCAGTCGGAATAAATACAGTACCACCAGACTATAGTAGCTTACTTCACCTCCACAATATAGAATAATAATAATTGAATATAAAGTATTCCATTAAGAACTTGTAAATAAAGACTTGAAACTTAGTTATGAATAAACAAATAACAATCCAATTCAAGCACTTGAAACACTCGACTCGGGAGAGCACTATCAAATGTAGAACATTTTTATTTTATTTGCACTGCTCTCATTTACAAACAATACCATCCCGGGCTCCGATCTCATCAGTGATTATCTCGCACTGTGTGGCGGACTTTTTGTATACGTCTTTTTATTGCAAACAAGGACGATCGTCGGCTGGTGAAACAAAGAGGCCATAATGATAGAATTGGACCGAGTCGTACTAAGAAATCGATCGTGAGGTAGGCCATCAATGTATATGTTATGGCAAATGTGATAAATTGATATTTTTTGATAATTACCAAGTGGATTTGGTAAATGTGATATATTACTAGGTATATCTAAATTAAAGGGCTACCCAACACAATTTATTTTCAACTTTTTGGAGATGTTTTTGTAAGCGGAGTTTTTAAATTTATGATTTACTTAATAATTTTATCAGTACCTAACTATCCCACCTCATTCAATTGATAAGAATTTTTACTCCGTTTTAATTCACATTTTGCAATGCAGTTAGAGTTTCTGGATTTGTTTTATAGCAAAAACAAAAACATCTCAACAACAAGGCCAATCATCATATTTACCGGTAATAATTAATAATTACCAACTCTTATCGGTAAAAGTAATATAATGTATCCTTCATACCTTCGTAATCCGGTGGGATGTGGCAGTATAAGGCTGAGCAGCAACCATCGTAGTGCACTACCGAGGTCAATAGGTGTTTATGAATCGGTGAAAGCGTTAAAAAGTTCCAAAAAATATATTAATAAATACTTACCGGTAATATTAATAACTACTGATTAATCACCTTCACCACAACATTTATATAACCAAACAATAAGACGTATCAGTATCTGATTGCTCTTAGAATCGATTGTTAGTATATTCATTAAACGCCGGCATCCCATCAAATGACTAGGCTGATATCTAATTGAACTAGAATCACTCAACGTTTAACGACATGGCTCACCAAGATTCAAATTTAGTTATGTTTTGCTCCTTGTGGCACTAGAATTCACCAGCAGTGGATCCCGACAAATTCAAATTTCAAATTCTTTATTTTTCAATATAGTCCAATACTGTTACGGCTAGGACATAGGCTATTAGTATGTATATGGTCGCGATAACCGACATCCACGGGGGCGGAGCCGCGGGTAACAGCTAGTTAAAATATATTTTAATCAATACGTCCAAGTGTCGCTCTAATATATTAGTATAGGGTTATTCTCACGAAGTATTCTATAACATATCGTTTTATGTATCGCTTTTCGTTTCGGTCAATAAATAGGAATTTGGCTAGTCTTTAGGTGAGAAATGGTAATCGATTTTGGCGAGCAGCCGAGTAAAAAGGACACAGATGTAGCTTAAGAGAAGATATATCTCCAGACTAAGATTATGTAGAGTATAGTAGGAAACTAACTATAGTTTTCGCAAGAAAACAAATCGAAGTGTAAGCTCGTGTAGAGTGTTTTGTTCACAAGTATATACTCTTTAAATTTCTATCACTAAATGGTAGCAAGTAACTAAATACATATTATGTATAATACGTATTGACATTATATTATATCCCAAACAGTCCCTTATGTTCATGAGCTTTAGGATGCAGACATTGCTTCATGATTAATAGCATAGCTAGTTGTAACGAATAATTATTTGTAAATCAGAATCTATGTTCGAACATGACGTGAAACCCACTTAATAGATTTAGCTGAAATCATGCAAGAATATTCTCCAAGAGACTGGTTAAAAACTTAGTTATATTATATTATGAAATCGAGGTTCCATACATCCAATTATAAGTATAAGTAAGGTTGAATCAAACAAAAAAAATCAGGAGTTATAAGATCGTCTAATGAAATTAGGGATTTTCCTGTGAATAAATTTAAAAATGTAATTAAGAAATAAGAAGAAAGAATAAGAAGTAAAAAGGTTGCTAATACTCTTTAAAAAAAAAGAGTAAACTGTGCCAAAAAGGCTTATTAATAACTCCCAGAATATTTAGATGATAAACAAGCTTGGTAATGAGTCGTTCGCTCAACTATGCTACTCAAGCAAAGTATTGTACCTATTTAGACTAGGGAGACTAAGTAAATGTTTGTAAATAGACAAAAAAAAATGCCCGCTGAGTTTCTTGCCGAATGTGGCCGCATTTAGAAGCGACGGTTGTCCCTTCTCTAATATATTTTTTTAATTTTGACGTTTTGTAAGTTCCGTTTTAATTGTCTATAGAGAATAAATGATGAATCTGACTTTGACTCTATGAGGATCGATAGGTGCTTTTTTAGTATTTTAGATCTTTTTGCCGAATGTAAGATAGCACTCCAAAATCTGTGAATACCGTTTAATATGTATATTTATCTTAAAAGTTTGAGATCATCTCCTAAGAACGTTTTGCTGTAACTATAACGGTTAAGGTGTAGGTACCTTAACCGTTATAGTTACAGCAAAACGTTACCTGCGCACTGTCACAAAATCCACCCTGTGCTAACATAGAAAAATATTTAAATTTAAAGAAACGGCATGTCAAGAGTACCCGAAACCGACGAGCATGTATAAAAACAATTATGAAAGTAGAAGAAGCGAAGGATGTATGCCAGGATCGTAGCAGGTGGAAAACTGTGGTCTCTGCCTACCCCACGTGTTAAGTGTTTATTATTGGAAACAATACTGTCAATGTGGAAGTCGAAGTAAGACTGAAGTCCATAATTTATTCGTGAAAAGTAAATTACTAGTGAAAGTCGTTTTTTTTATTACATTGCTGCATTGTGAAGTAAAATTTAACAACAAATTAGATTGGTTAACACAAACGGTTATTACAAAACCGTCGAAGCGATATTTTTCACTCATGTCTGTCAGAAATACGTGTATTTATGAGGCACGCGCTTGAATTATGTTTTCAACGTCAGTTTATAGGTGCCATAAAGTTGACTCAGCTGATTCGAAGAATGAGCATTAACTCAAAAATATTGATGTCGAACTAGTAACTGACTGAACTGAATTTACTTTCGTTTTACTACATCTCGTTCTAGGTACGATGCCAATAGAGGGAATAGATAAAGGTACAGGCAGTATTACATAGATCGATGTTGACGAGCAAAGTACTCAAAATGATCTTTAAACCAATACCTAATTTTGAGTCAAGTCAAACTGTTTTATTGATTTAAATTATTATAGAATCGTCCGAACTAATGGTGTGTAGCCCCCTCTAGACAAGTCGCAATTGGTCGGCCGGCGTTTTGTCGAATAGAATGCCAAATGTATGGCATTTGACGTAGGTATATGACAGGCGTCAACGAATGTCAAAAACGTCAAATCCTATACATTCGTCATTCTATTCCATGATACACCGAGCAACGAATTGCCACTTGTCTAGGGGGGCAGGTATCAGAACAAACAGTCAACAGGAAGGGGGGAAATACTATAAAGATACAAAGATCATTTAGAGTACCTACTTTTCTATTCAAGATAGATATGATGCTGACTGCACCTAAATATATGTGTGACATATTTGTTTGTTAATAGACTACAAAAATATCCTGCTAAATTTCATCGGGCCGCATTGTGAACCAAAGCGGTCAAATTAGTAAATAATTATTACTTAAAACTGATTCTTTAACGTTTCCGTTTTCATGTTCAATGAAGAATAACGATAAAAGAGTAAAGAACGTGATTAATTACATACAAATATTATTACGAAGCTCTAATAAAATTTATTTCGTACGGGTTTACATCTACATTGTCCGTAAGGGCATGTCCTGGATATTCGAAAGTTTCCTATACATACGTCTTGGAATGACAGCAGCAATGAACGATGTTACAATCATCTATAAACATTGGTTTTTTATTACATCGCGAAGTTTCGTTACATTAATTCAATGAAATTAGGACGCCATTATTATGGTAACTTTTCTCATAGATTAGATGAAAAAAGACGTCAGCACTACCCGAACACGACTCACATGTCGCAAAAGTAATAAACTTTTAATATGAGTTTATACCTATTATACACACAATGTAAATACTCTTGTCATTGTTGTGTGGATGAAGTAATCAACTCGCCGGGAAATAAAGAGGTCACGCTAATATCAGCTGAACACTTTATACGATGAAAATGGTTGGCGTTTACCAGTGTTGTATCTATATTGTTAAACACTTGTAGGTACTCAGTTTGAAGCAGAAAATTCCAGTAATGATGTAATGTTGGAAAAAGGAGTTTAAATAGTTGTAATGAAGTTAAAAATAAACGTGTGACTTAATGCACTTTATCCCGGAGGGTTAGGCAGAGGTGAATTAACACCCACATTTCACCAATCATTATTAGGTCCCACGTATTAGGGGGTGAGCCTATTGCCGTTTTCCGGGCACTATATTGTTGGCTCGAGCCATGTATAGGCTGAGTCTGGGCTGTATATAATAGCCCTATCCCTTAGTAGCCTTGTACGGTACCGCATGGGACGATATGTCTCAGCCTATATCACCTCCGGCAGCCTATGACCCACAGACCGCGTGCACTTTAGTCGATTCATGCGATTTGGGCTCTGGCGGGGGTGGTGGATAGGTATCCGTGGGGATTTTGCAAACGATAAAAAAGGGTCTCCGCAGTTGTATATCACAACCATGAATCTAGCGTGAAGCCCTTCACGAAGACCCTGGAATGAGAAGAAGAGCGGATCTAAAAGTTTTGTGATCATTAGGATTTAGCTCGAGAATTTGTGCCTTTACCCACGTTTTTTAAATTTAAATAATTGAGATGGCTAGGAAGATAGAACGTACAACTAGGCCATCAAAAACTCACTTCATCCCATATATGAGTTATCCTGTAAGACAGAATATGTACAATATGTAAATACTGTCGCGGACTGTCTCTTAGTTCCTACTTTTATGAGTAAGAATTTTATTCATTCAATATTATGTTAGTATTCACGCAGCGCAACTTCCACCGGCTTTGTTGACAAATTGTATCATGGCTACATATCATATAAATATTTCTCATATCTAAGCAAAATACTGTAGTAAAATCAGGTGATATATATACAGATGCCGTAGTTCCGAAATAAGCAAGCTATTTAACATTGGAGAAGGTTGAAAATTGTCTAAAGGGAAGCCGGTGAAAATGGAAAATTAAGTCGATCTCTAGATTGTCATACACCATGCGACCCATTGGGAAGTCGGCAGGAATCGAGTTATAAGAACTCCTCTCTTTTATAGATTACTAGCTTTTGTTCGCGGCTCCGCCCGCGTGGATGTCGGTTATCGCGACCAAACATAGCCTATGTCCTTTCTCAAGGTCTAATATACCCCTACCAAATTTCATCAAAATCGGTTCAGTGGTTTAGACGTGAAAGCGTAACAGACAGACAGACAGACAGAGTTACTTTCGCATTTAAATATATTAGTATGGATGGATATGGATATGGTCGATATGGATTCTATTTTAGCCTTGGTATTTGCCGGTAAAAATGAACTTGCTCTCTTCTTTTGTGAAGAACCATAATTACTTTTCATAGAAATGCTATTGTCATTACAAGTTACAACCCACACAGACTTAGAACAATTAATATCAATCAGCCGCTAATTCTGTGAAAGCGCCATCTGTCGGCTATAACCAAACGGAAGATATTCGATACAATGGAGCTTAATATATCTTCTAATATATCTAACTACAGTGGCATTGTTCTAGTTCGTGTCACCAAACATATATAGTCCAATTTAGAGTACACGGAAACGGAAACTATCAATCATTGGAGTGACACTCGCAATATAGACACCCATAGTATGAATTTGTGGGTTATACACGAATGTGTTACTTAGGTAATCCTAATTGTATTAAAAAGCTGAAAAGTTTGTTTGTTTGGTTGATCACGCATCTCAGGAAATATGCTCGAAATGAAAAAATATTTTTGTGTTGAATAGTACCTCGGAGGGAGTCCAATTGTTTTTTTTTACCGCCCGCTTAAAGGACCCGGGACTGTAGGAAGAGGCAAAAACGTGAGCTGGTAAGGAATTCCAGGTCTTAATGGTGCAGCAAAATAAGAAGTCGCCGAACCGCATGGTTCTTGATGAAATATGCTGCAAAAGTTATTGGAATTTTATCATATAGTTTCTTCTTTAACTTCGTTTAAGGTTAGCTAATTTATGTATTAAGGTTAGGTAATTTGTTGAAGCTAGTCAAACCAGGCCACGAAATTAAATCTTAGACTAACATTATAGTACCTACAGTCCTACATATTGAAGTCGTGTATGCCACAGTCCTAATCTAAGAAAAACAATGACATTCGTGCATAAAAAAAAAACGAAATGGCAGAAAAGATATTTATCAGGAAATAAAGGCACGTGTGCATTAATTGTAATTTATAATCATGTTCAGGTTCGTAGGTATACAAAGTGGGTAAGATACAATAGAAGGCGCTTGACAAAAATATACAACGATCCAGTATTTCTTCGTGACATGTTTAGATTTATTCGTGGAAAGTAAAAAATAAGATGAATCTTTGACAGACTTTGTTATAGAAATAAAAATACTTTTTAACAGATTCTATCGTGATGTATTTTTACCCTACTGCCAAGCAGGGCTATTTATTTACTATTTACTTCAAACTTGTGTTATGGTGGTGGTGATAATTAATCAAATTGATCAACTGATCAAGGAAATAAAGGTACCAGGGACTAAAAAACTGCGCAGCAATAAGACCAGGAGAAAAACCGGGGGATTGGCTAGATAAGATGCAGGTGAGAACCAGGGACGGACTGCTTCAGGGATTACTGGATCCAGCAGGAGCCAACGTCCGAGTAAACTATCACTGCAATACGAGCGAGGACTCGGGGCTGCACACGCTGACCGAGTGCCCGGTGTGGAACACGCTCTAGGAGTGGGGGTCCTCTCGCTCGCCACATTGCTCACGGCGATGGTACGTACGTTACGGAAACCGTAAAGTGAAAACTGTGGTCTTAAATAGTAGCAATTGGGTAAACAACATGAAAACAGAATAAAGAAACTGTAATAAATACTGAAAAACATGCGGACGTCAACTCGATACATCACAAGATGCCGCAGAACACAATCACTGAACACAATCACCATATAAGTGAAATGTCTAATGTGAGAATCACCGGACGTATAAATTGTCTATCCTTTTAAGCATAGAAACTCAACAATCGGGAACACTTTTTATGGGAACTTAAACTCCTTTGTGGCTCTTTGATCATCCTTGAGATGGTGCAGATGTCGTAGAATCGTAGTCGTTTAGTAAAATAATTTTGTTTTAAATATTTAGTATTTTGTTGAAATCGATAAAGAAAATCAATTGCTGTTCGATTGTCTCGCTAAAACTCGTGAACGGCTGGGCCAATTTAGCTGTTTTTGGTTTTGAAATGTGGTGAGAATATATGGAGAAATTTCACGTCGAATTTTCCACACGGATGAAGTCACGGGTGTCAGCTATCAAAGTACCCCGGTAACGTTACCTGGGGTAGTATTACTGGTATTATTCTCTCAGTTTTATAAAATAGGAATGAATATTAAACTTGATAATAATTTTAAACATACAGCTCATGACAAAGTGCCTGCTTGACCACTTTATGTCATGGGACCGTAAGTTATAATCGGCGATATACACCTCTGCGTGTCCCTTTAGGGATTTACAGGCTTAAATATATATGTACGTAAGTATGCATTTTTTACATTTAATATCCTTCCTTTCTGAAAATATACTAAGTAACATGAATAATAATATATCTTTCACATGAATTTTCGGCAATCGCGGAGAAGCCTACATAAATTCGCGTCTTGTGAACAGAATTGTCCTAGTTTCAAACATTTGACTTTAGCGTTTTCCAAGAAGACGCCTCGCCTAGCACAAAATATGAGGGTATAAATCGAAGTTGAAATGTTCAATAAAGAGAGTATAAAAGTTCTCAAACTTATTCGATGTTGGATCGTAGTTTTAGGAAATCCTATTCAATGAATGATTATGTATAGTATTACGTTCATTTTATTTTCTGCTACTGCTACTAGGTACGAGTATTACCCGCGGCGATGAATGGGATCAGAATTCCTACTATCAGCGATGAACGGGATCAGAATTCCACGCGGGCGTATCCGCGAGCAAAAGCTATAATCTGAAATGATGGCTATGTGACGTGAACGTTGCTTGTATACAGTTTTACAAATTGACTCTATATTTTTCAGTGACGTCACATCATTCTGACGAGTTGAGTTTTGACATTTTAATGCGCTGTTTAATACTAAAAGCTTTTTCCCCTTAGAGTATCTATCTTACCTGTAGAGCGCGTCTTAGCAAGTATGAACTGCTATCACAGGTGTGAACAGTGCCTAGAATTTTTGACAACTGCAATCAGTAGCAAAACAATATCTGCCAAAGTGATTTCGCAAATAACAGTTTATTTCATTTTGTGGTAATAATGGTGAACTCTGCATTGCCAGGCTCTCAAAACGATTCCCGGAAGAAAAATAAAAAGAATGATAACATTTCATATCACCCGTGAGTAGTATTATATGACTAATTTATTTGTTTTCATAAAATTTATACGGGTCTCCTAGGGGGATGCGAGAAACGCGGGGCGGGTTACAGCTGACGGCTGTCACCGGCCATATTTTCTTTTAAATGAATAGTGATGTAGCACATGCACTTTCGGTAACGATAATTTTCTTTTTGCAATAGAATTTCATTATAGGTTTATTTTCTTTTATGTAGTATAGAGTATTTACTGCGTAAACAAATAAATCTGCTCATTTTACTTTTATATATTATGCACTATTATTTTTGTTAGGTTTACAAAAATACTAAGATGCATAATAATAGATGCATGAGTGAAAGCTAAAAGCTATAAAGAGGCCTGATTGGGAGCCGAATATTCGAAGTTTCATCTGTTCTATCTATTTTAAGCTTGATTTCAAATAAGTAACTAAGAAAGGGCTTTGCAAACTGAATGACGATGCAGTACCAGAACTTTACCTCCACGTAGGTAAATGCTTATGCAAAACTTTATATTTCAATTAACCACTGGCCTCTTCCAAAGTGCGTCAAAACTTTATAATGCTTATCCATACTTCAGTGCGCCTGCCAAAGTCGTTATGTGCATTTTTTCGAAAAAAAAATTATTCGCTAGACGGCCTTAAAAAAAAATTGCGCATCGGCTGAAAAAACAAACAAGTGTTAATTCCTTCTAGAAATAGATTTGACAAAATATGGATGTGCACTTCTGACCCTGCAAAATTGGTTATGTGTCCACATCAAAAGTTTTTCACCCTCATATTGCACATGTCAGAATTGGTTTGCACATAGATAATTTGACAGCTTGTTTCTCTTCGGTTTGTTGGTTGTAAAATTGGTGTTCTACCTTTGTAACAACGTAAATAATCTTATAATAGGAAATAAAACGAGACAGGTGACTAAATTTTGTACAATAATATTGCTGTTCTCAGTTTTGGGGTCACTGACAAATTAGTCTTGACATCGCCAAAGCTTTCTATAGAATCTGGCGCCTTCCTTCCCGTCTACCAGCCTCTGGCCACCCAGTCGCACAGTCCTCCCAAACTGTACGACTGGGTGGCTAACTTCCTGCAGGTGTGCCGTATTTGCGCCTTTAGAGATGGGCGAACTTCGGAGTTCTTGCAGGTAAATGCTGGCATGCCGAAGGGGTCCGTCTTATCATCCATTCTTTCTTCTGCATATGAACGTATGCTGTCCACTGACATCATTAATTGCTATGCAGACGCTATGCTATGCAGATCCTAACCTTACACTTGAGTTATCATGGACATCCTGTGGCCGAGCAGTCTGATATTGTGGAACAAAGGCAGCTTCTTGTCACTGAGCTCGACCGGATCCTGAAGCACATTTCCGAATGGGGCTCTGAGAACCTGATCGAGTTCAGTGCCAAGAAGACCAAGAAGTTCAGTGCAAAGATATCTTCTTTCCTTCCACTCTTCAGAGCACGCCACTGCTACAGTAGGAAAATCTCAGTATCCTCGGTTTGGATGTTCGCTGCAAACTGAACAACAAAAACTACACTTAGAGTATCATCAAAACAGCCTCGCGTAAGGTTGAAGTCCTGAACAAAGTGAGACGTTTTTACACGTCGGAGCAGCGGTGTCTTCTGTACAAGACACAAATTCGCTCCTTCGTGGAATACTGCTGGTATTTCTGGGATGGCTTTTAGCACACAGCCCTCCTTTTAGAAAGTAGTTAGTGTTAGTGGCCTTTGAACCAGGGGCGTCATACTCGTGCTGCTGACCCTGTAGAAACCTTATAAAGACCTTCTTGAAGAACCCCATACATATTGAAGTCGCGTGGAAAAACAACAGGGAGATCATTCCACTGCTTGAGCGTACGTGGGATGAAGTTCCTTTCATACCGCACAGTGCGCACCGTTTCCGGTCGTAATGTGTGAGAATGAATTCACTGTCTACTCGTATGGCGAGCGGTGCGGCGATGAAATGTAACGAAATTCTAGGCATTATGTCGAACAATTCTTCTGAACACAAACCATCGGCGGTAAAACACCCACAGCAAGGAAGTTCGTTCTGAGGTTGAGAGGGACTACCACCCCGCCTGTGAGTATGGGATCGTCGACGATCCTCAGCGTCCGTCTTTGCGCCAAGTTGAAAGGGTCTAGGTAAAAACGTGACAGCAGTACTCCATGTGGGGCCGAACGGGCGCGTTATAAAGAAGAAGTCTTTGCCCCGCAGTGATGTACTGCCTCGTCCTGTTGAGCACTCCTGGTTTCTTTGATACCAGCTTGACTTAGTCTTTCAAGTGACTACGGCGTTGATCGTCGCTGAAGATACCAACACCGAGGATCCCTATACTCGAAGAGATGGTAAACGGTGTGTCTAGAAAATTGCGGCGCTACAATAAATGGGGTTTTCTTAGCGGTGAATGCACATACTTGTGTCTTAGCCGAGTTGAATTGGCCTAGGGTTAGTCGTCCCCAATCGGATACTCTAGTGAGAGTAGTCTCGATTTCAGACACAAGTTTGTGACTTACCTCCATCGCTGACTGAGGGATATTTGCCTGTGTACCTAATATGTGTTCCCGATACAGTCGTCCTCGAACGCTCACGAAGGTGTAGGGCAAGGTGTATTATAACGGGTGGCGCAAAAGTAAAGACCCTATTTGGTTCGGCTATAACATTTTTTCTAAATTAGAAAACTAGATTTAGGTTTTTTTAAATGTATATTTGTACCATTAAATTTCGTACCATTAGGATTTAAAGATGATGTCTTTTAAATGGTGACCTCCAGAGTTGATACATTTGAGCCCTATTTATGACATTTTGCATAACTTGCCGTAACACTTCCTGCGATATGTTCGTTATTTCTTGACGAATGTTTTCTTTTAGAGCTGCGAGAGTCTGTGGCTTGTTCACATACACCCGAGATTTCAAAAAACCCCAAAGAAAGAAGTCTGGACTGGTCAGATCGGGTGATCTTGCAGGCCAAGGCAAATCGCCAAAACGAGAGATAACTCGGCCTGGAAAAGCGTTTGACACAATTATTCCACGTTCTTGGGGAGTAAAACGGTCCATGTTTATTTTCAGTGTATTTTACATTTGTTCACTACACAATTTTCAACAACAGAATGACAGAAAATTTCATATAAAAAAAATAAAGGTATTTTCTTTAGTGCCACTACTTTTGCGCCACCCAGTATAACACTTAACACACACATTTCACCACACAAACTTCTATGGTCACGTGACGTAGTAAAAGATCGACAACTGATCTAGCAGCAGTACTTCGATACCAAAGATTCACCAAAGGATTGTGGAGGTCAGATGGCACTTTACGGAAAATATCGAAGCTTAGCCGCGTCGCAATTAGACTGGAAAAGCGTATCCCGGACTCCGAGGTGAAGGGCTCGGATGCGAATCAACCGGACTAGCAACCGGACTACTGAGACTAGAGGGACTAAATTGTATAACTAATTGGTACCATAATGTGCTTGGAACTCGGGAATTGCTCTTCTTTTCTGATTGTCATATTATCGGCTATACTGGGAACGATCAGCGATTAGTTCCCAACTCCGAGAGCAAAGTCGGCACCAGAGCCTCGTCCGTTGTTTAACATGTGCACCGACTAGCAACTGATACATTTTGATGTACAAAGGCGAGCTTAACTCAGTATTGTTCTTTTTTGTTACTTGTATGCCTTATCAAGTTTATAGTACGTATTTATTTACATCGTATGTTATTTACATCAAATGTACCTTGCCACCAGTCAGTATTTATCGCCTAAATAAATCCTATTGAGTTCCATAACAAATCTGATATGTCTACATTTTTCACTTGTAAGAAATGGCACTAGGAAGACAATTCTGATATGTGTATCAAAATGGGAAAAACAATTTATTGTGGATGGACAGTACCGTTTATGATTTTCACTTATATCTCAGTTCATTCAAAATATTTTTTGGCATCATACTGCATTTTTAGTTTTTTGATACGCTCATCAATTATTTAATAAAACAGCTTATTGTCTCTCCTGAAAACTTGACCAAAAACACATAGAGGTTTTGGCAAGCGCAACGACGTAATATTATATACGACTCTGTCTGTTGATATGTTAGATTTGTGGGATTTTAATTTCTGTAATTCATTAAATGATACTAATATTTGTATCTTGGTTTTAATTTTATCCATTCATCCACGCATGCGTCACACTAAATTCACAACATAACCAACTATCGATAATTTTGGTAATATGTAGGTACATGAAACATCACTATAGGCGCTTTATACCACAGATAAAAAACTGCTTACACTCGGCACAATGGACCATAGTGTTAGACTTGCTCTATACTATAGTAATGGATACTCTAAGTTTTTCCCCCTACCTAGAATATGCTTGGTATAACAAAGTTCATGTATTGTGAAATACACACATGTGTTTTCTTTTGTTTTATGTTAAGTTACCTGTAGAAATATTTAATTGATTATCTATTAACGCAAGATGAAATTTATATTGTAGGACTATTTAATTTAGATAGTAAAACAAAGCTCAAAGCTCTTTAGCTTTGTTCAATTTTAGGAAATTCGTTTGAGCGTGATCGAGTAACAAAGTCTAAATATCTGGAGGGATATGAAGGATAATTATGAAGTAGGATATCCTTTCTGGAAGGCTTTGAGAAGAAAATTGATCAAACGTAGATTAAGAGCTTAATATCGGTTTTTACTTTTAACGTAAAGCATATTATACTGTATGGCAAACATATATACTGGGTGGCGCAAAAGTACTGGCACTAAAGAAAATACCTTTATTTTTTTTATATGACATTTTCTGTCATTCTGTTGTTGAAAATTGTGTAGTGAACAAATGTAAAATACACTGAAAATAAACATGGACCGTTTTACTCCCCAAGAACGTGGAATAATTGTGTCAATGTTCTTACGGAATAATTCATCAGTGATAAGAACACAACGTGAATTTCGTCGACGATTTCCCCACCGTCCGGCACCGATTGGTCGCACAATTCGACGCTTTGCCACACGCCTTGAAGCAACTGGCTCAACATTGGATAGACCTAAGTCTGGGAGACCAAGAACAGGCCGTTCAGCTGAAAATATCGATGCTGTGCGCGAAGATGTGGAAGAGTGTCCAGAAACATCAACGAGGCGACGTGCCACGCAATTGGGCATTTCCAGACGGACCCTGCAGCGTATTTTGGTGAAAGACTTAAAGATGTTCCCGTATAAAACTCAAATGACTCATCAGCTGCTGCCTGCTGACCACCGAGCTCGTCTAGATTACTGCCAGCGCGTCATAAACCTCAACCTTGAAGAGGATGATTTTCCTTCAAAATTGGTTATGAGTGACGAAGCGCATTTCCATCTCTCAGGGCATGTCAATAAGCAGAATACTCGGTTCTGGGGCACTCATAATCCGCGCATTATTCAAGAAACACCTCTACACCCACTAAAAGTTACTGTATGGTGTGGCATCTGTGTTGACAGAGTGATCGGACCCTATTTTTTCGAAGACGCTGGAGGCAATGCGATAACTGTCACTGGAGAACGCTACAGAACCATGTTACGTGAGTTTTTGATACCCAGTTTGGACGAATTGGGGCTGGAGCACATCTGGTTTCAACAAGACGGCGCTACGGCACACACAGCGCGCGACACTATGGACTTAGTGAGGGACGCTTTTCCAGGCCGAGTTATCTCTCGTTTTGGCGATTTGCCTTGGCCTGCAAGATCACCCGATCTGACCAGTCCAGACTTCTTTCTTTGGGGTTTTTTGAAATCTCGGGTGTATGTGAACAAGCCACAGACTCTCGCAGCTCTAAAAGAAAACATTCGTCAAGAAATAACGAACATATCGCAGGAAGTGTTACGGCAAGTTATGCAAAATGTCATAAATAGGGCTCAAATGTGTATCAACTCTGGAGGTCACCATTTAAAAGACATCATCTTTAAATCCTAATGGTACGAAATTTAATGGTACAAATATACATTTAAAAAAACCTAAATCTAGTTTTCTAATTTAGAAAAAATGTTATAGCCGAACCAAATAGGGTCTTTACTTTTGCGCCACCCATTATTATGAAATTACTCCTATTCGATACCTCGAGACGCATAATTTATTTTTTTGTTTTTATCGTGTGAAAATCGGTTGCCGGAGGTGAAAATATCGTAGACATTTCCCTCGCACACCGGCTGACCCAGGGCCATCTCTCTCGATCTGGCCCACTTCCGGTGTGGGAACCACGGAGTTCCCAACTCGCCCCTGGGTATGGGCAAGCGCGCCAAGCGCACCGCGACCGCAGCGCCGTGGCCTGCTTCTGCTAGAGTGACAGGTGGCTCCACTCGTCGTCCCCCAGGCCTACGCTGGGACGGCGGCGGTCATTCTGCGACCTCCAACGCCCTATTGCTCCTACACCGCCGCTTCTTTCACGAGCATAACTTGCTCGCAGAAGGAGGCGCCGTCAGCCCACGCATCCGCGCAGCAAACCATCACCGCGAGCAAGGTGGCGAGCGTGAGAACTCTCGGCGTCTCCCACACCGGGCACTCGGTGAGCGTGTGCAGCGCGGACCCCTAGCTCGCATCGCAGTGATGGCACTCGGACGTTGGCTCTTTCCGGATCCAAAGCAGATACTGCAAGAAGCACCCGTGCCCGGTGATAATCTTTCGAAACACATATCTTGGACCTAAGTCGTGAAACAAACGAGGCCCTTGCGCGCGGATTCTTTTGTTATAGAATCAATGCTTGGGGAATTTGAGCTAGTCCACCGATATGATTATCCCATACGATCCTCAAAAGACACCCAAGAAACGTGTTCCGAGGTATATATATCATTTGAGACTGTAACTCACGCCTTCAGAAACAGGTTCATAATAGATGTTCACTATCAGATGAATTGCAATAGTGGCTATTAAATTCTCTCGTAATAGACGTGCATATAATTAGAACGGGGTATCGAACGTGTAATGAGCTCCATGGACATTAATTGCACTACAACGATTTAAATATAGGTACCCACGATAGTGCATCGACCGCATTCGAGCTGCATTCAGATGTTCAGCATCTTCAAACTATTTAATTGTTTGTTTTTTTTTGTATTTAATTAATGTCTTGCTTACAATATGCTCACTGTGGTAAAGTACAATATTGAACTTCATTTATGATCTATAGAGCGTAATTCCGAAGACAAAACGCACATTTCTGAAATTATTCAGTTGAATTTTGGGTTAGATTATGTTAGAACTGTGACCATTATAGCGCTAAAAAGCGCAGTGATAGCGATATTAGAGATAAAAATAGCCTACGTGGCAACTATAATTTTATCCCTGTATACAATAGAGAATTTTTTTAAACAAAAGTTGGATGTCTCATCAAATTGAAGCTCTTTACGAAGCTTGATAATAGGTTAGATAACTTGTGTAAAATATGTAGGATGTCATTTAATCATTTTAAGTACTTTGCTGACTGTACGTGCCTACAACTACTATAATGTTAATGGTAATACAACGTCGGATGAATTGAGCACTTAAGTAATTTAAATCCTACATTTTAAATTTTCAAAGAAATACAAAAGGCAAAAGAGTTCGCGACCTCTGCCAGTGTAACCTTCACTTGAACCTTTTGTTAACATGAGGTGAGGTTGGTGAAGATTTAAAAGGGCGCCATTTTATTGAAAAAACAATTAGTAGCCGACTTTAGATTTCGTCTTGCGCAGATGTAGATTTATTGAAATCAATCAAAAGTCCAACCACCTTAGAGTATACATTAAGATACTGAGCGCACCTAACTAAGTATGAGCGGTAGGCACAAGTATGAAACTTTCACGTCTATAGGTACTAATATCATAAAGCTGAAGGTTAGTTTGTTTGTCTGCTTGTTTAGTTGAATACGCTAATCTCAGGAACTACTTGTTCGAGTTGAAAAATTCCATTTGTGTTGAATAGCCCGTTTACTAAGAAAGGTTATACGCTATATATAATTACGCTACTACTCAAGGGAGCAGAGTAGTGATCATAAATGTCAACAAATCCAGCAGATTCCCATATAATGTTATATGAAAATTACGAAAATATATGTGGCTTATGGTGATCCGGGGTTTCAAAGTAGGTATACCACGGGCAAAGCCGGGGCGAGTCGTTTTTTATAATATCAATAGGTAGTAGCATGACAAGTAGGATTATTGAAGTAAAACTTCCTTAAATTCTCTACATGTCTCTTTTTCAACCCCATAATATAATATCGTTTCCCAAATTTCGATAAATGTTGCTTCAAGTCCTAAGGCGGCTCTAGCCCTAAGGACTTAAGCGCCCTTGTACACATTGTAACATGTATCGATTCACATACCTCGTATCGACATGCGAGATGACAATATCGATAAAGCGTATCTCATACAAAATTAAGGGTGGGTACGAAAGTGGTGTTTCTCAAACATTTGTTTGGACTTGGTAATAAAATATTTTACGAGTGTAGTAAATAAATGCGGCATTTGTGTTTTATTGGTGTTTAAAGGTTGACTGGCATTTCATTACTTCGCGTCTAAATAGTCATATACTCGTATTCGTTACAGTGTACAGGCTGATTCTTACTACTTTTTGGTTTAGTTACTCTCACAAAAATGAAGTACCTACTTCAGTGGCCGAAGAGCGTCAATTTATAAATATAATAAGTGAGAAGAAAATGAGAAATGTAAATTGTTACATTTACATTGTGTTACATAATACTCCCTTTATCCTCGTCGTGCCACCAACTTGTTCCACCAGTAGCACGATAAGGAATTGTCTTTCCTCGTCGTACCACTGAATGGTTATTTAATGATTGTTGCTCTACTTACCTACATAGACATAGTACATTAATTGAAATTCTACCAGTTCGTCAGCAGAACCCAAGTCAGTTATGTCAATCAAGTTATGTCAGACTCGAACCAACTATAACGCACACCGTCTGTGGGTCGTAGGTGGCCGGAGATAAGATTGGCAGACGTATCTCTCGCACCCTGGCCGACCCAGGGCCATGCTTTTCGACCTGGACCTCTTTGAGTTTGCGGACCACGGTGTGCCCATTTAGCTCCCGGGGATAAGGTGACAGGTTGCCCCACAATTCGTCGAGGTCGTTCTGCGACCTGCAACGCCTGAGTTGCCTCCGCTCGTCACGGGCTGTGCGGGCCGCGGGTCTCCTCCGATCCATCCCCGCAACCTCCTTCTCGAGCATTACTTGCTCGCAGAAGGGAACAGCAACAGCCCACGCACTCGAGTAGCGTGCCATCGCCGTGAGCAAGGCAGCGAGCGAGAGAACCTAACTAGGGTATAAAAGGATACAAAATATATCTAGAGGTCTCAGAATATAATTCTGCTTCTTCTTTTTCTTAATTAATGGCTTCTTCAGCAGATCTGAAACTTAAATTATAAATCCTAGACTTTTAAGCCAGAGACTGACAGAAGACCGAAAGACAAACTCATAATTGTAACGTTTTAGTATGAATGATGAGTGTGAGATTATTTTTTTTTATTTTTTTTATACCACTTTTATTGCCTTAGAAAAGTGACAGTAGAAATCATAGCTTAGAATATTATATATTACTAGCTGACCCGGCGAACTTTGTACCGCCATATTTTTTTAGCCCGTTTAAACCTTCTCTGGACATCCACGAATATTAAATTTCAAGACTAAAATTAGCCAAATCGGTCCAGCCGTGCTCGAGTTTTTGCGAGACTAACGAACAGCAATTGATTTTTATATATAAGAAGATAAGATAGATATTTATATCAACCTGTATAAATGTACTATTTGATACGCGTTTAACAATTTACCAAAATGCGTAAAATATTACTGTCTAACATGCAACCGTAGTAAAAGATATAGCAAAAGTACCTGCACCAAATAAACAAGAATAAACTGTATTATCAGAACAACTATCTTTGATTGACGATTTTCTGATTATGGAGGTGCATAAATATAACATTTGTTTTGCATACAAGGGTTCGGAACACGTATTGGGATCGAGGCTTCGTATTCACGTGCAAATATCGTGAATCAACACACACCAGTGTGACACAGAGTAAAAACATGTCGGTTCCAATATTACAAATACCCCAGTATGATGTATACAGTATTTGGATATCATCTTGCATGTGGTTATAAAACGCTGTTAAGCAGCATAGAATGTACTAGCATTAATAGGTTTATGCATTGATGCCGTTCACTTCTATTGATTTATGAGTGGCTTTTGAGTGGACTCTTATATGAGTGGGAAGAGGTATTCCAGCCCTCATAAGCCGGCCATGTTAGTTCTAATTTATTAATCACCATTCCGCAATAGCCAATACATAACTCGTCACGGACGTAGCTATAATATATCTGGGGGCACGGCAGTGCCCCCGCCAAGTCGAGCAAAAAAGAGCGGCACGGCCGTAACACTATTTTCTCGAAGCACTTCAGGCCATTTTCGACCCCCCAGAACTTCGTTGTGGATAAACCTAGAAGCCTGAATCTTCGGTTACCAAGTGGGCTCTGTATAAACACTATGTATTTCAAATTTCATTCAATTTGAACCAGTAGTTTAGGCATTATAACTAGTCAACGTTTGCAAATTTTGTCACTCACTGACTGACCGATCATCAAAACTCTAAGGCACTTCTAGTAGACGTAGAAGCCTCAAATTTTGAAGATAAGTAGTGTTTAGTCTACAAATCACGAGAAAATTAAAATATTTTTAAATATCAGCAATTTCACCAACTGCATAAATAACTTTGTAATCTCATATAAATATATAGGATTACAAAATTACATTTGCAGTGAACAATTCAGTGTACATGAATCCATCCATACTACGAGTAATATCAGTCTAACATAACATAAACTCACGCCTATATCCCCGAAGGGGTAGGCAGAGGTTCTAGCACCCACATTTCAGTCTAACGAAGTATTATAATAAATGCAAAAGTAACTATCTGTGCGTCTGTTACGCTTTCACGCCTAAACTACTAAACTAAACTTGATGGATAATGTAGATTAAAGTGAATGACTGGGACCGGGGCCGGGACTGGGACTGGGAGCGGGACCGGGACAGGGACCGGGGCCGGGACTGGGACCGGGCCGGGACTGGGACCGGGCCGGGACTGGGACCGGGACCGGGGCCAGGACTGGGACTGGGACTGTCCGACACAGAGAAACCGGAAAGGTAATCTACAAAAAGAACTGAAATCCCATCAAAAACAATACTTGTAAAAAAATGCCAAGCCTCGCCGCCCCCGGTTCTTCTACCGCAAAAAGTTGTGAGATCCATGTAATACCAAGTCGGTTAATTTATTCAGTCCCTACTTCAGGGACCTTCTGTCCTAAGTTATTACGTAATAAGCTTTAATGTTTTAAATATAATAAATTGACTTGGCCATCGCATGAAAACGCAATGTATCGCACATCACAATAATTACATTAAATAAGATTGTTTAGTGCGATTGCCAAGTCAATTTTTTATATTTAAAACATAAAAGCTTATTACGTAATAACTTAGGACAGAAGGTCCCTGAAGTAGGGACTGAATAAATTAACCGACTTGGTATTACATATTATTATATATTATCTATATCCATACTATCCATACTAATATTATAAATGCGAAAGTAACTCTGTCTGTCTGTCTGTCTGTCTGTCTGTCTGTCTGTCTGTCTGTCTGCCTGTTACGCTTTCACGCCTAAACCACCGAACCGATTTTGATGAAATTTGGTACAGGGGTAGATTAGACCTTGAGAAAGAACATATGCTATGTTTGGTCGCGATAAACGACATCGGGCGGAGCCGCGGGCAAAAGCTAGTAGGATATAATCCACGTTTCTACACGGTCTTACGCCCGTAGCACATCTCCGCCGTTTCGCGGCGGACAGCGGAACTGCTAGTTGAGTTTCGCTGTGTTCAAGTGTAGCTGGAGCAGCGAAACATGAGCGGAACTTGACACTTGTTATCTAATATGGAGCGCGTACCCGAATCTAACTGGTCCGTGTAGAACGCATGCGCCAACTACCTGACTTCTGATTGCTCCGTTCAACATGATAACGTCTTTTTCGCATGCGCGAACTTGATACCGTGCGTCAAGAACTTTCAAAATCAACAGGGCCGAAATTGGGTAATTGGCTGTCTAGTTAAATTATTAGTTACTTTATGGTGAGTGATAGGGAAAGGAGATGTTCACTTTTTGTATGGACAATGGGGACACTAATTTGCACAAGTATAATATATATAAATTAGTTTTATATTTGGTACCATTATACGTTAACATTACATTTAGATAAATATAATATTAATACAATTAAAAGTCTATTATTAAAGTCCGACCAATAAAATAAAAAACCCGTACTGGGGGCGCCAAAAACATCTATGATATGACAACACCAAGTATAGTGATACACATGTAAAATGCCAAGTGTACAAATATTTTTTCAACACACTTGCTTATGAACAGGCTTTTATTTCCCCGCAATTAAGCACGGAATGACACCTAATATAAAACTGTGACTTTTTCATTGCTTCTTCTTCCTCCTAGCGTTATTCCCAGTCGCATCCGAAGCTTTCAGCTTGGAGTCTGGGGTCCGCTTTTACCAGTCATAGCTACAGATTTGGCTAGACCTCGATATTTTCCGTGAAGCGATTGCCACCTGACCTCCACGACCCAATGTTAACATTAGGCGATATCGAAGCTTTGCAGCTAGACCGTTGTTTTTGTTGTTCATTGCTATTATTCACAAAAGTGAGTTATAGACTTCTTTTTTTTTAATTTCATTGATTAAGTTGCTTTGTTCTTATATAAGGTTTTATATAAGGTTTTATTTTTATTTTTTATATACCTACTTAACGCGAGACAAATGTACATACGTTCATATTTAGTCTTAAGAAACCCTTTTATTTTTTGTAAACTGACGTCCTTAAAATGCCGCAGTGGAGTTTGTTGCGCCGTTTCTTCTCCATTAGCGCTTAGGAAGCGGTGGTAAACTTAGTTTTAAGGAGTTTTTGACGTCAAAAAGCTGTAACAGTGTTGCACTATTTTGAGAAATAAAGACTTTGACTTAAAAAAGTTTCGATACAAAAAAGATCGTGTCCAATATTACAAACGAATTAATATACCTATTGCTTGCTCATTTCATGCAGCTTCGTATTTTAAAAGATAATTTCAACTTGTAGTACGTGTTTAATATACAAAACTTTCACTAAAATGTATTTTTTTTTTCTCTGTTAAAAAGTTAAGTTTTTCTCTGTTAAGTTTTCTGCTTAAAATAGAAAAATAGACGCGGCGTGTTATACTGGTTACAAGGACTGGGCACAAATCAAAACACAGTAGTATCCGTATAATAGTTTACTGCTTGGAATGGTGAATACAAGTTAGACATACAGTTACATTACACTATGTATAGAACAGGGACCACGCGATATTGGTTTTCGGACTGCATAAAATTCTTGTATTTTATGCCTAACAGCACAGAGATCAAAATAATCGAGCATGATTTTCTTTTTTGCGTTAGGCTTATTTTTCTTAGGCGTAGAAAATACATTTGACGTTTGACCTTCTCTTCGTATTTTTATTACAGAAGATCGGGATATACCTAAAAATGTGAATAATAATTAGTCACAGTAAAATCAGTAGTTTAGGCCAATTTCATTGCACGTACTCTATGATGTACCTACCCGTCATGTTGACAACAAGGTCTGTGATGTTATTTAGAGGAACAGAGTCCAATCCTTCCTACTTTTTATCCGACAAATACTTTGTTATATTATAAATTACTTTTCTTAACTGGTTTTTAATAGTTTTCGGCATATTACTATAGTTTTGTAGTTTTGTAGCGCTCTCAAACTCAACAACACGCACAATTGACACCACACTGACAGATGACCATAATGACATTGTATAGATTGTTACCATATGAAGAAATTAGTTCCAATAGTTTACCGCAATATGGCGAGGTATTTTATTTTACTGGTCGGGCTTTATAATAAAAAGCGTACCTTCCACATTTAATTCTCTCTGAATTTCTAGCCATGCTTGCAATTTTTTCACGTTATTTTTATAATGTGGATGGCTTATTAAATAAATAACGGGTCTATTTCTGATCTCTATGAGAAGCTTTTCGGTATATTCCAC
The DNA here is from genome assembly GCA_914767945.1 of Eilema depressum. Lineage (NCBI taxonomy): Eukaryota > Metazoa > Arthropoda > Insecta > Lepidoptera > Erebidae > Eilema > Eilema depressum. Next base: position 3,816,071 of record OU612028.1, on the reverse strand, counting down.
GTCCATCATTTAAAAAAACGTAGTTACGCTCAGTAGCTTTACCATGAATTGACACCAAAATTTGACAACTTCGTTACAAAATCGAACTGTGTATGCGAATCTGATTGGTCTGTGTAGAACGCATGCGCGAATTTTCTGACTTCTGATTGCTCCGTTTAAAATGACAACGTGATTTCGCATGCGCGATCCTTCGCAACCGTGTACAGTAGATTTCGAATCGTCGTCGCCTGTCAAAATCCAGGGCCGTATAGGGTATTTGGCTGTCAAGTCAAATTAAATACTTTTTACTAAACGTAACAGTAAGTTATAAAATATGTATACAAATATAATCGATGATTAATAATTATTAATTATATTGACCAATTATTATTTATATTATGATTGGACAATTTCTATGGTTGGACAATTAAAGAGTGATTGTCATTTTTCATAATTGGACATATAAGTCGTGCAAAGGACACATTTGACGTTATTGCTGGACTGGTCGCCGAGTGCAGACCGAGGGTTCAGATTCAGCCACCTGTCACCGCTTCAACTCGCTGGCGAAGTGGTGTGGCATTCATATCCTTCCTTTCCGGAGTACAATGGGGACACCGTGCTTTTCACACCTGAGGGCTCTTAAATTATGGCCTAGAATCAGTCGGGGAGTGCGTAATAGGAGGCGTGCGGTTTTGAGTAGGTGCGATGGCCGACCGGAGTGGTATTTGAAGGGACTACCGAAAAAAAGTAGGAGCGTGATCAGAATTCGACGTGTGTGGAGCCGTGGGCAGCAGCTATGTATAATACTAGCAGTTGCCCGCGGCTCCGCCCGCGTGGAATTCGGATTCCGTTCCCACTTTTTTTTCGTGCTAAAGTTCCCTCGGATATGGTCAGGAGTGATTGTCGAACTGAACTGAACTCTGAACCACTAAAAACGCATGCCGTCGCGGGTCTTTATTTGCTAGCCTATGTTACTCCCATTATTGAAATCAGTCAACAACAAACAAAAAAAAACAAGAAAAGGACTTTCCTCTTTAGAATATTAGTGTACCTAGATGTAGGTAATACCATCCTGTACAAAAAACTGTGGACGGGGAAAAAATAATCAAAGTAAAACTTTTTTACTGATCTTGATTCATTTGGAATTTAAAAGACCCCTAATGCGGCCCTGCAATTTACGTGTTACGTAAAATTGTCACGTGACAACACTGACAAAATAGCGGACGAAGCGCGGAGGTGTGAACGGCATAGGCGAAACTGCGCGGCGAAAGAGATAGAAGATAGGTAAATCTATGCATTAGAACATGCCGTTTCGCTAGAGTTTCGCTCCTCGTACAACTGACAGAACATGGCGAAACAACCGCGGTTCCGCTATACGCGGTTTCGCGGCGGAGATGTGCTACAGGCGTGAAGCCGTCAATATTACTTTCTTTACAGACTTTCAAAATTTCACACGAAAAATTAAAATAAATTGATCCACCTTAATGAACCTCTGCCTACCCCTTCGGGGACCTACAGGCGTGAGTATATGTATGTATGAATGAACCAATTAAGAGATGTAGTCCAATTAGCGCACCTATCTGAATAGCAATAGTCCACGAAGAGCACCAATCAAAAAATTTGGCAAGTACCTACTAAGAATTCGTTAGATTCGTTTTACAAAAATACTTATTACTAATATTCAGCTACTAGCTACTACTGTAGGACTACATACACTACATACCATTTTTCTATGTGTACCTTCAAAAAAAAATTGCAGTAGGTACTAAAAATATACTTATTACGTATTTATTATTAAAACCGTTTTTTTGGGTGGCGCACTGTCGCGATTCTGATTGGTGCATAAAATGATGACCAAAAGTCATCATTTTTTTGTCGCCATTTTAGAGTGTGGACAACATATCTATAGTTTATAATATATCATTGGTGACTGCTGTGTGTGCTTTCAAAAGAATGCAGAAAATTAAAATTTACTAACACTTAAAAATTTATGAGTTATGTTAAGACACACGGTATGGCTTTTTGAAATAAAAGAGGAACTCAGGTAACCATCTTACGATAACAAACAATAATATACTGAAACACATAAATATGCAGAAGTTATTAATACTGTGTAAAATGTGAACTAAGCGAACGGTCGGTCGGTTAATTTCTATGCAAATGCTTCAGACGGGACGGGAGCTAGGCGTGCTCTACAGGACACCGCTCATGGCCGTTGCTCGTGCCCGAGTATTACCTATAGGATTTAGATTATGCACCATCTGGGACACAATGGAGCATGTAGATATAAACCGTACAAGTTACACGGTCTATATTTATATGAGGGGTTAATTAATGTATACAGGGTGGAAGGAAAGTACTTTAAATACTGAAGAGATAGCTAAATTCACTCAAAGGAAACATTCCTTTATTTTTTTAAAGAAACAAAACTGCGTTCATCGATTTTTATCCTTATAATTTACACTATTGATTGATGTCATAAAAATACAGGATGTTATTTTTTCGGATTTTAGTTGGTTCGATTACCAGGTGTGGCAAGCGAATGTTCAAAAAATTATGAATGCAGTTTTATATCTTTTAAAAAATAAAGGAATGTTCCCTTTGAGCGATATTCGCTATCTCCAGTATTGAGAGAACTTTCCCTCTATTTAAGGTTAAAATCTTCCACTCCGTCTGTATTGGCTGTTCATGGTTGTCATGCGCGGTGCGTGTAGCCGCAAGTGCCCGGGTGTGAGCAGAAACCAAATGATTTATAATTACAGGACTGTCTATGTTACGTGTTATCTCGCTTGATGGTTAGTCACTCGGCTATATAATTACATTTCCCTGTATAAATTAAATTCAGTGGCATTAAATTACTGGGTTGATTCACTGATCTTGATTAAAGCGTGAGGTAAAGTGATTAGGGAGTCTATTTTTTATTTATTTTTTATTTATTTATTTATTGGAAACTTAACAGCTATTTTACATAGATCATGGTAAAATTAAGAATTACTTAGGACTCTAAGCCAATAACAAAGTTTCCCGACAAGTACGAGGAGAATTGCATGCACATCTTAACAACTAGATATTAAATTAAAGTTTATGCAAACACTAATGTTTGTGGTATGCTATGGTATGTTACTTAATCAATTAACTAATTAGCTCATATATTACACTTTCATATGGGCAAATATGATTCTAATTTAATTCTAATTTAATTTATCTTATCTTACGATCGAGTGGTGTTGGGTATAAATACTGGCTGCTACGACCTGAATCCACTCCTAACGCAAGCTCTGGTTGGAGAGGTTAGGGGCAATAATAGTAAGTTATTCAACACACTCAACAACATTACAATAATTGTACCTCTACAGTCATTTGGTGAACCAATCTTTTGTAGGACGATATCAAATGACACCTTAAACTGATGAAGGCCTGCTACCTTCTTCAGAGAAAGCAACAAATATCTCATTACACGTCTTATCAATACGAACTGTATCTTTGTTACTGACAAACGAATATAATAGCCAATTTTAAATCAATATAGGCTTAGTGTACATCGACCGACAACATCAGTACGACATTACGCCGCAGGGCGTTCATCAATTCTCTTTATGGGCACTTTCTTTCGCCATTGACACTATCAGCGGTGTTGGGTGTCACGTTAAATTTTATGATACCGACTCATTTGTGTCTCGTCAGTCATTTTCGACGCCAAGTTCAATAATCGACCTCATTTCACCCTCCGTTGGTTCGTTTATTTTCTTGAAACATTGAGAGTTGAAAAGTTAATTCATGATAAAATATATATTCGGCTAGATAAAAGAATAAGGTTTTTTTATATACCACTTAGGTCGCCGACAAGCACATGGCACACTTGATGGGAAGTGGTTACCGTGGCCTATAGACGAGTGCAACACCAGGGGAGTCACATTCGTGTTGCCGACCCTTTAAGAACAGAGAGTTTCTGTGCCGTTCGCGAAGAAGCCTTTAGTCTTCCCACTAACAGCTCCAGTGAGCTCTAGCTACCCTACTCACCGCCAGAAACACAACACGAGGTTATTACAGTCGCGGTTAGGAAGCATTACTAATCATCATCATCATCTTTTCAGCCATAGGAAGTCCACTGCTGGACATAGGCCTCCCATATAGGTCTTCAATAAGACCGGTTGGAAGCGGCTCGCATCCAGCGCGTTCCCGCGGCCTTAATAAGGTCGTCTGTCCACCTTGTGGGTGGACGTCATTACTAATATCATTATTATAATATCTTCATAGAAAATATCTAAATAGCAACTCTTTTGACGCGTGTTATTACCATATACCTATTACAATAAAAAAATTATCTACATAATAATATGTCTGTAGCATGACTGAAATGTGTCTACAGAATAAAGCTATAAAATAATAAGGAAAATAAGCCTACAAAATTTAAATATCTTACGGAATATATTTCTACGATTGTACAATAAAATAACCATATTAAAAGTGTTCTTTATATTATCTGTAATCTTACACAACCGCAATGAGAGAGAAGTGGGTCAACCGCTGGAAGGATTAGGTAAAATTTAAGTACCGCAATGATTTAAGGTCGGAGGCACATGGTTAGGGCTGACCGACCTTTTACACATTTTAAGTACAGAAACCCGATTATAAAGGTAACTCACAAAGGCTGATTTCGGTCGACAAATACCCAAATCCTCATAATATGTTATGAATAATGCTTTGAAATGAATACGCCCTCCCTAGTCCAAAAAGAATGTGCAAACTTGGTCTATATGAAGCAAGAACTTTCATACTTATTACACGAATCGATGGTCGCACTAAATACCAACTCCATGAGTATATAAAAGTTTTATTAATAATAAATAATAATAAATAAATATTCTACAACATTCTACACAACGCTATCTAGACCCATGGTAAGCTTAATTAGCTTGTGTTATGGAATCTAGAATGCGGATATACATACCTACCTACTTAGATACTTTTTTTTTTTTTTTTTGTAAATACATACATATTATACATAGAAACACCCAGACCAATGCAAATATTTATATTCATGCATACAAATATTGGCACTGAGCGGGGATAGAACCCGCGCCTCCTGCGAGTATCTTGCACAATAATTAGATAGATAGATGTCTGTGTCTACATTGGTATAATTGCTAACACGAAACCAACAGGCGCTTTCTGCAACCTTCAAATGCTGGCAGCAACCACTTTCAGGAATTGCAGCAGTGGTTTTTCAAAGGAGCTTGGTTGATCTTTCATGTGATGTATTTTTTTTGTAAGATTATTGCAGCATTGCTAATTCGTGTTCTCCAATTAAAGATGCGTCTAATGATATACATATCTTTTGGCAATCTGATCGAACTAGGTTTAGTGTTGCTCTTATACCTCATACCTATACGACTATATAACAATGTAGTAATACTTAAATGAAGACGAATGAGTACTAGCATTGAGGAGAATGGTTTTTCACTGAGAGAACGTACTGAATTGAACCCAAAGTGCTGAACAAAGTGAGACGGATTGATAGCTAAGCTAAGTCTAAGCACCGATAGATGTTGTATAAGATAGAATGACTCCTGAGTGATATATCGGATCCTTTGAATGCGATGAGAAAATGCATGTCCTGAAGGTCTCTGAAGAAAGGTGGTGAAGAATAGGTGTTAAACCTAGAATTTGATAATTTGATTTGAAATCCTACTAATATTATAAACGTGACAGTTTATGTGTATGTGAGGAAGTTTGTTACTCTTTCACGTAAAAACTACCGAATGGATTTTAATGAAACTTTACAATAATACAGCTTATACATCAGAATAACACATATGCTATAGGTACACCAGCGACGAATGGGATCAGAATTCTACGCGGTCGGAGCCGTGGGCAACAGCTAGTACTCGTGATATATAAATAAATATTTCACCTCATGCAGTTAGGACGCTTACACACGAGTCGTTCATGTCTCCAAAGCAAGCCAATAACCGATGCTTTGATTTTGTTAATTCATACTATTATAACGTAGTTTGGTAGGTGATTTAACTTTCTCAAGGTTGCAACGCGAATGAGCTGACTAAAGTTGAGATAATACTCGTAAGCTAAATTATAAGGTAAATTATAGAGTACAGAACGCAAATAAAGATAAAAACCTTGAAAGCTTTAAATGTAATAAAATAGAATACAATGATCTATATTACAGTACCTACACACTACACTGCGCGGTGAGCGAAGCGTGAACTGACCTAATTGCTTTGTTCTCTCGCCATTTATTTGTCCTTCGCATGAGGATGACGAAGGCCCCGTTGCCATACGAACATCTATGACAGTCGTTACGGGTAGTTGGAGCCCTAAAAAGTCCAACAACAACGGTCTAGCTGCAATGCTTCGATATCGCCTAATATCAACATTAGGTTGTGGAGGACAGATGGCAGTCGCTTCACGGAAAATATCGAAGTCCAGCCAAATCCGCAGTTGAGACTTAAAGCGGACCCCAATTTAACGCTAGGATGAAGAAGATGTGAATGAGGAACCAGGCCCTCGGTTGTTGTTAAAAAAACCACTGTCATACCGTGGACACTGCAAAAAAATCCACTTAATTTTAAGCATTAAAGTAATGCCCGTCAAAGTCTAAAATTAAATGGTTTTTGTAGAGTGAATGAAAAAAGTGTAACCTTTTTATTTAAGTTTATCTAAAAAAGTCTAAAAATGTCATTTTTGCAGTGTCTGCGGTATGAGAGCTTTGCTTTTCTGCTTTTACTAGTTCGATGCAATAATAACAAGCGTAGGTATCCTTTTTCTCACACAGAAACATCACTGGTCACGTCATCGGTCAGCGGGGGTTGTCATATCGTACTCGAATGCCGTCTCGGGTCACACTTACCAGGGTATAAAGTGACCCAATACCTAAGGTTACACTCCAGCTAAATCTGGGCCATTTATGACGAGTGGAATAAAAAATGTATTTCAATCGAATTATGCAGTTTTCATCATCATCATCATCATCATTTCAGCCATAGGAAGTCCACTGCTGGACATAGGCCTCTCCTATAGATCTCCAATAGAACCGGTTGGAAGCGGCTCGCATCCAGCGCGTTCCCGCGGTCTTAATGAGGTCGTCTGTCCACCTTGTGGGTGGACGTCCTATGCAGTTTTCAGGCTAAGGTAAAATCAGGCTCAAGACTACTTTTAATGTTATTTCTATGTTTGACACAGTTCCGTATTCAGCCATCCAAGCCCATAATTACAAAATTCACCTTATATATTCATCTCTAAAGGAAAATTTTAAATTTAATCTGGTCAGTGTGGAAACAGCAGGCCTCCCAACCTTGGAAGAGGCCTGTATCAAACAGTGGACTGCGATAGGCTAATTGATTGATTCTTCTTTAAACGGAATTTACAGATAAATTGCTTTCATTGTAGTTAGCGTATAAGTAGTTCCGCACAGCTCCAATAACGTTAATTTATTAAAGGCATAAATTGACTCATATAAATCCGTACAAATCTACTTCATATACCCACAAAGCTAATCCAAGTATTAAAACTCCGAATACCCTAACCCCGATTTGTCAACCCTGAAAGCAACCCACAAAGTTTATCTGACCGAGGCACAGCTCAGTATAATCCTAATTAATTACACGACAGAATGTGCTCTCAGATATTAAACAAACATACACTCGTACAGATGTACCATTCCAAATGCTCAGGGTTGACCCCCAGCCGTTTCATGGAATAAATTTAAGTTTCCGTGCATGGTACGGAAGGAATTATTTGTTAGTAAGAAGCAGCAAGTATAGGTACTGGAATGGAAAGGGGACTCTTTTTTCCGCACTTAGCCTCCTTTTTGGGCCATTGTGCGTTGTATAGGTACTGATAAAGTTACCAACAGAAAAGAGAATAAAATAAATTATTAAAAACTATCAGACCCCGCGAACTTCGTACCGCCTACAGTCGATTCTTTTTTTTTTTTTTTCTCTCCGTAAGAACCATCTTCAGACTTCAAGGAATATTCAAAAAAAAAAATTAGCGAAATCGGTTCAGCCTTTCTCGAGATTTGCGCTTAGCAACACATTTAGGGATTCAGGGAGAAACCCCAGTGATACTAAAAAGATCGAAACAAGTTTAATACTCGTAGCAGACGCTACCCATTAATTAATTTTCCCAAATGGGCACCGCCTGCTATCAAACTAGCTAACGATATTTTCAACATCAGTTGAATTTTCTATTTTTATAATTTCGCCTTCGCCTTATAATTTCCTTCATTTTGATACCCTACTCGATAAGTTTGACAAGAGTTTTTTTAACACAATTTTATGATATTAGTATAGATATATATTTGTCTAGATAGGTGAATGGAGAGCTAACCCTGTACAAAAAAAGCATTTGGGTTTAAGGTTTACAAAACTGTTCTATAAACAACGACTTCTCTTAATTGTAAATTCATCCACCGCAAATAACATTTACACTGTACATTAAATTCCAGTTCCAAGTATTTAAATCTTATTTCCATCTTGAAGCATAACCCAAGGTTCCTCATTAGAGACGCTTTCACAGCCTGGCCTTGTATTATTATCTAATTCATAAGACTCGGTTGTAATCTCTGCACAAACTTATTTACTCGCTTTTATTTTGTGCTTTAATTTATTTTGCATTTACATATTTGACTTGTATTAAGTTTTGGCATTTTGGGATAGTATGTTCCTATAGACCTATTGCCTATAGTCATATTTACTGTTCAACCCCTCTATATGTAGGTATGATAAACTAACCTAGTTCAATATGATAACCGTCGACGTCTCTTTAATAGAAAACACGAAATAGCTATGCTGCCAGAATAAAAAGCTACAAAAAATATTTGTATCTAATATGATTCGATTACCAGAAAACTAGGCTCAACTGAAAGATCATCAAATTCTGTGTATGAAAAACCACGGCTGCAATTTCTAAACACTGGCGAAAGTGGTTGCTGCAGCGATTGAAGGTCACAAAAAGCGCCTATCGCTTTAACTAGATTTAGTATTGTCGCCTCTCATACCAATACGGCTCGCATTACTGGGACGGCTCCATAAAGTACTTACTTACTAGGTATTCTCGACAGGTTGCAACGAAGTGCGGTCCGCGTTATTGGGAATGCTGAGGTCACCAACATCCTCGAGCCTGGGCAGATGCGTAGAGATGCGAGATTTTTACCGTCTCTACCATGCTGAATGTTCTGATGAGCTGTTCCAATTAGTCACACCCTCTCCTCACCTCACCCACCACACACACAGGATAACACGTGCAAGGTTTAGATGTCACCCGCATACGAGCAGAATATTACATCAAGAACTAAGTAGTTCGATGGATTTTTTCTTTGCCGCACCATAAAGTCTTGGAATTCTTCACCAGCAGTCTTTCCTGTTTCTTTACGTGTTACCTTCTTCCCACAGTGCCGGGTTCTTTAAGCTGGACAGTCAACTGGTAAAGTCATACCAACGAGTCCTATATAAAAAAAGAAGTATTTCTATAAAAAGCAAATACAAGACAGGCCAAGTTTGAACTGTAGTAAGTACATAATATGCTATTCCTTTAATCTATCCCGCTTATGAAATTCGTATTCATTCAAGACAGCTGTTCCGCGCAAACTTTCTTAAACATACCAGATTCTTTAGGTAAGCAAATAGGTAATACTGCCATTTTACTAAAATGTATAGTGGATTACCATAATTTTACCCGTTTGTTATGATTACTTCACAAATACTCGTAACACCTTCGTTATTTTCATCTGCACTGAACATGTATACTCGTAGTTTTCTTCGTCAACAAAGTGCAGTTCTCCAATCCAAAATATGCGTCTGCGTAGGAGTTTGAACGGCCATTTGTAATTGCTTACGTAATAAAGCCATTATACTAAACGTAGGAGAAACGTTAGAATTACTTATAATAATATTAAGTGGCTCTCGCTCTCAAACTTGTATATGTTTTAATGTATTCTTTTCCATTAAAGCGTCGTATCCACTAGGCTACATTTGAAGAACAAAATGTGGCGGTCAACAAGTTTAGCAACGTTGCGCAACACGTGCGTTTTCGCCTGCAACCAGTCGCGACCGACGCGATATTGTGTGCAACAATGTTGCCTAGTGGATACTAGGGTTAATACACTATTTTAACTCTCCAGCACGAAAAGGTTTTGCTGCTGTGAGTATGACGAAAGGTGATTCGATTTTCAAAGACCACAAAGCACTCGGTGTTGAATAAAAAAAACCGTGATGTGTGAGTCCGGCTCGCGCATTGAGGGTTTCGGGATCCATACACAACTGGATTAAGGGGCGAGCTATTACATAAGCGGCAATATATTTTGATTGCTTTGACTTAGAAGTTTGATAATATAAATTTTCAGAACTTTACGCGAATATTACACATAGAAATATTCTGTTAAAAAAGTATTCATTAAAAATAGTTTTATTTCAATAAGAAGTTTGATTTTCGCACAGTTTCTGCAAGTCCTTCAACTTGTTACGCGTCTTGAGAAAATGTTCTAAAAGGGTAGGTGTAATATCGCTACTGCGTATAATAATAATAATACTTACAAGTAGTGGAGGTATGAATTGAACTTGACAAGCTTGATTTCGTAGGAAAGTTACCTATTTAGTTATGCGAAGTTCATGAATTGCATTGCTAATTTTGTTTAAATTGAGCGTGATACGTTGAAGTAAGGAGTTTTTTATACCACATAGGTGGCAGACAAGCACACGGCCCACCTGATGGGAAGTGGTCACCGTGGCCTATGGACGTATGCAACAACAGGGGCGTCACACTCGTGCTACCGACCCTGAAGAAACCTTCTAATGCCCTTCTTGAAGAACCCCAAAAAAAAATGAGGAGATAAGGACCATGATTAGTACCAAATAATATCTAGTAGGTTCTTAGGCAGAATAATATTTAGTAGGTACAGTTATTCCATTACACGCTGTAAATATTCAATACTGTATACGAGCCTTCGTTACCCGTGTTACTACCAGGCTTACTACCAGTAGAAACACGGAGTACTTTCAATTATGTTAATAGCGACTTCTGCCTCTTCTTGAATAGTGTTTTCTTAGTTTTTGTGATTAATTTCTTTTCTTTCTTTGTCATAGTCATTGTTTTCTATTTCATAGGAACCTGTTGATGGAATAAAATTTATCCCATGTTTTAGTCCAGATCTATCTTTGTGCCAAATTTGTGCACTGTGTCATTTTTGTGATTAGGTAAAAAACAAACTTTCTCTTTTATACCTGCCTCCCTAGACAAGTTTCAGTACAGTATTGTAGAATATGATGATTAATAAATATTATATACACGTATTTTGGCGTTTATGACACACGTTAACGCCTGTCATAAACGTTTAATAGTTATTTGTTATACAAGAGTGCAAAGTTGCTTTTTAACCGCGTGCTCAGTTTTGATGACCGAGCAAGCGAAAGATTCTAAATTTGAATCACGAGCATAGCGAGTGATTCATAAATTAGAATCTTGAGCGTTAGCGAGGGAATCAAAAGAGCACAAGGTGTAAAATCTTTGCACTCGAGTGCAACACGTAACTTTTCATCCCACCTCAGCGAGGAAATAATGAAATGCTTCTTCTTCCTAGCGTTAATTCCCAGTCGCATCCGAAGCTTTCACCTCGGAGTTCGGGGTCCGCTTTACCAGTCTTAACTGCGGATTTGGCTGGACCTCGATATTTTCCGTAAAGCGACTGCCATGTGACCTCCACAACCCAATGGTGACATTAGGCGATATCGAAGCATTGCAGCTAGACCGTTGTTGTTGAACTTTTTATGCATAAAAATATTTGCACTGAGCGGGGATCGGACCCGCGCCTCCTGCGTTGCGGCCACGTTCACTACCACTACGCCACGGAGGCTGTATAATAATTATGTGTAATAATACTAATAATAAAATATCAACAAATAAAATTCAACAACAATGTTCAACCATAGGACGTGAAAAAAAAATTATGCGCGCAAAGCAAATTTAAAAAAAAAGTAGGTACACTAAGGAGGTTCCGAGTTGAGTTTTTCATAAATTAAAAAAAAAGTTGTATGATAAATCGGCACCATAGAGGTAGAAGTAAATAGGTTTAATGATGTTTTGAGTTCACAAACCTAGTACACACGATGTTCTAAATTCAAATTTACTTTACCACTCTAGAGGGTAAAAACGACTTTTACACTCAGATATCGAAGAAAAAAAGTACTCTTTCCGAGATGGTGGGATGAAAATATATATGTCAATCCCATAGATTCAACATCCTATTGTACTATGGCTCCTGATATCACTATACCTACATAAAATGAGTAGAATCGTATAATTTCGTATAATATTTCCCGTGTAACATTATCTACATAAAATACCGTGTCTGTGCTCTAGTTTTTACGTGCGTGTAATTGGAGTAATTTGTTGTAGTTAGTTCACTACAGACTGCACGCCACGGTGCTTCTAAATTAAAAAATACTTAATACCTACTGATGTATTTTCTTAGTTATGATTAGATGTTAGTAATGAAATGTGGTAATTTCTAAATAAGATACAATGATAGGACATTTTTAAACATTACTATCTTCTTGATCCTAGCGTTAATCCCAGTCCCGTCAGAAGCTTTCACCTCAGTGTCTGGGGTCCGCCTTTTCCAGTCTAACTCCGGGCCATCTGCTCTCCATAACCCATTGGCGATATTAAAGCATAGCAGATAGACAAGTTAATGAACTGTCAAAGTTGTTCGTATGGTTAGTATTATGTTATCTGTGTAGTATGGTAACCGGGATCGACAACTTAACGTGCTCTACGAGGACCGACCAGACCAATGCAAATTTCCATATTTAATGCATTTTGTATGAATGAATTTGGGTATTTGCAGTGAGCGGGGAACAACATGTAGTCTGTATCAGTATACCATACACCTTTTCGTATATAAAGCTGTTTTTTTTTATACCACTTAGGTGGCAGACAGGCACACGGCCCACCTGATGGTATGTAGATATACTTATCTCCTTTGCCGACTGGACACTCCTGTACCCACCTATTAAATTCAAGATACCGTCGTTCAATACTTTTACAGGCTCAGGTTCGGCCCCACATGGAGTACTGCTGTCACCTTTTTACCGGGGCGCCTGGAAACCAGCTGGTCCGATGGGTCGATGCAAAGACGAGTGCTGAGGATCGTCGACAATCCCATACTCACGGGCTGTGTGGAAGGAACTCTTCAACCTCAAAAGGGACTTTGCCTCGCTGTGTGTTCTACCGCCTATACAATGGTTTGTGTTCAGAAGAAATGCCCCCAGCTACTTAACACACCGCTCGCCATAGTCCGGGAATTCATCCTCACACATTGCGACCGGAAATGGTGCGCACTGTGCGGTATGAAAGGAATTTCATCCCGCGCTCGCTCAAGCTGTGGAATGAACTCCCTGCTGTGGTTTTCCAAGTTACTACAATATGGGGTTCTGTAAGAATAAATAAATAAATATATACATATTGTAGGACATTCTACACAACGCTATCTAGACCCAAAGTAAGCATAACTTAACTAGCTTGTGTTATGGGTTCTAGAAATCGGATAAACATACTTAGATACATTTTTTTTCGTAAACACATACATATTATACATAGAAACACCCAGACCAATGCAAATAATGTCAAATATTCATATTCATGTTCACAAATATTTGCACTGAGCGGGGATCGAACCCGTGCCTCCTGCGTAGCGGCCGCGTTCACTACCGCTACGCCACAGAGGCAGTCAGGATGAAGGGCATTTGACAAGTTAGAAAACTTCAAATGCCCTTCTTACAGTACCCCAGGGTCGGCAGCATGACACCCCCCTGGTGTAGGACACGTCCATAGACCACGGTAACGACTTTCCATCAGGTGGGCCGTGTGCTTGTCAATCACCTACGTAGCATAAGATAAATAGTACGTACATTCAATCTACAGAGAACTGTAGTAAAGTAACATGTGCATAATTATATTATTTTCATGTTCGGCGTTGTACGGCATAATATTATTTTCAATTTATTCGAGGCCAAAAGACTGCCATAGTGAACTGCTCATGTCTACCACTGTTCTGTAACACAATGATTATATATTATGTTTTCCCCTTTTTAGTTCGAAGGTGTTTTCCCTAGTTAAAACTAGTTTTACGAAATGCCTATGCCAAAACTAGAAATATCAAGTAAGCAACTAGAATCAACATCATATTATTTGAATACACAATTGAATGAATACAGGGAACTGACTGCCCACAGTTATAAGCTAACCTAACACAATATTTAACTGACTGGCTTCGAATAAATACGTTTTGTCTGGTAAGAATTAGTTCTAACCTTAGAGTATACATTATAAATGTAGAGCGCGCCTATCACTCAGGTCTTTGGCGCCGAGTGTTAGCAGATACTTTGTGATGGTATAGCGCACCTATAGTGGCGTTTCATGCATTACCGAAAATATCAATGGATGCACTCATTAATGTAGTTTGTTGTTATGAAGTTTTTTGTTCGATTTGATATGCATGGATAAAATTACAGCCAAAATACAAAAAAAATGGCGACATTTTGCGGTATTTTTGCGTCATTATTACTATAAATATACGATGTTGTTTAGAATTTTGATTTAACATATCGAATCAAATATTATTTGCGAAGTCAATTTGACAGGTATTGTTTTGCTACTGATTGAGGATGAGCCAGCAGCCTCGGTACGGTTCATACCCGTGATAGCAGTTCATACTTATAAGGCGCGCTCTATAGCAATGTACTCGTATACTCTAAGGTTCTAACTGATATTCAATTTGGAGCATTATTTTGATGTATTTATAAGTATTTCAATATAAAGCTTGTCAGACTTTTGAATTTCTCAGCTACTTTTGTCGTTGGTGTTACTTCATTTTACTGGCATTCCAAACGGAACACAATATCACACAATGATATCGTTCCGGGGTCGTTGCACTTTGTTCCACCCACGCAAATCCAGCCGGTACTGCGTCAACATACTAAGCTGCCTTTCCCCAACAAAAATCCTAACCTAGTCTCATGATTCATTTTATAGATCCACTTAATGCAATGACTCATTACCTTAATAATGACAGCGATACTCGGTAAAAGTGAAATTGATGTTTTGATACGATTTTCAACTTTATCGTGTTATGAATAAGGGACTTATTACGTGAAAGGAAAATGTAGGAAGAAGTCCTCTAGGGAAAGGGAAGTAGGTACGTGTTTTGTACTGAGCGTCACGCGATCAACGGCGCCAGACCCTGTTTTAACTTAATGATAATAAAATGAATTTTGCCGCTGTAGTTTATCTGTTGTCCTTATCTATTACTACCACCAGGAAAGAGAGGAAATAGTATACGTGCTTTCATTTTTGCGAGTCCCTTGTTTTATTGATTCCTATAACAACGTCGGGCGAGAAACATTGGGTTGGTATCATACACTGATCAAAAGTCACCCTTTTGTTTCTAAATAATTGGTATTAACGTACTTGCCGGCATTATGGTATAAGTTATATTATACTACCTTGTCAACTCAACTAGGTAGGTACTTACTTATGTTAGAATCAGATATATCGATCATACTGTTTTTAGTATTAGTATTAGCACAAACCTTACAATCTGTATATTTATGTCAGCGTGGTATATGTGAACTCAAAAGTTGAATTTTGTGGCGGCCCAAAAAAAAGCCTTTAGTTGTTTACTAAAAACAAAAATATTTCCTAAATACCTACCTATATAATGGTTCGGGACTTTTCGCGATTTATTTATGGAACTTACTTTTGTCGACTTTCCTAAATATAAATCATTACGAACGTTTACATTTACTTACCAGAAACTCTTTCTCATTTCTATATCAGGCGGTCTAGAAAAGTTTACATGCAAAATCTCCAAGTCAATTTACTTACATGCAAAAATCCAAAAATATTTCAACCATACCGGTTCACTGCGTAACTTTAAAAAGAGCAAACATTACACCGTACCGTTATTTTGTCATGCTCAGCCGCAGACAGTTCTTTTAATGCTGTGTTTTATTTCATACATTACATACCTACGCAGCACGCACTATGCAGTCTTGAGATGTGATGTGAACCGAATATGTTTTTTTACGTAAAAGTAGATTGTGTTCATATCTACACCCACATTTCATTGAATATGTTTTTGGTTTAAGGTGATTACATACACGAATGACTTTGACCATACAAATGCTCAAGGTCATTTGCTCATATTTGAACCGAAAAAATCAGTAAAACCAATTTTAATAGGTAACTTTATAGTCGATGATTACAAACTAAGAAGGTCGAGTCATGCTAATACACTTATGTAACATATATGTGAAATTTTAGATTAGAAAGTAAAAGAGTAGAGTGATGTTCAGAGCCTCTTTTCTACTATTTTCTCCTTTTTTATTTAATTTATAAAAAAGAGAAGTTACTCTGTATATCTTGTAGTATCCAGGTATGTGAATTTCAGATCTGTAGGTTTCATAGTTAATAAGAAAAACGGTTTCGAAAATACCGATTTTCCGATGCTGATCTGATTCGGGCCTTAACGTAACAGGGGGCGACTACTCCCAATAATGCACGCCTCTCTACCCCCCTAGACAAGAGGCAATTCGTTGGCCAGCGTATTGTAGAATAGAATGACTAATGTATGGGATTTGACGTATATGACAGTCGTCAACGTATGTCATAAACGTCAAATCCTTAACGAATTATCATTTGTCTAGGGGCTGCCCCTCTAGACAAGTGGCAATCCGTTGCTCGGTGTATGATGGAATAGAATGCCAAATGTATGGGATTTGACGTATATGACAGGCGTCAACGAATGTCAAAAACATCAAATCCTATACATTTGTCATTCTATTCCATCATTGCCACTTGTCTAGGGGAGGTTTGCAGTTATGCGTCCGGATAAAGCCGACCATAGTTAGGCTTTTTAATTGCGTATCCGGCCAAAAGAAATGGTGTCCTGCTCGTCTGGGTTTTTTTAGGCTTTTTATATTTTGCAAATGACAGCACAGAGCGTTCCTGGTAACCTATTGAAATATCGAATTTCTGTTACCCGAATCTTAAAACTCCGAAAACGGTTGGTAGAACTTTTGAAAGACAGATGTAATGAATGACAACTTTCTATAATTCCGTTTTTCATTTCCCAGATAAATCAATTACCAGGTGCACTAAAACCTAATTTTCAAATAGCTTTTTTTTGTTTCCCATATTGTCATAATCCAAATATAGTTATACCAGATTCTCAAAATATTTTTTTTTTGTTTCCCATCGTACCATTTACCAAATTTTCATAATCGTTTTATTTGGTTCCCATACAATCGTATTCCAGCTAAACTAAGTATATACAAGTATAGTAAAATTCACTAAATTTATATGATTCATTTATTAGGTACAGTAAGTAATTTAGAAATTAAGGTACATTAATTTAGAAATTTCAATGTCGAAATTATTAAAATTATCGTTAACACCCCGACTCAGTGCAATCCGATTCGGATAGGTTAGGTTTTTTTTTTATTTTTTATTTATCCCTGTACGGAATTTTATACGGAAAAATTAACAGTTTAACCCTTAAATTATTGGTTTGAAAAGTCAAAAATTGTCACAAAAAAGTTAGTGAAAGAAATGAATTGCCGCAAATCCGACTTCACGTAGTCTTGTTTGCCCTACCCCTAGAGTGTTATTTAAGCCCGCGTAGGCGCGGAGGGGCGAGGCGGCCCACGAGCTGAGGAGCAGGTGGTTACAATGGCCGCCGCCGCAGGCCGGCTGGCCGGCTTGCTGGCCGGCGCAGCCGGCCAGCAAGCCGAAGCTGCGGTGGTGGGCGTTACAACCATCTGCGACGATAAGCTCGTGTGGGGCCGCTGGAGCCCCGCAGCGCCGGAGCTGTGACAGAAACGATGCTTGCTGCATGCTGCATGCCTGATAATTGCTGCATGGTAAATGCCTGATGTTTGCTGCATGCTAAATGCCTGATGCTTGCTGCATGCTAAATGTCTGATGCTTGCTGCATGGTAAATGCTTGATGCTTGCTGCATGCTGCATGCATTATGCATGCTGCATGCCTGATGCATGCTGCATGCCTGATGCTTGCTGCATGCTAAATGCTTGATGCTTGCTGCATGTTGCATGCCTGATGCTTGCTGCATGCTAAATTCCTGATGCTTGCTGCATGCTGCATGCCTTGCATGCATTGCATGATTATGCTTGCTTGTTTGCATGCATTTGATTATTATGCTTTAAAAGTTATGCCAAGAGATGATTCTGACTTACAAAATTATGCGTTATGAAAGTAC
Organism: Eilema depressum; assembly: GCA_914767945.1. NCBI lineage: Eukaryota > Metazoa > Arthropoda > Insecta > Lepidoptera > Erebidae > Eilema > Eilema depressum. Next base: position 3,797,799 of record OU612028.1, on the reverse strand, counting down.
GAAATGAAGTTTATGCTATGCGTTGTATTTGAAACAAAATTATGATATAAAAATTTCGGTGAAACGGGGGCGAATCAAACAGGTATAGTAAAACTCTGTAAGTATACGATTCATTTATTAGGTACAGTAAGTAAAAATCTGGATATTGTTTGTCTGGTTATCAATTAAATGCATTTCAAAAAATTGTGTTTTAAAATCTGGGCATTCATGCATATGGATTACGGTCATCTAGATTTTGTGCATTTAGATTTCGTGTGTCTGGAACTCGTTCGTCTGGATTATAAAACGTCGTACAAATGAATAATTGGGCAAATGAAATTCGGAGTTGCGATTATATGGCAAATAAAACTTCGGAATTTGAAAAAACGGGATTATGAAAAAAATGGCCAAACGTTTTCGGGATTATGATATTCGGAATATTAAAATTCGGGATTAAGATAGGTAACCAGCGTTCCTGCATTATGGTATATTTTTCTACACTCACACTCAGCTTGACGGTCTCATCAGATGCTCTTTCACGGCCCGCTTAAAGCACCCGGGAATTCCAGGACTTAATGGTACGGCGTAACTTATTTTATCAATTGCTTATTAGCAGAATTTTAAAATGTTGATAAATGTTCAAGTAGAATGTTATTACAATTGAAAAGTATTTAAGGTAATAATCAAAAAAGCTTGATCTCGTCGTACCTATTTCATACTGAGACACAATCGACACAAATAACCGGCCAAACTGGTTGGTGTGTCCGGCTATTAAGTTTGGCGCCCCTGGCAACCCTGGTTGCAATCCAGAGCATCCAGTTCGTTGCATCTGATATAATAAATAATTAAACGTGTTTTGAATTTTACCTATTGCATATTAGATGACTTTTTGGCAAACGAAAATTGATACTTCTTTAATCAGTAGATACAATATGCACAATTGCACATGTCATACGTAATAGTAGTAAGAATCTATTGAATCGCATTACTGCTATTAGCTACATAAATCATTTAATATAATATTTCAAAATAACTTAAGTATCAGCTAGAAATCGCAGTCAGAAAGTAAGTAGGTATAACAGAAAAATACTTTTTGAAATGGGTGTGCGAAAAACTCACACATTTCAGCAACACAGCTACTTAAATATGAATAGTTGCTTGTATGCATTATAATGCATCTTAAAGTGCTAAAAGGTAACACGGTTAAGTGCCGGAGAGAGCAACTTCATTCATAATAGCATATATGCGACCTTTCTACCTAAACACATTGCAGCTTTTAAGTCGATTATAACGACGTGGCGTTCCCCACACATCCCACAACCCACTAATAAAATAGTAGGTATTCGTTTGACACCAAGCTTAACCTAAGTAAACGTTAAAAATCTTTGAAGTAAAAAAACGTGAAACATCTACAGCCTACACTGACACCCGTATTCACAAACAATACTGTGAGGTCTCATAGTGTGCTTGAGCGCAGAGGGCTGGTTAAATTAATTCACAAACATCACGGAGCAGTATCTGACGAAGTACGTTCCCTCAACGAAGTAACATACGTGTTATCAATGAATAAAAAGGCTTGCCAAAACGAACGCACTGAGAATTTGTCGTTCTTTGCACAGTTTTGGTAGTACGCATAGCGAAGTATTGTTTGTGAATACGAGTGTGAAACTCTACTGCAGTAGAGTCAACAGTATACTGGTCAATTAACATTTATATAGTTTCTCATGCAAGCTATTACAGAAACGTATGGATACCTTTCTTCGTACGCAAATCTCCTTGGATATCCTGCGGTTGCCCAGCGGCGGAGGTGGTAATGTCGGACTCGAGCTGAATAAAACTGTAGATAGATAGATAGATAGATCATTCTTTATTGTACACCAATAAATTTACAGTAATACAAGTAGGTAGCATGTTACGGTTCAATGTACAATGGGCGGCCTTATCGCTTGAAGCGATTTCTGCCAGGTACGCCCTCTCGGGTCTTCAGATGCCTAAGACATATCCCTCACACTCCGGCTGACCCAGAGTCATCTCTGGATTCCAGAAAAGCCTCCTCGGGTATGGAAACCCTGGTGTTTCGTGAGAGGTTATGGGTACCTATGTTAAGCCACAAAACCGCCCACTTCGCCAGTATTGATTTTCAAAGAGATTTTCTTCCACGTAGTGTCAAAGATACCACCGACACAGATCATTGTCGACCAGATTTACCCGTTATCCGGGATGAAACCTGACAGAATAATAACACTTAGAAATAATTCAGAGATGATGATTCCACCCGCCTCCGCCTCACTGTTTCCGGTGGGCTACTCCACCCAGATAGAACATAAGCCGGAAGCAGCTCAGAAATATGTCGCGATTTTTTACAAGCTCTTGTATTAACTTGCACTATGTACTGTACATACTCGTATGTATGTATGTAATTTGTCCAGGTCTTGCAACTCAATTATGAAGGAGATATCCTCAACCGATTTTGATGAAATTTTGCATACACGTTAAGCTTGGATGACAATGCATAATAGGTAGGTATGTTACCATGGAGCTGGTCTGATGATGAAGTAGGAAGGTGGCCATAGTTGGCCATTACCATGGTAGTAAAACCGATTCTTTATAGACAAGCTTGGTATGAAAAGTTATTTTACTAATAATTTTTTCTTGTCCATGGATGTTCGGGTGTATCTTGAAGAGTTTTGCATTTTAAAGACTAAATCTACTTCCAAATCTATGTACAGACCAATTTATTAAGGATAATTTTAAATCGTTACGTAATCCTTCGGGAAATTCTAAAGACAATTTGTTTAAAAATTAAACATGTAAATCTACCAGTAGTTGGAAAGACGTTTTTAAAAAAGCCTTGTCGTTTTTAAAAATGAGGTAATGACATGTTATTACGCTTTCAACTGCCCGTACCAAATTGTTAGCCATGCCCAACCGGACATATTGACTAATAATCTTTATTTGTGAAATAATTCTACGCCACAATGCTTCCAATTGCACTTTCCTATATAGAATAGCGTATTTAGGGGTGTACTGTATCAGATCAGTCAGCATGAGATCGATCTTGACTGGCAGAGTACTCAAAATGATATAAGATCATTTCCACTAAAATTTCCGCTTCTTCATCCTAGCGTTAATTCCCAGCCGCATCCGAAGCTTGGAGACTGGGGTCCGCTTTACCAGTGTTAACTACGGATTTGGCTAGACCTCGATATTTTCCGTGAAGCGATTGCCATCTGACCTCTACAACCCAATGGTAACATTAGGCGATATCGAAGCTTTGCAGCTAGACCGTTTTTTTTTTACTTTTAGGGCTCCAACTACCCCGTAACGACTGCCTTAGATGTTCTTATGGCAAACGGGACCGACGGCTTAACGTGCTCTCCGAGGCACGACCAGACCAACGCAAATACCCATATTTCATGCACACAAATATTTGCACTGAGCGGGATCAAACCCGCGCCTCCTGCGTAGCGGCCGCGTTCACTACCGCTACGCCACGGAGGCTGTCAAAATTTCCGTTTATGAACCGATCTTAATATTCTCAAACGTGAAACTCACATTTAAACACACTGTAAAACAAACACCTGTAATTTATTATTGACTCCTTGACATTAATTCTCTAAATTACATTTTAATTTCGAACATGAAACTCTTTACGACGCCCTTAAAAATAAGTGATATAAGATAGAAATTACGGCAGGCTGTGCCTTTAATCAGAAGGGGCAGGGCTGCAGTAATCCTGAGATATAAGATAAGATGTTATCAGTAAGAGGGAACGAGACATCCCTTTAATAAGTCTGATAGGTCAGACCACTGAAGGCGAGAAGGTCACCCTCGTTTCGTTTATTATGTAGTCGAGTTACTTGCGGATTGTGGCCAAGATAATAATATCGAGTTAAAGAAATTACGTTACGTTTCGGGTCAGCTTTGTCACTCGAGTGTAATCTGATTATAAATAGGTGGATGCTGGTTTTGCACGGACAGTCAGTATCATATCCATCTTGACTAGTAAAGTACTCAAAATTATCTTAATATATTTTGGAGTTCAGGAAATCTCTAAATTATAAAGTGTTAATCTACTTTTGGCGCTGACTGTACCTTGATATTCCCGCTTTCCTGTTGATGATTGTTCTGATATTTAGTACACACCTTTAGTTCGGACGATAAATGCAATAAAGATATTAACATCATTAGTAGATATTAAAATCATTTTGAGTACTTTGCTAATCAAATTCGATATGATGCTGATATTTAAGTACTTATTATGTGCAGTCAACGCGAAATTTGATTATCATCAAAAACGGAATATTCAGAAACTCAGAAAGTTATAAAATTACTACCGTAAAGTTATGGTCGGTCGAACGCAATAATTATCGTACTTCATAATTGGCCCTTTATTGATTTAAACTTTACTAGCTTGTATCCGCGGCTCCACCCGCATGGATGTTGGCTATCGCGACGAAACATATCCATTTCCAAGCTTTATTCTACCTGTGTACCAAACATAAGGTTATCTTCAAAAATTACAAACTTTTATGCAAACTTTCAACCCCTATTTGGAACCCTTCTAGTCTTTTAATCACGATAAAAGGTAGCCCATGTCCTCTCTCAAGCTCTAGTCCACCTTTGTGCCAAATTTCATCAAGATTGGTTCAGCAGTTTAGGCGTGAAAGCGCAACAGAGAGACAGAGTTACTTTCGCGTTTATACTCGTTATATACCTATGGATATACGGACTTTTAATTAATCGAGCAAGTGAAGCGTCCTATTTTAAAAATGGCCGCTGAATTGTTTACATCTCCCAGTCCGCCTGTTTGCACTCGCGTACACTTCGTATTTTTTAACTGTTCTCGATGTATTTAGGTCATTATCACTTTAACATTGTTCAGTTGCATCCGAGACCGTCACCGTGGAGATTACTTGTGTTCGTTCTATTGTTATTATAAAAGTCGTTATCATAAAACCGCATAAGTGACCTCGAATCTTATACCAGAGCCTCGTCCGTCAGGTTTGGCCCCAAAAACAGTCTATTTGATTCCTACACTCTATTAGAAAAACTATAAAAACATTGATATTATAGAACGCTAGAATAAGCTGGAAGATACTGCATAGAAAAATGTGTGTATAGGTATCTTAATTATCCTACTACCTTCGATATCGCCTAATGTTACCATTGGGATGTGGAGGTCAGATGGCAATCGCTTCACAGAAAATATCGAGGTCTAGCCAAATCCGTAGTTAAGACTGGCAAAAGCGGACCCTAGACTCCGAGCTGAAAGCTTCGGATGCGACTGGGAATTAACGCTAAGAGGAAGAAGAAGGTATCTAAATTACTTATGCACTTATTCCTAATAATACACTTGTTTGACTACTTATACGGTACTGATTTGAAAAAACAAAGAAGTTAGTAGTTGCACAGGTGCCTTAATATCGGGCAATCTTGCCTCATCGTTAGTTTCCAGCACCTACGTCGATATATTGAATACCAGAATACTGTTCTCGTATGGTGACTCGCAAGTTTTCAGCCATGGAACTTGTGATGCAATTCAATACCATCGACCTCCAACGAGAGACGTAATTTGATCTAGCAGCAGATAACTAATTGGTAACGGTGACTTGTAATAGAATAGAACAAAAAATGTATATACAAAACACGACCCTCGTACGAGCACTTTATGTCATAACTTGACAAGGGACCGAAATTTTCATCATACATTTCTCTGTTCTCATATGTGAAACGAGATTTTATTTTGGTACCAATGATTCATTCGAGCGAATAACTTTAACACTCCGAGGTATTGAGTAATATAATTTACTGTCGAAGTCTTGACATTCAATTTTCTGACTGATAAATTCACAAAGCTATGGAGTCAAATGCATGTTTCGATAACATGAAAACGAATGCCAGCCATTACTTCAAACCGTGGTGTGCAATAAAGAAGTCTCCACAATAGGATCTTAAATCTCGACCGGGGTCAGACGGGCAACGCTCCCATAGATTCTGCTTAGTCAGTCGGTCTAATTACACGTTGCTGAGATCGTACACAGATTATAATTAGAGTCCGGTTTACCATTTGTCAAAACACCGTTCCATTCCCCGTTCATAGCCACAATGCTTAAAGTTTAAATAGCGCGTAACAGTTATTTTGCATGTTTACAAAAGTACGACTGGATGATTCGTCGATTTTCAATAATGTATAATCACTGGATAACTGGTTAAACGCTGACAACGGTAGATAAAATATGGACAAAGATTATAGCGATTGGCCCGTGACGGCGTTTTGCACATCGTTATTTATGAACTTTAACTGTACCCACTAAATAATACAAAGCTGATACATCGCCACGATTGACGGTTCACGTTTCTCTGGCATATAATATAAAGTATATTAAAATTTTATCTGTGATATTTAAATAACAACTATCTGATAAATTCAAAAGCGTAAATACTAATAACAATAAAGCTATTCTCTAATTTTAGTCTGTCCGTCTATTTTTCTATTTATTTGAGCTAATCTCCGCATATTATAGGAAAATCTGGAGTTGGAAGACACACAATCTCCATGCTGCACTAGGGCCTGTTTTTGAGAACGTGGTACTATTACTTATTTATTCTGTGACGATACTCAATCCTAAATCTCGATTTATAGCTAGATCTGAACAGATTGTATTCTAGATGACAATTCTAATATCATTTTGAGAGTCGATTCACAGCTGAACGTTCTGGAATACGGGCCTAACAGTCGTCATACTACCCAAGTAAATTGCATTCACACAAATCGTTTTCGCAGTCTACTGTTAAGGGTTGTACAATACTAGGCTATATTCTGTATTCGTCGTGGTATTCGATGCTCGCTGCAAGGCAAGTATTTGCTCATCATGTCCTACAAGTCGCGTGTACATAAATCGATAACCATTTATGGCTAGGTGAGTGAACGACTGAAATAAACTCAGTCTATTATCCAATTCAATAGCACCCACGCTGAATAATAAATCCGAATCTGTCTCGTCTAATTGGTGAGCTCTTGAAGCCCGTGAAGGACCGGGTGCGGGCTGCAGGCAAATTGCACTACTCTCACCGAACGATAGTCCTCGACACTACGCTTGAAACTCGCTCCGTGCCAAATTAGCTGGGACCTTTATTATTAAATTGTCTGTAATGCCTTGTCTAGGTGTACGTTAAACTATGTCTCAATAGGCGAGCAACGTGGAGGAAGTCGTATTTTTTCATTTAAGCGGCACGTAGGTTCTTGCACCGAGTCGCACTAGACTGTAATGACAGCCAGACATAAAATAGATGGAGCTCTGACTTGAAGATATTAGTGCAATATATTTTAGTGAAAACTATACTTAACTTTTGCTTTCGTTTAATGTTAAGAGTTGAAAAAGGTAGTTCATAGCATATTTATTTATACTTTGAATTTTAACCATTTGGCTCGAAAAATCTTACCTTTTTTATTGATTTGCAATGAAACAGTGGATATGCGAATTTGACATCATGGATATTTTAGACTGACTGAATTCTAGACTAGAAAACTGGGCTTCTAGATAATATGTAAAGCCATAGGAGCAAAAAAGCTGATACAATTTTATTATAGAGGATAGAGGTTTATTTGCGAAAACATAACTCAAAAGTTTCAGGAACATGCACCAACCATTTTGTGAATTCATCACAGTCTAGTGAATATATTTAGGCATGTTGGTGAAATATAAGAACAAATTCTCTTCGCTCAAAGTGTTTCATAACTAACAACCTCATTAACATGAACTCTACACGCTAAGTATGTGCCCTCTAGCCTAGCCTTAGCCAGAAAATAAGCGGCTAACTAAACCTAAAGAATATAACTCCCTCTGTCTGTTTACTTACAAGTGAGTACCTCTCCTGAAAATACAAAAGTTTTTACTGAAAATTCACCTTTGTTCTTCAACTGTCGTAGTATGCTACGAATTCTTTTAGAATTGATATTAGTGAACAGCAGTCGAGATTGAAAAAGAACTATTTCAAACTTTTTATATTTGTTTCCATGTTGAAGAAACGCAACTGTTGTCGTTTTTACAGTATAAGGGTGTTATTACACTACTTTTTACTAAAAATCCTGTATTTATTAGGTACACGTAATTTTGAAATTCAAAATATGCAATAATTTTCATATACACATATTTGTAAGAGTAGCGACTGTCGTCTGATTTCCTAGCACCATAATAGAAGTTCAACAATCAGCTAGTACGAGTACAACGGCTTCCACTGCTTGCAGGCGAGCGTCCCGAAGGCCGGACAAGTTTCAAGGTTTTCTTCTCGGGGTTGCGGAGCATGGGCAATCGCTCAGGTAAAATCAAAATTAACCAAATCATGGAAAGAAGGCGTAGGTGAACATTCCTCTATGAAAGAAGCAGAAATATCGAGTTCTCAACACGTAACTAAAATAATTATCTGAATATATTGCAATCTGAAAATATCCACATACCAATATTAAAGAAATCTTATAAAGTTTTTAACTATTGGGTAACAAGCATACCATTAAAACACCCATTCCGCACAGCTGTCTCTTTGAATCGACGAAGAATAAATTATTCCAATTTCAAAGTCCGTTATAGGAGCTCTTTAGTAAAAAAGTTGAACGAACTGAAAATTGAAATTCCTGCGCTTCGGGAACCGGTGATGTTATGAAGTTCTGAGAAGTACAGAATATTAGATTCAGCAAAGCAACCTTTTCACCTTTCAATTTACAATGGGTACCTTTGTACAGGTAATTCTTTTCTAGAATAGACTACAAAGGAATTTATTTTTCTAGGTGTGAATATAATAGGAAAAGCAAGAGATATAAGGCATTAGACATAATAAAAGTACAATCATGCGGTACGTGCAATTTCTGTATAATAGGGATGTGTTCTTTTTTTGTTATCAAAATATGTACATTTTACAAAGATATATTAAACTGATATAGTGAAATATTTTTATGAAAAATAGTTTTAAAGATATTTGATTTTGAAAATTCAAAAACTCTCCTTACAAAATCATGAAATGTAGTGACATCACGGCGTTCTGGCGCATAATGCAAAAAATGTATGATGCGTTTACAAGATTAGTTTGAAAATTAATAAGGAATCTAAAAAGTTATAAATTTTGACTTATTTTACTATCCTATTACACCCTAGGTTAGTGGTACATAAATAGTTTTAAGTGTTATAAAACGTTCACAACACATACATACACAGACCCTGTCTCACCTGAACGAACAAATTTCAAACCACTTAATGTTCTAAACACTGCCATTGACTCGATCCCCATCTACACTGGGTACGTAGGTACGTAGTACATACTAATATTAGGTACTAACTGCGATGACAGTAAAACATTACCTTTATAAGCCTTACACCACCACTAATTCTATTGATATGACGTATGAGCATGAACAACAATACATCCTGCTCCCCTGACACTAGGACAATATGGATAGGCTAACGGCCCGTTCACGACCTTGCCGCTGCGAGCGGCAGCTAAGTGCGGGGCGGCGAGCGGTTGGAACAAAAGTATGAAAATGTTTGAAGCACGCCACGAGTCGCCGCTCATAGCGAAAACGCGCGCGGTTTTCTCCGAGCGAATCGCTACAGCGGCGCGCGGTGTGGGAAGCGGCAGGAACAAAAGTACAAGCCAATGAGTGCGACGCCACGGAACAGAGCGGCGCGCAGCGCGCACGGCGGTGTAGGAGTGACGGACTCAGCGGCGTAGCTTTAAACAAAAAAGATTAGACGATTTTGTAGCGGCGGGCGGTAATGGATCGGCGAAATGAGCGTTCGGAATTTTGACGGTTGGCCAGATTATTTCGAATTTATGACGTGAACTCGATACCAAGACATTTATAGGTAAAATCTTAAATCGACCGCCTATATGGAAGTCAAAACATCCCCAACATAAACTACCCTTTTGGATCAGATGTATTGTTTTAAACATAGGTAGGTACGTCTATGTGCTTCAGAATATAATCAAAAGTTTGTACACTCATTCTTGTGTACTCATAAAACTTATCTGGATATATCTTCGTATAGGTCACGAAATTCGCCATTTAAATACCGATCTTTATCTCATATTAAGTAAGTAGATCTTGTTTTAAAAATGCGCTGCTTTCTATACAGAGAAGGGATAATTTTGATAACGCCATGATTTCAAGCACGTTTTGACTACCTAAATACGTCCACCGCGGCCGCTGCAACTAACCGCTACTGAGAGTTCGTGGCGTGCAAAATACACCGCTTACCGACGCCGCGCCTCTTGCCGCGCCGCGGCCCGCTAAGACCGAAGTCGTGACCAGGCCGTAATATGGGTAGCTTCATCGCGGTACAGTGACGTCACTCATTGACTATTACTGGATATGAAACCGAAACGTGTTCCCTCGTGAATAAAGTGTGTGGTAGAACGAATTTCCAAATTGCTACTCCTCCATGATATTCAGTATGTACCTACTTCAATTACCGCTTGAGTGCCATATGACAATTCATGATTATTGAAAATGTTTCAAGTAAAATTATGGCCGCCGCCGCCCCACCAAAACTATCTAAAGTTATATTTAAAAGTAGTTGGTAGTTCGTTGTGAGGTTTGAGTTAATTTTCACTATTTTACTTCATACGTGCTATTCTTAACACATTTCAGAACTCTTTCGGTTCTGTTTCTCATTCGGTTCGATGATTTTAAATCGTCATATTACCCATACCTCAACATCTCAGTTATGTCTCAGCATCTCACTCTTGTTCAGAACTGTTTTGGCTCGTGTGTGAGAGAACTTTGCCTGTGATTTAAAAGCTTCATATGGCGTAGAGCTTTCAGTTATATCTCAACATTTCACCCTTGTTTAAGTCTATTGTTCAGAACTCTTTCGGTTTTTATGTGAGAGGAGGAGATTTAAAACCTTCATACTCTTACTCTTTTATGGTTATTATTTTACAAAAATAAACCGTACTAGATAGGTTTATTATAAGGACCAGAACTCTTTCGGATCTTGTGTTAAGGACCGCTACTTATAGTTTGAAAGATGGATACAACTCAGAACTTTAATTTTATTGCAATAAACGCAAGATAGAAGTGAGATAGGTACTTGAGTATAACACTGAGATACCTCAGCGGTTCAGCATATAACTCCTGTACAGTGTTTTGTAATTATTAGCAATTCTTATTAGGTTCAACTGGTAGAACTATCAAGAGAATAAGTTTATGATGTCGGACTTTTTAGCTATCAACACTGGCACGGTCAATTTTATGAAATTCGATGACATATATTTTTGAAGTTACTAAAATCGATGTAAATCAACTTCGGTACTAAATTCGATGGGGTTATTGTTATAATAGTCGATGGGGTTATTGTTAAAATTTGTCAAAAATGCCATGTGACTATTTCGTGAAATGCTAGCAATTGAGATGCCGACTTCACATACGTATCAAATCTCTACAACAAATGCCTCTCATTATATTTCGCCGCTTCATTCTCGATATAATTAACCAGGTAGTCCCTTATATCTACTAGGCAACGTCGCACATTTTTAAGAGATATGAATATGACTAAAAATTTTACAAGTACCTACAGAGCTGTGCTCTTGACAGATACTCATTCTTTATTTGTGCGTGGCAACGCGAGCACGTCTTCAGCAATGCGAAAACGCAGCGCCGAAGAAAAAATAAATCAAAAAGTGAAAGTTATCGTCGTATATAGATATAAAAGTTAAAAACTTATTATAAAAATACAAGTGAAAAAGTGAAAGTTATCGTCGTATATAGTTATTTCCTTACCACCATTGTGGTACTGGTATATACAATAAATACCTCACATGTACATCGGGGTTGACCGAGGGTCTCCAACGATGATACTTATTTTACGTAAATCGTAAAACAATCTTTATCATATCGTGCATTACGATATTGCTACAGGTACGGATTAACTGCGAGTTAATATCTGCCTCACATGTACATCGGGGTTGACTGCGGGTCTCCAACGATGATACTTATTTTACGTAAATCGTAAAACAATCTTTATCATATCGTGCATTACGATATTGCTACAGGTACGGATTGACTGCGAGTCAATATCTGCCTCACATGTACATCGGGGTTGACTGCGGGTCTCCAACGATGATACTTATTTTACGTAAATCGTAAAACAATCTTTATCATATCGTACATTACGATATTGCTACAGGTACGGATTGACTGCGAGTCAATATCTGCCTCACATGTACATCGGGGTTGACCGAGGGTCTCCAACGATGATACTTATTTTACGTAAATCGTAAAACAATCTTTATCATATCGTGCACTACGATATTGCTACAGGTACGGATTGACTGCGAGCCAATATCTGCCTCACATGTACATCGGGGTTGACCGAGGGTCTCCAACGATGATACTTATTTTACGTAAATCGTAAAACAATCTTTATCATATCGTACATTACGATATTGCTACAGGTATGTACAATAAATACCTTTCATAAAATAATCATCGGGGTTCGCTGCGTGCGTCCAACGATAATTACATAGTGAAACAGTAATATCAACCATTACTGTGCGGCAATGCATAAAACGAGTGTCGAAAATATTTTTATTTTTATACCCTCATTTATACATAATAGCGGCATACTATTAAATACAAGAGAGTAATGCAGTTTTATATCATTTTAGGTCAAAAAGACCAAAGGATTGAGAGCTCAGCTCCAACACTTATCGATAATTTTGTCTCAATCGGAAAACAAGAAATCACCGACTTAACTACAACACCTAGCGTTAATCCTGAACCGTTGACATTGGGCGACCCAGGTCACGACCCAAAACTGTTATCAGCACTGGGCGAATCCACCCCTGAGCCACCAGACTATGGCGAAAAAATCCTTTATGGCTACCACTTCTAAAGAAGGGTATGCCCATAGAAAATAAATAAAAATTGTTTTAGGAGTATTAATCCTAGACAATTGTAGATTATTGCAAGCACCTAAACTTAATTTTGCGGAGATTGCAGCCGCCATACCCGACAGGGTTAGAAATAAAGACAAAAATATCCTTTCTACCCAGTAACAACTCAGTTCAGGAATTACGGCCATAAATAAGGTCATGGACCTTTTCTTATTAGATGAACATAAAATTCAGGCAATAAAGCCCCTAAGCTATGGGTGCTGTTTACTAATACTTACGAACTCAAACTGCAAGCGCCTCCCAACAGGTAGGCCTCTATCCCTATCCACACCAGGAAACTGGCAAGCTCCTCGCTTCCCATCGAACAAGAAGGGGGGGGGGGAGCGGGGAGGGAACCGTCGCCAGGCGCCAACTGCGAGTTCGCGCCGCGACAACCAGTGTGTTCCCAACACGAAGAGCAGGAGCATTTCTTCGAACAAGCCCCGTGCAACGACACAACCATAGTTCAAGTATACATACCGACCGTATGACCTACTTTTATAATTGTCGGCTTATGGTTACCCAAAATACAATAAAATTGCTCTCAAATGAATTTAAGAGTGGTTATTCAATTCCATTTTGCAAAGACGTTCGGCAAGTCACCGGCCCTAATAATAATTTTTCAAAAAAATAAATAAATAAATAAATAAATAATAATATTAAGATTTCAATTCGAATCTGCCTCCAGGGTAAAAACCACCTAGGAGTTCACAGCTTTACCATAATATATGGGTTATCAGTGCAGTGACACCAAGAGTCTTCACAAACATAATATGAAGCAGGTGTTATCTTATTTTATGAAACGGCAGCTTTAGGTCCGTGGTGTACCTACTCGTACAGTCGGACGACATATTGGGCATAAGAGATCACTATTCTCAGTGTCTTCTTCCTAAGATATGAACGAAACACTGTAGTTTTTAAAATACTTGGCCTCGTTATAAATTATATTGGGGTAAATTGCAAGTTAGCTGCGATCACAAAATTAACTTTGAACAAACATAAATACAATCTAAAATAGATAGACACGTACACTTTTTATTATCTGCGAGATAATAATGCATTACCCTTTTTTATTCAAATCCTGTCACGGTATACCCACACATGGGCTATTAACAAAAATGCCGCCTATATACACAAACATTATAGAACGATCTAAGTAAATTTCCTATGTTATCGAATAACGAAATCAAGATTAGACCCCCTTCAGAGTTATTGAAAGACCTTGATTGGCGGAGCAAGATAATATTCTCAAAATCTAATCATATGCCCCTTGCTCACTTTAAATTCGAGATTTGCACGAATGCCTCCCGGATAAACTGGGCTGCAGTGTGTAATAACAGTCGAACTAACGGAATGTTGTCAACTTTTGAACGCGAAAAACACAAATTACTTAGTCCTTAAGTTTTTCTTGGATTAGAGACCTTAATACGGTTAGAGAATAACTGTGTAGTAGGTTTCGGACTGACCTCTCCCCTAGCTGGTTCCCCTGGGGGGGACGCAAGGATTTTCTAGTACTAGCGTCTCCACTTAGTGAGGGGAGATACTAAAATATTACTTCGCGTCGATAATACGACAACCATAAACTACGTAAATCGAATGTGTGGAATTCAATTCCCCCAGTTAAACGATCTGTCTCGGCTCATTTGGCAGTGGTGCGAGAAACGTAATATTTGGATCGTGACTTCAATTCATAAATAATAAATCCGGACACGGAATAAGAGCTATCAAATAAAGCATTCGAAATGATTACAAGACGTTTAGGTCACCCCGAAATCAACCTATCCGCTTCTCGCACCAGTACAAAATGCGATACGATCTAAACAACATCCTGATACCTTAGCATAAAAATGCATCAGAAAAGTGATTGACGACAAAGCTACTGGCCCTCACAGCCCTGATTTCCCATGTTGAAATAGTTGATAAATTCAGAAATACTTTACCTTTAATTCTGATTTAAACACCCTCTTCAATCTTTTTTTTTTTAGAGACCAACATCCCCTTCATCGGAACCTTACCCTGGCTGCAGCGAGGCCCTGTGGCAGGCCTTCATTAAGCGAGGGTCTCCTCCCGATGCACTAAATCTATTAATAGCTTCGTTAGCAGACAGTACTATTATGCAGTATAAGTATCTATTACTTTAAGGCTGTGGTGGCAATTGCCAACACAACCATTAATTTATTCAAACCTCCAATAGCGGCAGTACTATCATTTTTAAGTCAACAGTTTACTAACGGATGTTCTTACAGTAGCTTAAATAGTCACCAATCAGCATTATCAATATTCCCTGGTGACAATATCGGCTCAGACGAAAGATGCATCTACTGTATGATGCATTTAGGTCAATGCCTAAATATTTCCAATACTGACTTAGATTTAAAAAAAAAAAAAAAAAAACACTAGAAATAGTAATCTTTCCTGCTCTATGTACAGCTCATTGTGTACAAACATTTTTTAAAATCGAAAATATATATTTTTTTCAAACAATAGTATTCACATCTCGATAACGATATATGTCAAAGTCAAAGTCAAAGTCTTTGTTTCTCAAAATGGTGCAACACTGTTACAGCTTTTTAGACGTCAAAATGATAAAAACTGCCGCTCCTGGACGTGACCAACCTATTCTGTTCCTACCTCATTTCGAGGATAACATACACGTATTTACCTGCCCTGCAACAGTCCTCAAGGAATATATTTTTGCTACAAAAATAAGAGAACTGCCAGTACGGGTCAATGAAATTGTTGTTAACATACAAAGCACCACACAGACCAGCTACCACACAATCAGTTGGTCGCTGGATAAAACAGGTGCTGACAGAGAGCGGCGTCGACACGTGCGTCTCTAGCGCACACTGCATGCGCCATGACGCCACATCCGCCGCGCACTCGCGCGGTCTTCCAGTCGAAGCTGTTCTGTAAATTGCTGGCTGGACCAGCACATCCAATACACTCACAAAATCCTATAACCTAACGGTAATCAGTGACGAAAATTTTGCTAATTTAGTATAGGTACCTTACCTAGTATTAGGTAATAAGTACTTAGTTGGAATTTACTATTGCATTAGTAACTTATTTAAATAAATTAAATGGATAAGTAACTGTTTTTGCTCCCAATAATCATTAAGTTCATATTGAGAGTTCCACTGAATTAAAAACTTTCTGTGCTATCTCTGAAAGTCTACCTGGTTAATTATATCGAGAATGAAGCGGCGAAATATAATAGATGATCAAACGAACTTCTCGAATGAAGTTCGATCATTATTATATGAGCCGCTTCATTCGAAGATATAAACTCCCTCCCACCCATAGTACACAAACAGTATTGTTAATAGGTTTGATACTGTACCCAAAGCAAGAAAGTTTTATGCGTTATACCTTTATCTCTAAAGAATGAGTATCTGTCAAGAGCACAGCTCTGTAGGTACTTGTAAAATTTTTAGTCATATTCATATCTCTTAAAAATGTGCGACGTTGCCTAGTAGATATAAGGGACTACCTGGTTAATTATATCTTCGAATGAAGCGGCTCATATAATAATGATCGAACTTCATTCGAGAAGTTCGTTTGATCATCTATTATATTGCAATTCCTCTGTGCACTCCCGGGTTTGCTGGAAGAGAACTCAACTTTGAGCTAAGCTCGCCTTTGTACATGATTTATCACTATAATATTACATGTGAATTTTGGGTACAATAAAGATTTTTTTTAAAATCTCAATTGGACAAGATAAAGCACTTTTATACAAGTCACGCCCATCCTTTTATTTAACTGATCGTCCGTCACACACACACACTGTATACTGCGGGGATTTGGCACTGTAATGGCGCGGTCATGCAGAAGAGAGAGCCTGGAATATATCGAAACAATTGAATGATATTTGGGGAATCATTTCAATACATATCTTGGTGATACTTCACATGGCTATTTGTGTTTGTTATTGGGCGTTTGTTGTACTTGGCAAAATATCCAAAAATAGGGCTTACATTTTTCCATTTGAAAATGGAAAAGTAAGATATAAGTATCGCTAACGTTGACTTTTCTGAGTGACAGAAATGTCACTGTCATAATATTATTGTGAAAGAAAATAAACCTTGTTAAACCTTGTAGTGAGTGTATTTACACATTTTTTGTCTGTGCCTTACTTATATACTGTTCTGCCATGAAGAATTCCAGGCGTACATCGCCCACCTCTAGTTTGGAAACAAATTGTGTACTCAGAATTGTTTCACATTGTATGCGGACGTACTCGGTAACCTTATAAATGTTCTTTTATTGTCAAATATTTCAGGGCCTTTGTAAGTGTCATTTTTTTTACATATAAACATGCCTGTAAAGCCCCGAAGGGGTAGGAGTGTATTAATCCTACATTTCGCCAAATATAATTTTTGGTTCCACGAAATAGGAGGCAAGGCTTTTGCCGTCAAGCGGGCACTTAGTGATGGACTGTATGTTTTACTGTCGGTTACAGAACAGCCCTATCCCTTAGTCGCCTTTTACAACACTCACAGTAAGAGGTGGGGTGGCTTTATCTACTCCACCGGAAAGTAACACAGCAATCCACGGGAAACCAACAAGGCAATCCACCGGACTTCGGGGAGCAGGGAGCGGGAGCGCGAGGAGCGAAGGAGAATCGCAAACCGCGCGGCCCGCAACGAGCAGCGGCAACTTGGGCGTCGGAGGTCGCAGAATGACCTCCGTCCCCCATGAGCGCGGGCCTGGGGGTGACGGGTAGAGCCGCCTGTCACCCTAGCAGAAGCAGGCCGCGGCGGCGGCACGCATTGCGTGCCTCCCCATACCCGGGGGCGGGTTGGGGACTCTGTGGTCCCCTCACCGGAAGAGGGCCAGATCGAGAGATATGGTCCTGGGTCGGCCGGGGTGCGAGGGATATGGCTACGACAATCTCTCCTCCGGCAACTGACGGCCCACAGACGGCGTGCGTTTTAGTCGGTTCGAGTCCGACATAACCTCCTCCTCCGGCTACGGTGGGGAAGTATCCGTGGGGATTTTGCGCACGATAAAAAAAAAAGGCAATCCACCGGAAACGAACACGGGAAACCACCGGAAACCAACAAGGCAATCCACCGCAAACCAACAAGGCAATCCACCGGAAACGAACACGGTAAACCAACAAGGCAATCCACTGCAAACCAACAAGGCAATCCACCGCAAACCAACAAGGCAATCCACCAGAAAAAAACAAGGCAATCCACCGGAAACCAACATGGTAAACCACCGGAAACCAGCTAGGCAAATCATAATTTTATACATACATATACTCACACCTGTAAATGCCCGAAGGGGTAGGCAGAGGTGTAATATTATCACCCACATTTTGTCAACTATGATTTTCGGTCCCACGTAATAGGGAGCGAGCCTATTGCCGTCAAGCGGGTACTTATTTTATTATCTTTTTTATTTCGTCACATAGTTGCATCCCTTTAGGCGACTTAAGTCTATCAGGAAAAATTACTAGGTATAAAAATGACGAAATTATAAAATTAAATTGTCGAAGGTTATCAAGTTTCTATACCGCGTTACTTTTGATATACTTACTTGATGAGGAAAATTGGACGATTGATATAGTTTGAACAATGCAGATATCAAGTATTGAAAGAGATATCTATTCACAGTCACGTCACGCAACCATGCTATTCCATAGGCTAACCGTCCAAATCGATTGTCATCAATATTAAAATAGAGTTGTGGCTTCTAAAATAGTTTGTCATAATATGTCATAGAATTGTTGGCAGAATTGATGCGAACAACACATTTTTCCAGATTCTTACAATAGAAGCTTATATCGATTTGGATTGGAAAAAGTGAATGCTCAGACTCGTCTTGAACCCGCGACCAGTCCAGATAGGTCGTATGATTAAGGTTCAACCCCACCAAACGGACGGCATCGGAACGGATTTTACAATCTTTAAACAAAATAAATCTTATATCACAGCATTTAAAGTTTATATTACCAAGTCACGCAAGTCAAGCATGACAGCTTGACGTGCGTCATGCCGCCGCACGTCGTTGTCAAGCTGTTGTGCGTGACTTGGTAATATAAACTTCAAACACTGTGATAGTAAGATTTAATTTTGTTTAAAGGTTGTAAAATCCGGGCCCATGCCGTCCGTTTGGTGGGGTTGGACCTTTATCGGTAGATGGCTCCCACACCGTCGCTCCAAGATGGTCGTATAGGAGAAATTCGAAGGCTCAAGACATGGATCAGTAGCACATTAGTCAGAGCATTTTCCCCTGTAAGAGACTGGTCGCTGGTTCAAATCCCGTCTTAGCATTCACTTTTTCCAATCTAATTCGATTTGGATAGTTAGCATATTATTATTGCTTTAAAATTACTAGCTGTAGCCCGCGGGTCCGCCCGCGAGGACGTCGGTTATCGTGGCCAAACATAGCCTCCTTTCCCAAGGTTTAATTTATATCTGTACCAAATTTCATCAAAATCGGTTCAGTGATTTAGGCGTGATGAAAGCGTAAAAGACAGACACAAACAAACAGAAAGATAGAAAGACAGAGTTACTTATTTATAATACTAATATGGATACAATTCAGGCAACAGTCGAATTTATCATGATGGTCACTGACTGTTGTAAATGAAAGGCAGTTAGACCATAGACTAATTTATTTAGTGATGCCATATATAATCTAACAAGCAAATAGGTTATTTAACAATAGTTACTAGGAACTAGATAAAATTCACCACAGTCACAAGCTTTACGTTTTGGATTTCACAAACTGATTAAGTACTCAAAGAAGAGTATCATTTGGGACAAAGGGAGTCTCCACTTACGTGTTCGCACAGCAGCGTAGTGTGATCTCAACGGAGAATCGAGGACCTCTTGACAATAACGTTGCAATATGCCTTTACAAAAAGGTTATACAGAAAACTTTTGAATAAAATTTTCGCCGTAAACCAAAGAAGCATGAAGCGGAGGTTCAAAGCGGTTTTTTTTAATTTTTTGTCTAAAGAAACGTTTCTAAAGCGCTCCACTGGCAAGTATTTTCTTCATTTTCTTGCTTGAAGACTGTTCCTAATGACTTCAACTTGCATATTAAGTGTAGTCAATTTCATCACGGAACATTCATCTTGCATAACATTAGACAATCGAATCTCATATTACAATTGACATTACGCAATTCAACCTATAACAACCGGTGGCTTCCACTTGACAAGCAACAGTTATCAATGGTATTAACATAAATAATTAACAATGTATTCCGTTTGCAACAGACGTGGGCGTAGCAGGAAGCTTCGTGCGCCTAGCTGCTACGTTCAAAGTATAAACACTAATAATACACCGACTGGTTAGACAACTACTAGTGTTGTTGAACGGCATAG
The DNA here is from genome assembly GCA_914767945.1 of Eilema depressum. Classification (NCBI taxonomy): domain Eukaryota; kingdom Metazoa; phylum Arthropoda; class Insecta; order Lepidoptera; family Erebidae; genus Eilema; species Eilema depressum. Next base: position 3,777,542 of record OU612028.1, on the reverse strand, counting down.
AATAGTTTTTCGTCGTCATCATTTTCATCTTCACTGTAAGTTGTTGTTTGCATTTGAAACTATCACCTCGAATTCAACGTCCACTTATTCCTTCTCCTCTTTTTGTTTGCTTTTCTTCAAGAAGGGCATAAGAAGGTTTCTTCAGGGTCGGCAGCACGAGTGTGACGCCCCTGGTGTTGCATACGTCAATAGGCCACGGTAACCACTTTCCATCAGGTGGGCCGTGTGCTTGTCTGCCACCTAAGTGGTATTAAAAAAAAAGTGACTGCCCGGTTCATCTCCCAACTCCGAAAGAAAAGCCTGCGCCAGAACCAAAGATCTTGTTAAGGCCCCATACTCCGCAGAGCATTAGTATTTATAGGTACATTAATTGTACCTCATAAGAAATGAAAGATATGAAAAATGACGAAAACATAAATGAATATGGTATAGGCGAAAAACATGTCGCGTCGCTACGTTTCGATGCTGTGTCAATATGAATTAAGCTTTATAGTTATTACTTATACTTATTACATAGGCATGATAACATATTTTTATACCTACCTGCATAGTTACATGAAATAGGGCATATACTCTAAGTACATTCGTACTAGTAAATGTTATTTTTGATCAGGACGCGGCATATTTCGGATACCTATTTCTGTATCAAAGGTAGGTATGCTAATCGTAGTACTGACCTAAATTATCAGACATATCCCACACACGCTCAAGCTGTGGAATGAACTCCGTGCTGTGGTTTTACCAAGCGACTAGAATATGGGGTTCTACAAAAAGGACATTAGGTTTCTACAGGGTCTACAGTACGAGCGTGACTCCCCTGGTATTGCACACGTCAACGTATGTCATAAACATCAAAATACGTGTCATACAGGTCAAATCCCATACATTTATCATTCTATTCTACAATACATTGCCACTAGTCTAGAGGGCACATAAGGAAACGATTTCTTCCAGGCAACCTTGGGATGGACAGTACTGTGACAAAAACAAAAAATATGATGTACCTAGTTGTCATATAAACTAGATACAAAGTGTAGGCACTAAAAATAGGTATGTAATGTAGATATTTTGATGATGTGTGTTTAATATTACGATCTTCACGCACAATGCACATATCAATCGCAGTCCAGCCACCCTAGACAAGTGGCAATTCGTTGCTCGGCGTATCATGGAATAGAATGACGAACGTATACATAGGATTTGACGTTTTGGACTTTCGTTGACGCCTGCCATATACGTCAAATCCCATACATTTGGCATTATATTCTACAAAACGCCGGCCGACGAATTGCCACTTGTCTAGAGGGGCTGATGTGGCTTCCGTTCCAATTTCAGACTAGTTGCTTTTGCCAACACTAGCAGTAACTAAGTAACTTGTTCCACAGTAACTAATGACCTTCTATTTCAGTGCTGGCAGTTCTAATTCAGTTCCCGGTATGTACGGCCACGACACGTGTGTTAAACACTACTCAAGGAACTAGTTTTAAAGTGTCGCCTACGTATACCCTAGTAACCCGCTTCACAAAGCTTATACTGTTCAACTTCTAATGGCTGTGAGACCATAAAATACTTTCTATGAATCCATACTTAATATTATATTATAAATGCGAAAGTAACTCTGTCTATCTGTTTTTGTGTCTGTTTGTCTGTCTGTTACGCTTTCACGACTAAACCACTGAATCGATTTTGATAAAATTGCCACTGAAGCGATAGATTAGACTTTCGGAAAGGAGATATGGTATGTTTGGTCGCGCTAACCGACATCAACGCGGGCGCGGCCGCGGGTAATAGCTAGTATCGATATAAAAGCGCAGTGAAATGTAAAAGGAGTGTAGTCATAGTGTTAACCACTTAATTCAATTGAATAAAAAAGAAGGACTTGGAATATTAGTACCTAAGTTTAGTAATGTTACTGTTCAACGATGAACCATGGTTGCTGTAGAAGATTATAATGACTCAAGCTGTGGAATGAACTTCCTGCGGTGGTTTTCCGAAGCGACTACAATATGGGGTTGTTCAAGAAGGCATTAGAAGGTTTCTTCAGGGTCGGTAGCACGAGTGTGACGCCCCTGGTGTTTCATACGTCCATAGGCCACGGTAACCACTTCCCATCAGGTGGGCCGTGTGCTTGTCTGGCATCTAAGTGGTATAAAAAATACCCTTTGGTGATATCACCGAAGGGTAGGTAATTCGATAAACTCTACGTGACTCACGTCAAACTTAATTTACCATGTAATACTTGGCAAAGCAGTTAACAACCCAATTTATAGTAAGAGAACATTTTCCTAGGATAATAATTATGAAGTCTGAGGAGGTAACTAAAGAGAACCCTGTGTAGAATGTACAAAAGCATAATGCGAGGATGAAAATATCTTGAAATTATGAATAATTATGCAATCTAAAGTACAGAGAAGTTTCATGGTTCGTAGCAAAACATCTTTACAATATTATGAGCCTGTGGGGGAATGACAGTTCACAGTAGTTATTTACACTAAATTTCGACTTTCTTCGACCTAATATTTATCGCCATTAAGTCAATAGGTACTTAGTTTTCTCGTGCGGTGTCTCTCCTCCCATGCGATGTCGTACAAGGCGACTAAGGGATAGAACTGTTTAACATCAGACAGATACAGCCCAGATTTCAGCCTATACATGACTCGAGGCAACAATGGTGCCCGGAAAACGGCAATAGGCTCACCCCCTATTACGTGGGACCTAGAACAATGATTGGTGAAATGTGGGTTTAATTCACCTCTGCCTAACCCTCCGGGGATAAAGGCGTGATTGTATGTATGTATGTATGTAGTTTTCTAAAAGGTGTTTCTATAAAATAGCCACAGAGGCTGTCTAATGCAAATAATTGTTTGTAGCTCCCTTTAACTTCCAGTTAAATACACGACTAATTTAGTGATTGTGCTTATCGATTACACCGTAACCCCATATGTACCTATACGACTTATACGAACATAATGCAAACGTTTAACTGAACAATGACGCCCCAGGCGTAGACCGATCATCGATTTAGATATGATGCTGTAAACAGCTCCGTATGGTATCGATATGGATTAAGGCGAAGATGTTTGAGAGCTTTGGGAACTTCTTCTTCTTCTTAGCGTCAATTCCCAGTCGCATCCGAAGCTTTTTTCAGCTCGGAGTCTGGGGTCCGCTTCACCAGTCTTAACTACGGATTTGGCTAGACCTCGATATTTTCCGTGAAGCGATTGTCATCTGACCTCCACAACCCAATGTTAATATTAGGCGATATCGAAGCTTTGCAGTTAGACCGTTGTTTTTGGATTTTTGAGGGCTCCAACTACCCGTAACGACTGCCATAGATGTTCTCATGGCAACCGGGACCTACGGCTTAACGTGCTCTCCGAGGCACGACCAGACCAATGCAAATACTCATATTTCATTCACACAAATATTTGCACTGAGCGGGGATCGAACCCGCGCCTCCTGCGTAGCGGCCGCGTTCACTACCGCTACGCCACAGCTTTAGGAACTTATTGTGTACCAAAGACTAGTACCAATATCGGAACTACAATATGAATTATTACAATACGTTTGCTATGGGTACCACCCACAACTAGTTAAATCAGTCATTCAATCAACAGCCCACTTAGCCGCTTTACTAAACAGCACAATTCAATGACAGCTTCCTAAATGATATTCAGCCATTTGATCAAACAGCTAGGCAAAGGACTTAGATCGATGCTGTTTCTGATGAGTTCGATATTTTTCGTGAAGTGACTGCCATCTGACCACAACCCTTTGGCGATATCAAGGTTCTTACAGGGTCGGCAGAACGAGTGTGACATACCTTGGTGTTGTACACGTTCATAGGCCGCGGTTTCCGTTTCTCATCAGACTTGCTGTGTGCCTATTTGCCATTTTAAATGGTATAAAAAGCTACCTTTTTCAATTCAAGGCCTGAGTCCAGCTGTGTAATGCGATATGCTAATTGATTGATACAGAGTAACTGTTTATATGGACATACATATACCTATTATACTGACTGTTGTAATATCAGTTATCAGCCCTAAACATAGCTTATATCAATGATATATTATAAACTATAGATATGTTGTCCGCACTCTAAAATGGCGACAAAAAAATGATGACTTTTGGTCATCATTTTATGCACCAATCAGAATCGCGACAGTGCGACACCCAAAAAAAAAATTTTTTAATAATATATACATAATAATAAAATATTATTAATATAAATAATAATATAATTCATATAAATTAATAACATTGACGTATTTTTAGAAGTAGCTAATATGTTGTGTTTGCGCCATTTTTGAAAGCCACCATCTTCGTGTATGACGTATCTATAAAAATAATACATCATTGGCTTATATCCTTTCCTTAAGCTCTGGTCTTTGTACCAAATTTCATTAAAATCGGTTGAGTGGTTTTGGCGTAAAAATGTAACAGACAGACGGAGAAGTACCTATGTACAGGCAAGTATGGTATATATTATTTTCTCAAATGAACACCATATTATTAAAGTAAAATTACCGTCATCAATCTTTCAGAATTCATGCCATTTAGTGTTCAGTCAAACCCGCAGTTAAAATTGAAAAGAACCCTAGACTCCAAGGTGAAAGCTTCGGATGTGACTGGGATTAACGCTAGGATGAAGAAGAAGTAAGGTATTTTACCTTACGTATTGTATTAGACGCAATTGCAACTTCCAGACTGAACGTCATTGCATTCATCGTTTGAAACATATCTAAAATATCTTTTCTCAGACCCTCACCTTAAGCAGACGAGACACATAATATTATCCACTCGGTCTCCACCTGATCTTGATAAACTAGTAATACCAGTTATATAAGCCTGCTACTTTAGGAGCATAGGTACTCGGTACTGGTATATTATTGTGGTCATTAATATTGAAAGCTGAGGACTTATATTACATTGTTATAGGTAGGACTACAAGTTTATTGCATACAATGCATACTATTACATAATATACATATATATATATATAATCATATCATAATATTATAATAGGATAACAATTACCCGACTACGACAAAGTCAAAGGAGAGTTATGATTTTGACAAGCTTTGTAATTTACGTATAGAGCATATTTAGATAGAGCGTGATTTTGCAGAAGTCGGGTTTATATTTTGCAATTTGCTACATACTAAGGTGTACACCGTACAAGCATCGGATTGGATCATATATTATAACTAGCTGCCCCGGCGAACTTCGTACCGCCATATTTTCGGCCCGCGTGGTATTCAAATCCCGTTCCCGCTGCACCCTTATCACTTAGGGGGATGAAAAATAGATGTTGGCCGATTCTCATAGATACCGGATAAGCACAAAAAATTTCATCAAAATCGGTCAAGCCGTTTCGGAGGAGTTCGATTACGCACATTTGTGACACGAGAATTTTATAAATATTAGATGAAAACCAATCCTTGTTTCCTTGAGGTAGTGACACATTAGACATAAGAACAGTTATAAATTCATTTTCATTATTATTTCTTAGTAGTTGTTGCCGGAGGCTCTACCCGTGTGGATGTCGGTTATCAAGACCTTCTTCTTAATCCTAGCATTAATCCGAGTCGCATCCGAAGCTTTCACCTCAGAGTCTGGGGTCCGCTTTACCAGTCTAACTGCGGATTTGGCTGGATATCGATATTTTTCGTGAAGCGACTGCCACTGGCCTCCACAACCCAATAATGGTATTGTGCAATATCAAAGCATTATTGCAGCTAAACCAGTTGTTAGACTTTTTAGGGCTCCGTAACTGCCATAGATGTTCGTATGGCAACCGAGACGCGACGGCTTAACGTGCTCTCCGAGGCACGACCAGAACAATGCAAATACCCATATTCATGCATACAAATATTTACACTGAGCGGGGATCAAACCTATTACTCTCCATTTCTCTCTTTTTCAAACCCGTCTCATTCAGTCTGGCACAAGCAGAACCCTTTCAATAAAGTGTGTCGCACTATTGTCTTATTTCTTGTGTCATTGTCTATCTACACTATTTTCTCAAGCCATATCTTGGAATCCATTATAAAGTTTTTTCAAGCTGATATTCAATAATTATATTCCTCGTTAGTTTGTGTGTAACCTCATATCACCCCTCGCTATATAATTATTTTAGTCTTCTAATAAAATGTCTGGAAATATGCCGAATTTGTTGACATTTATGGCTGCTCCGCTCCCTTGAGTAGTAGCGTGATGATGTAGCCTACAACCTTCGTCAATAAATTCGAATCATTAGTTCCTGAGATTAGCGGGTTTAATCAAAAAAAAACAAGCTTTCAGCTTTATAATATTAGTTGGTATCTATAGATAGTGACTACGATCACTTATCCAAGAATATCAATAAACGTTTTAGAATGTAAAGCCTATTGGCCGTTTGGCCCTATTGAATGTTGTAAGTCTACGTGCAGCTGTTTGCTCTGACCTATATGTGGTCAGGGTCAACTTAAACGGATATTATAGTAAACATATCATGGTATATGACTCATATTTTGCCATGACATGCGTACCTACCCACGCTACAAATATTCTCAACAAAAATATAGTTTCAAACTGGTAGCGTATTCTATTTTAGAAGTATTCCATATTGGGCACCCGTTTTAATGGCACCTGAGTTAATGGCACCTAAGGTATTCCACATTGGGCACCTACCGATATTTTTCGCAGGTGCATACACCGTTATTTTCGACTTTCCATTTGAACTAACTTCAAATGAAAATACCAGCGTTTACGGCGGCGGTTTAACAACATTAGTTTTAAAATAAAATCATTGTACTTTTAAAAGTTTTCTCGAATGCGTTCCCGGAAAGAGTTATTTCATATCTACCGAACTGTGATGATAGTGAAAAATATTTGGAATTTAGTTAACGTAAACGAGGACAACTAGGCTTACATTCTAGAACTTTGTTTCCGTTATATCTGTTTCCAGTTGACGAAAAATAGGCATAGTAACTATGGTAACAATATATTCAATGAACTTTCTTGTTTCTATAGATAGAGCTCTTCACTCTATAATAGAGACGATAGAGAAATTGTTATATCTAACTATACCTATAGGTATGTATATTATAAATAAGCTCTATACTATACCATCCTCATATACCTACTCCAATTGACCGCCCTACCTCACTAAACGTAAACAATCTTGATTGACTTTTAATCTTCTTCCTCCTAGCGTTATTCCCAGTCGCATCCGAAGCTTTTTCAGCTCGGAGTCTGGGGTCCGCTTTACCAGTCTTAACTACGGATTTGGCAAGACCTCGATATTTTCCGTGAAGCGATTGCCATCTGACCTCCACAACCCAATGTTAACATTAGGCGATATCGAAGCTTTGCAGCTAGACCGTTGTTTTTGGACTTTTTAGGGCTTACACTACCCGTAACGACCGCCATACATGTTTTTATGGCAACCGGGACCGACGGCTTAACGTGCTCTCCGAGGCACGACCAGACCAATGCAAATATCCATATTTCATGCACACAAATATTTGCACTGAGCGGGGATCGAACCCGCGCCGCGCCTCCTGCGTAGCGGCCGCGTTCACTACCGCTACGCCACGGAGGCTTGATATGACTTTTAATATATTTTACAACACACCTGCTCATAACAGTGATATTATTTTACCGCAATTAAGCACGGAATGACACCTATTATAAAACTGTGACTTTTTCATTACTATTATTCACAAAAGTGAGTTATAGATTCTTTTTTAAATTTTATAGGAAGTGTCTATAATTGTCTATGTTCTTAAAAAAGTTTTGATACAAAAAATAACGTGTTTAATAGTACGAATAAATTAATACGCCTATTGTGTGGTCATTTGATGCATTTTCGTATTTAAATAAATAATTTCAACTTGTAATACTTGTGTATTAGACAAAATGTTCACTCAAATTTAACTTTTTTTTTTCTCTAAGTACAGAAAAAAAAACAGTAAAAAAAAGTTAAGTTCAAACCTCATTTTTTTTTAAATATGGTCGACCGCCATTGTTAAATGCGCGCGCATAGGAAAACGAATTAATTTGTAGTATTGTTTATTTAGTATTTGTAGTATTATTTTATTCGCAAGTGTGTTGTAAAACGTCGTATGGCACGTGTGAGCATGATGATTACCGTCCTCGGCTGTCTTAAGACCCTCGCCTGGCGGCTCGGGTCTCAATGGCGCCTCGGCGGTAATCACCAACGTTGCTCACTTGTACCATAATGTACTATTATTTATAAATTTTAGGTATATATCAATATTTTATCTGTTTAGAAACTCAATTTCAAGGCTAATAACTAATAACTGAAATCGAACCACTAGTTAGTTAGCCTAGTTTATTTGTTTAATGTATGTATTTATAAAAGTCGTTACAAGCTTGTTTTCCTTTAGTTAAGTACCTAATAAATTGGAGTATAGATACTATTTCCATGAATGTATGATTGATTTGTGTGTACATAAAGAAATAAAATAAATAAACAGCATTTTCTTAATAAGCATACAACATACATAATATTCACGCCTGTAAAGCCCCAGTTATGCAGAGGCGTATTAACACTTACTCCTAAAAATTGTTAACCTTTAACAAATCATCATCATCTGCATGTAGACGCATTTTCCTTATTGCATCCGAGGCCAAGCTGACCTCGGAGTTCAGGGTTCGCCTTCCGGCTCTTCTTCGTCAACCTAAAACAAATGGTATTCTAAATAACCTTACTTAGGTACAAGCTCTAGCTATATTTAGCTGACAATCTGTTTCAATTTTGATTCAGGGGCCATTATAGACAAAACCGTTTATTTGAGTACACAACGCGAATACTGAAATTGAATTCGCGGCATCCACATCAATTAAGTATGATCCAAGTTTATACATAGGTATACAAGTATTACTCGCACGCGTCTGGCGTAGCAAAAACTTGAACAAATCCATACTAATATCATAAACGCGAACGTAACTCTGTCTGTTACGTTTTCATGAAACCACTGAAGGGATCTTGATGAAATTTTGGACAGACATGGATTATAGCTTGGAAACTGACATAGGATACCTCGTATCGCGAAAAAGGTGTTGAAGGTGAGGAAATAGGACATAAAAGTTTGGCATTTTAAAAGATATCCTGAATAATTTTGGAACAAAGATGGACGGACATAGGCTATGTTTGGTCCCGATTGCTAATATGGATGCAGGCGGAGCCGCAGGCAGCAGCTAGTGTACCTACTAAATAAGTATTCAATACCAGCAAACGCACGTGCCAAAATGCTGAACAGACTAACAATAAAGATATTATGAACCATCATAACGACACATTACAGTTGGAATTCGTTTGACAGGTGGAAAGTAGGAGTGGAGTTATTTTGTGTTTACGCTATGTGCTTATAATTTTTATTACATTATCTCATACGGTTTCGCGTCGTTAATTTTAGTCACGGTATTTGACGACCACTGTAAACATGGTCTAATATAACCATCTAATAGGTTGCACTGATGTTTTAATTTCATTTATTTTTATTTACAACTAGACGGCAATTGTGTGTTGGTTGGCGAAATGTGGGTGTTAATACATCTCTGCCTACCCCTTCGGGGATTTACAGGCGTGAGTGAGTGTTTTTTAAATTATTTTTTTTTATTTAACTTCATGCACAAAGTACAATGGTGGACTTAATGCCGTAGGCATTCTCTACCAGTCGACCATAGGGCGGTGCACAGCTATAACGAGGCAGGCACAAAACATTTAATGCTCAAAATTTCAAATAATATCAAAACTCATCAATCAGTACAGATTAATTTAGAAGGATTCCAGTAACAGGATATTCCTACCTACCCTTCCCATGTAGGTATATAATCTAATAGGTATATAATCTAATAATAAGTTTTTATGATCAATTAACAAAGTTACCAATTAAACAGGTAATATTGTGCGCATTACCTTACAGTAAATCTTTTACAGTTGGGGAAAATAACATAAGGTATAATATAAATAGAAAATTACATACCATATCTACATATTGTAGGACCATAGATTTATTTGACTGTAATTATGTATTACAGAACAATTTTATATTGACATTTGATAGTTTTACACTATCGAAATCTTTGCAACGACAGGTTGCAAATGTACTAGGCAACTTTCTGTCTAATAACATAGCTTTTATTGAGCGACATAATAATAACAATACTGACATAGTGGATAATTTTATCCAAAATAAGTGACAGGACTTCTTGACAATAGATAAAAAATCTAGCAACGTTTTTTACAATATGTCCCAATGTACTGGACATGGTCATACGGCCTTTGAGACAGTCGAGTCTCCCGTATGCAATTTAAATAGTAAAAATAAGATATTAAACCTGGTGCACCAGAATGTTGAGGGCTTGATAAAGGGCAAAGAATTGGAATTGGAGTTGCACATGACCCTTAAAAATATCGATATTTTTTGTGTAACTGAGCATTGGTTGAAAGACCATGAGATCATGTTCAACTTCAAAAAGCACCAGGTCGCAAGCTCGTTCAGTAGAAGAAATTTCAAACGTGGAGGCAGCCTAATAATTATTAATAAGAATATAAAATTTAAAGAACGTAAAGACTTAGTAAGCCTCTCTATTGAGCGAGTTATTGAGATAGCGAGTATTGAGTTTGAGCAGTTCATTGTATTAAGCGTATACAGCCCCCCGGACGCGCCCTATGCAAGATTTGAAGAAAGGATGGAAGAAGCGCTTTTTAAATGCCGTTACTCCAAAAAGGCAATAATAGTTTGTGGAGACTTCAATGTAAATATTTTAGAAAACACCCTAGTGCCAGTAGAGAGAAACAAAATGTTAAATCTGTTCAAGTCCTTTAATCTTATTAATATGTTCTTGGAACCTACCAGAATAACTGCAACTAGTGCCACATGTATTGATAATATTTTCACAGATATTAAACCAATTAATAAATGTATTGTGGATGCGGTAGGCTCGGACCACCGTGGTCAATTAATATCCTGTAAGAGAAATAATTGTAAAGTTAGTAAAAAGGAAATTAAATTTGTGCCGATTAACCAGCATCGTTTAGACTCTTTTAAAGAAAGTATAGTGAATAAACTACCCGACTTGCCCTCGTATACTAGTGTAGAAGAGTCTTATGTGGATCTAATTAACCTAATCAATACTGAGTTTGGGAGAATTTTTACCTCAAAAACAATATCGATTGGCGAGCGTCCTATTTTCAGTGACTGGGCAACGACGGGAATCTATAGAAGTAGGAGGAGATTGTTTGATCTGTATTCTGAAAAATCATACAATTTCAACCCTGCTTTTCAGAATTATGTTAAAAATTACTCCAAAATATTCAAGCGAGCCTGTTCCTTTGCGAAGTCAAACTTCATTAAAAAGAAAATAGCGAATTCTGTTAATAAAATTAAGACTACTTGGAACATAATAAATTCTGAATGTGGGAAATCTTCATCAGTTGCAAGAGATTTCCATTTAAAAATAGAAGATCGCCATGTCACGGAGGACATGGAAGTTGCGACAGAGTTTGAAAATTTTTTTACAAACATTCCCTTATTGACAACCAAAACTCTCCAGTCGTCTTCCACCTCCGCCGAGTCATTGCTTATGGAATCAGTAAAAAAATGTGAGGACACTTTCGTATTCTCAGTTGTTAATAGCAAGGATATCACCAAAGCGTTTAAATCTATTGATATTAAAAAGACCGCGGATCTATGGGGATTATCAGTCAAAACTGTATCAAGTATTATTGATGTCATTGCTCCCCACCTAGCAACTGTGTTTAATGACTGTGTCAGCAACGGTATATTTCCTGATTTAATGAAACATAGCAAAGTCATACCTTTGTTCAAGGCTGGCAGCACCACAGATCCTTCTAATTTCCGACCCGTTTCTGTGTTGCCGACCTTGAGTAAGGTATTTGAGAAACTAATTCTAGGACAGATGCTAACCCATTTTGGTGAAAACAAACTGCTTCATGATAAGCAGTTTGGGTTTACTAAAGGACGTTCGACCACCGATGCTGGTGTAGAATTATTAAATTGTATTCACAAAGCCTGGGAAGATAAGCATGATGCATTGGGTGTCTTCTGTGATCTATCCAAGGCTTTCGATTGCGTCCACCATGACACATTAATCAGGAAATTAGAACATTACGGAATAAGGAACAAGGCTCTCGATCTTCTGACTTCATATTTGAACAATAGAATTCAGAGGGTCGATGTTAACGGTACACGCTCAGTAGGATCTGTGGTTTCGATGGGCGTTCCACAGGGTTCGATACTAGGACCATTTTTATTCTTAATTTATATAAACGACCTCCCTTACTACGTAAGAGACAAAAATAGTATTATTTTATTTGCTGACGATACTTCGTTAATATTTAAAATTAAGAGGCAACTAAACAATTATGACGAAGTGAATAGTGCACTAACAAGAGTGGTCCATTGGTTTAGTACAAATAATCTTTGCCTTAATGGGAATAAAACTAAATGTATTAAATTTACCCTACCTAATGTTGAACAGGTGGAAACCAATGTACAACTCAATGGTCAGGTGTTGAACCTTGTGGAATCAACAGTGTTCTTAGGTTTAAGTATTGATGCCAAACTGCAGTGGGGATCACATATTGATAAAATAGCCAGTAGATTAAGTTCAGCTTCCTACGCTGTAAAAAAGATTAGGACTCTGACAGATGTGGATACGGCTAGAATAGTTTATTTCAGTTATTTTCATAGTATTTTGAGCTACGGAATTCTCCTTTGGGGTAATTCCGCGGATTTGAATACAATATTTATATTACAGAAGCGGGCTGTGCGAGCTATTTATAATTTGGGCCCAAGAGTCTCCCTCAGAGAAAAGTTTAAAGAAATAGACATTCTGACCGTAGTGTCACAATACATTTTCGAGAACCTAATGTATGTAAGGAAAAATATTTCCAAATTTCCAAAAATTTGTGACAGGCATAACGTAAATACGAGACATAAAAACAATCTTGTAGTCTGTGATAGTAGACTCCAAAAAATTAGTAATTCTTTCCAGGGTAACTGTATACGCTTTTTTAACAAGCTCCCTAATGAAATTAGGGATTTACCTATAAATAAATTTAAAAATGAAGTTAAGAGGAAATTGTGCCAAAAAGGCTATTATAAAATACAAGAATATTTAGATGATAAACTTGCTTGGAATTGAGCTGTTCACTCATGCATGCTTCTCAAACAAATGATTGTATTTAGACTAAGTAGACTAAGCATTTTTTGTAAATAGACCAAAAAAAAAAAAAAGCCCGCTGAGTTTCTTGCCGGAGTCTTCTCAGGCCGGGGCCGCGTTTCGAACCGGTGGTCCATTTGCTAAGCTAGTCTTTAGTACATATATGTATATTATTGACGTTTTGTAAGTGCCGTTTTGATGGTCTATACAGAATAAATGATTTTTGACTTTGACTTTGACTTTGAATATAATAGGTGGGCGGCCGTACGAATCATTCTTCTTCTAACAAAACTTATTAAACATATTTTCTACTGGAAGTATTATTCTGCAAGCAACGTGGTTCGTTCCCTTCGGGGAAAGCCGTAAAAACACACACCCCACTGCTTTATTACACATTACATATACATATGGCTAATAAAAGCGACCTAGCCAGCGTTGTTTGTGTCGACGGATATTGAGTTTTCTCTTGTTTAGCAGTTTGTCAATAAAGTTATGCCCAATACACACAACTCAATTTGATCACAATTTACAATCGAAAAAGTACCTACCTAAAACAGTATTCAATAGACAGAGTACAAAAAAAATACATCCAAAGATAAACACAGAAAATATTATCCTACTAATATTATAAACGCGAAAGTTTGTAAGTATGTATGGATGAGATCATTGTATGGATGTATGAATGTTTGTTACTCTTTCACGTTAAAACTACTGAATGAATTTTCATGAAACTTTACAATAATATAGCTTAAACATCAGAATAAGACATACTTAGGCTATATATCACCGATGAACGGGATCAGACTTCCACGCGGGTGAAGCCGCGGGCAACAGCTAGTAATTTATAAAATACTTGTGTTGTTTAATTATACTTACGTTATGAATCTCACCTCCGGCAACCGACGGCCCACAGACAGGCGTTTAGCCCCGCCCGTCATAACCCCCCCATCAGCTCCGGCGGTATCCGTGGGGATTTTTCGCACGATAAAAAAAAGGATAACCACACTATGAAACAAAATATGACAAGAGGAAATATTTTATTTATTGTTGTTTAATTATACTTATGTTATGAAGTTCAATATTACCAGCTTCAAAAAACTTAGTTAAAAGCGTTTTATCCACTGAGGGCTTTAGTTTTCTCTGTGTTCAACGGTGAGGAACACCCGTGGCGCCATCGCCTAAACTAGTTAAGATAACACAATAAAACGTAACTGTAAATTAGCTCCTCGTTTTACAAGTAATAAATTTAATGGACCCCTACGAGGGGTGAGTTGTGCACTGGTGCTTAAATTTAAGTCGTTGACAATTCCTTGACGAGTTGGCAAAGGGATTACAAAGTTAGAATTTTAACTCAGACTGATTGGCAAAGAGTTTAGTGGGGGTCCATACACCCCCCGGCTGAAGAAAAACGTGAAATCAAATACTATAAAAATCAAAGTCCCAACTGACTTAATGATTACACACAGCCTGAGTCGTAGAGACTGGAAAATTGGCCTGGAGATGCACTAAGAAAGGATTTAGGTATTTAAACCCTTATGGTCGTTCACATTACTATTAGAACTATCGGGAACAGCGCCGAAATATCGGAAACTCCAAACAATACATGGTAAATATCCCGATAGTTCTAATAGTACCTAATAAGAAAGGATTTTTTGACATTCAACCCTTAAGTAGGTACATTGCTGATAAATCTACCAGTCATATATTATACTAGCCTTTCGCCCGCGGCTCCGCCCGCGTGGATCTCTTGTCTTCGGTTCTAATCAACCGATTGCAATCAAACAAACGTAAGATTTTAAGTCTGAACAAGACCTTTCTAACAATAAAAACTGCATCAATATCCGTTCAGTAGTTTTTGCGCCCATCGCGTACAAACATTTTCAATTTACAATCTAAAATTTTTATAATAGTAAGTATAGATTTTAATCGGCAACGTCTACAAGATTAATTTATGCTCCAATGAACTGCCTGTTGATCTTCACTATAATAATTGTCTGGCATTTCAATTACAAAGCAATAAATCCAATAAAAATTAAACGGCTACGAGTACAAGTAGCACTAAAAATAATTATTAAACACACAACATGATGTCATCTTCATTTTAGCTTTGTTCCGGTTGTATCTCGGATATGCCGGTAACATGATTCCGCTTTCACGGGAGCAGAGCGGAGCTCCCGCATTAGCCTTCATGGTTATTTTTTATAAATCTCTAGAAATAGAAGTTTCGCAAAGCTATCCGCAAATATAGACCAAAATCCTTTTTATTTTACACATTGCCGGTGGAGCAGCTGACGTTTTAAATAATAGCATACATTACCTAAGCCGTCTATAGAATACCTGAATTATACAGAAGATATTATGTATCGTCACTAAAAGAAATAAACTAGGTATGTGCCACGTTTTGTAGGTAGCTTTGTAAGTAAGACAGATGCTGACGGACAGATCGATCTGATGCTGACTGTACAGGTTCGTAAGTAAATTACGAACAGGTACAGTCAGCATCAGTTCGATGCAAAGATGCAAAGTACTCAAAATCATCTTATTACCAAATTATGAAGACCTACTCTGCTACTCAACATCAATCTGATGCTGACTGTACCCATCAGTCACTCCCGTCCATTTTGCGGACTTATTGTTAAAACAAACAGACATTAATGAAACATGTATTGTGCAATATTATATTTGCTAATGTAATTTTTTATGCTATGCCCAGGGGGCCACTCAAAAATCATGTCGTGTAATCAACTTTTACTGCACATATTGGCTTAGATATTCCCCGAGGGATCAAGGGGCGCGAGTGACGTCACCGGGGTCCAATATTCTTATAAGAATATCAATTCATATTGATGACTTACGAACTAATGACAAGCTATGCGAAGTGTACAAAGACGTCTACTGTTATGAGGTTATCGATATGTGCACTTGTATGCATGAGGTCAGGTAGAAGGTGCTATTCTTAGGTTTATCTGTTAGGAATTTCTCAATAATCTTCAGGTAAAATACTTGTAGGTATCTCCTATTAGACGTCAATTAAAACTTTGCGTCACATGGAGTCTGTCAAGACATAAATAGGTACACCATTATACCTTTTTTTTTTTTTATCGTGCGAAAAATCCCCACGGATTCCTCCCCCGCCGGAACCGGAGGAGGAGGTTATGTCGGACTCGAACCGACTAAAACGCACGCCGACTGTGGGCCGTCGGTTGCTGGAGGTGAGATTGTCGTAGCCATATCCCTCGCACCCCGGCCGACCCAGGGCCATATCTCTCGAACTGGCCCTCATCCGGTGTGGGGACCACGGAGTCCCCAACTCGCCCCCGGGTAGGTACACCATTATACCTATTAGTATTGCTCCCAATTGCATCGAAACCTCGGAGGTCTGAATCCAATTACGTTTTCTCCTCCTATTGGCATGGCTTCTTCTTTATCCTAGCATTAAGTAATCTCAGTCGCATTCGAACTTTATTTTATTTTCATATTTAAAAGTATCTCTAAGCTATCAAATTCGCCCGTTGCAGTGAGAATATCCTGTTTACAATCCAGTCGGTACTGTCTGTTGACAGACAAATGACAAACAAATATGTATTCAGTCGATGGACAGCAGTAAGCCTACACACTGTGCTAAGAGTCACGATTTCGATTCCCGATCGACGTTTGTGCAATCATCTCTTGCAGTAGAAGTACCTACCTAGTGGAAATTTGCAGCTATTTTGTTACTACTTGTGGTTTTGCTCGTTTTCTCTTTTTTTTGGTGCGCTTAATATTGGACAAAGAACTGTAAGACGAATAACTGAAGGAAAATATGGCGAGACTGACACAGAAGAAAATAAACTTCACACACCAAAAAAGAGAAAACGAGCAGAACCAGTCGTGTCAAAACGGCCTTCATAGCGTGCCGCATCTATAAAGTAACTAGCTGTCCCGGCGAACTTCGTACCGCCATATTTTTTCCGTTCCCGCTGCACCTATTTTCTCATCCTTTAAACCCTCCCTGGACACCCACGAATATTTCAAGACTAAAATTAGCCAAATCGGTTCAGCCGTTCTTGAGTTATAAAATAACAACGAAAAGTGGCATTGATTTTTATATATTAGACTAGCTGTCCCGGCGAACTTCGTACCGCCATATTTTTCCCGTTCCCGCTGCACCTATAAACCTTCCCTGGACACCCACGAATATTTCAAGACTAAAATGAGCCAAATCGGTTCGTGCGTTCTGGAGTTATAGCGTCAGGAAGGAAAACCCGACTTATTTTTATATAGTAATTATAATATTATAACTATAAACTTATGAAGTCTTGAGCTAAGACGTCAGCCCTTGTAGACAAGTGGCAATACGTTTTGTCGAATTGGCAAGAATTTGAATAATGAACGGGATTGACTTACTTAGACGACTGTCAAACTGTCATAAATGTCAAAATACATTCATCATTTTGTTCTACAATACGACCAACGAATGGCCACTTGTATAGGGGACTGATTTGTTATTAAGAAATCAGAGTTTCTTCAGGCACCGGGCTACGGGCAAGTGATAAAGAAGAAGATTTATTTTTATCAAGTCTTACTTCGGATATGTTCGTAGCAAGCATTTAACTTGGATAGGGCGGTAAACTAGAATGCAAGTTCGGCGTAGAACACGACTCAACCAGTAGTTTGAAATAATAATTTTCCTTATGATAGCTTACTGGCAAAGTTTGCTCGACAAATGTGGCATAAGAAAATATGTTCCTGGGGAGAAAAAATAAGAAACGTGTAATCCGGAAATCTACAATATAAGATTTTTATTCTTCTTCCTCTTAGCGTTAATTCCCAGTCGCATCCGAAGCTTTCAGCTCGGAGTCTGGGGTCCGCTTTTGCCAGTCTTAACTACGGATTTGGCTAGAACTCGATATTTTCTGTGAAGCGATTGCCATCTGACCTCCACATCCCAATGGTAACATTAGGCGATATCGAAGCTTTGCAGCTAGACTGTTATTTTTGGATTTTTGAGGGCTCCAACTACCCGTAACGACTGCCATAGATGTTCTTATGGCAACCGGGACCGACGGCTTAACGTGCTCTCCGAGGCACGACCAGACCAATGCAAATACCCATATTTCATGAACACAAATATTTGCACTGAGCGGGGATCGAACCCGCGCCTCCTGCGTAGCGGCCGCGTTCACTACCGCTACGCCACGGAGGCTGTCTATAATATAAGATTTTTATTCTCTTAAAATATTACAACCCCCCTAGACAAGTGGCAATTCGTTGCTCGGGTATCATGGAATAGAATGGCGAATGTATAGGATTTGACGTTTCGGACATTCGTTGACGCCTGTCATATACGTCAAATCCCATACATTTGGCATTCTATTCTACTAAACGCCGGGAAAGAAAATTCTGTCTTCCAGAGTAGGATCGTACGCTTAAATTTTTGAGGGGATTTCCACACTATAAAAATGTAGGTAAATTAGCTTTCACGTTAATAAATATTAGCCGTGTGGTTAACCTCGGGACTCGGGACATTAAAAAGTGTCATTATAATAATTGACATTAATTAGCCCCTAAAACTGGCCGCGCGAAACTTCACGCAGGCACTTAATAGACTAACCCCTATTGTTACGCAGGCTCACGTTCTGCTAACAAACATAACATCACAAAGGCAGACTTTCTCTTTAAAATGATAATTTTAATAGATAACATTGTCACACTATGAGATTCTTTCAACAACAGTGCATCAACCAGCATGAGTTGGTTTGGGCATTCTTAATGCTTCAACATGCGAGTTCCATGCATGAATCATCAGAAACCAGTGGCGAGGGGTCCCAATAACTCGATGCCTTCCAGCTTCCCTAATGGGTTGCTTGGTGCATGCAAACTAGATCGAGATAAGTTCTTTTTTCACCGGCAATTTGCACCCTTTGCCACTATCAGGAACAAAGATACTTACGGTTTACCACCTTCTCTTCCTCCTAGCGTTAATTCACAGTCGCATCCGAAGCTTTTAGGCTCGGAGTCTGGGGTCCGCTTTACCAGTCTTAACTACGGATTTGGCTACACCTCGATATTTTTCGTGAAGCGATTGCCATCTGACCTCCATAACCCAATGGTAATATTAGGCGATATCGAAGCTTTGCAGTAAGATCGTTGTTTTTGGACTTTTTAGCGCTCCAACTACCCGTAACGACTGCCATAGATGTGCTTATGGCAATCGGGACCGACGGCTTAACGTGCTCTCCGAGGCACGACCAGACCAATGCAAATACCCATAGTTCATGCACACAAATATTTGCACTGAGTGGCGATCGAACCCACACGGCGTAGATGCCGCGTTCACTACCGCTACGCCACGGAGCTGTCTTACCACCTTAGTAGTTCCAAAAAGGAATTGAATGATCTAATACCCACAACAAAAACCAGATTTAGAAGTAATGGCTGACATATTGAGGGCAAGATCACCTTAAATCCAACAAAGATAGGAAGTTTATGTGACCCTGATGTTTTCACTGAGAAAATTGACAATGACTTGCAGGTTCCATAATGGTGATGTAATTTAGAGAAGCGTACAACGTCCGGTCATTTTAATTCAATATAACAACATGTAAATAAAAAAGTATTTACCTTAAATGGACTATAATGGATAGCCAGTGTACCGTGAATGGAATTCTAATGTGCTTATGCTGTGGTGGACGAGATTTTACATTTGACGACATTTTATGTGGGAAAACGCGTTATATTGTGTGAATGCTCGCTTTTATATTTATGTGCGCACGTTACACTTTTAATACTGTACATCTATACCTCAGACTAAAAGAATAGTTTTAGTCTGAGATCTATACTTAATGCTTTGACTTTTTAAAGCATTCAAAGAATAAGCAAGACAAAGACGAGTTGTCTAAAATGAAACCATTTTCATAACACTTTACGGTGAATAAAACGATTAAAGTGAATTCGTCACCCGCGACTTTCTCGACTTTTTCACGAAGACAACAATATCCGAAACAATGAAAATTGTTGAAAGTAAGCCAAGCTACTGAATGAACTAACTGACGTGACGTTCGAAGCCCGGGGTCCGCTAGACCCCTTTTCTTTCCTTCTCCAATACACACAATCTTGGACATCTCACACGTGCACTGCAGCATATTCAATACATAGATCGCTCTATCAACGGCCATGCGAACGGTGGAAGTCAAATTGACGTGTCCTATATTAAAAAAAAAAAAATTCTTCACAGCCATTTAAAAGGCAGGTCTATTATGGTTTCATAGACATGCCCTTTTGAATGCCTTTTGACCTATCCGGTATTTTGAGGTCACAAATAATACCATACACCTGACGTCACTTGGCCACCGCGGTCTCCAATCCTTAACATGGGAAGGAAATCTATAAAAAAAAATCAAGTTTTTGAGCAATTAAAGATTCCATACGTAGATATGCTGTTATTTTTATTATTTCGCACTTCCCCCGCTCAATTATTTATAACATCACAGCCGTGGAGTTTCCAAAAATTGTTTTTCATGCAAAACTTGTCCTGACAAAAACGAACACAATAAAAAAGATACACCTACTTATCCAATTTAATGCAATAAACGTGGACGTAGGCAGCACAAGTGTGACGCCCCTGGTGTTCCACACGTCCATAGACCACGGTTGCCACTTTCCATCAGGTGGGCCGTGTGCTTGTCTGCCACCTGAGTGGTTTACTACTGCATTACTAAGTTCTTTTTGTAGAAAAGTCAAGTTAATTGAGGGCTCTGTATTGTTTTATACATCAACAGTCTTGTAAGACTGCGAGGTCATAGCCACGTGATCTCTTAATGCTGTATTTTCACACCTACACCCACGTAAGTTAGCAGTTTAGCACCCGCCTACTAGAAAAGCTATAGATATGGCTTGACCTACTCTTTAATCTACAGGTTAGCACATACTCGTATATGTTGATGTGGAAAACGATTCGAGACTTCCTACGCTAAAGATACGAACTATTGTTTGTGATAAGGTTAAATTTACTACTTTAGATTAACGCTATTCAATGCGACAGACAATTGCTAGGAGGTAGGACACGACGGTATATTCGCCCTAATCGAGCAGTCGGACTGGCGAAGTACCTCCGACCTACAGAATACCGCGGCTAAAACCTCGTGTTGTGTTGTGTTCTTGCCGGTGAGTAGGGTAGCCACTCAGACTAAAATAATAATATTATTATTTTAGTCTGAGGGTAGCCAGAGCTCATTGGAGAGGTTTTGTGCTGTCAGTGGGAAGACCAAAAGCTTGTCCTGCTTGTCTTGCACTCGTCCATAGGCCACGGGAAGAAAGAAAATGCATTTATTGCAAACACAACGCGCATTAGATACATTAATATATATCTACACATAAAATAAAAAATAAAACACAACAATCAGGCATCATGGCAGCGGGTGGCAACTCAAAAACCTCATACCTACGCCGCTGGTTACACTATTTGTTTACATAACATACTTTATGTACTTACTTGCTGGTGTACACCCTCATGTCTTGGTCTTGGACCGTATGTGGTCCAAGGTCCAAGACTAAGCGGTTCGGCACCTTTCTTTGTGGTACCAGAAAGACCTTGTATAGATATCTTTACCAACAAACATGTCCTAATACAGGCTCCGTGGTGTAGCGGTAGTGAACGCGGCCACTACGCAGGAGGCGCGGGTTCGATCCCCGCTCAGTGCAAATATTTGTGTGAATGAAATATATGTATTTGCATTGGTCTGGTCGTGCCTCGGAGAGCACGTTAAGCCGTCGGTCCCGGTTGCCATGAGAACATCTATGGCAGTCGTTACGGGTAGTTGGAGCCCTCAAAAATCCAAAAACAACGCTCTAACTGCAAAACTTCGATATCGCCTTAATGTTAACATTGGGTTGTGGAGGTCAGATGACAATCGCTTCACGGAAAATATCGAGGTCTAGCCAAATCCGTGGTTAAGACTGGTAAAAAGCGGACCCCAGACTCCGAGCTGAAAGCTTCGGATGCGACTGGGAATTAACGCTAAGAGGAAGAAGAAGATGTCCTAATACATGTTTGTATAGTAAAACCAACAATTCCGTGAGCTAAAGGAGGCCGGCACCATCCCTTCAATATTATCAAATCGTGCTATTTTTTTTAATTAAGACCTGGAATTCCTTACACGTGTTTGCCTTTTCCTTTCTTTTTTTTTTATCGTGCGAAAAGTCCCCACGGATACCCCTCCTATACGGATAGCCGGTGGAGGTTATGTCGGACTTGAACCGACTAAAACGCACGCTGTCTGTGGGCCGTCGGTTGTCGGAGGTGAGGTAGTCGTAGAAATATCCCTCGCAACCCGGCCGAGCCTCTTCCTACAATCCCGGGTCCTTTAGCGAGACGTGAAAAATTTAGATGGAGCTGTCAAGCTGAGTCCCACCATTGTAACCCTCTTTACCGAGACTTTGCCTTCAGGTTACCATCAGACGAGGTGAAGTCAAATTGACGTGTCTTATATTTAAAAAAATTATAGTTCTAAACATTTGCAGCCATTTTTCCGATTTTAGCCACTTCACGGAATCGTTGGTTTTAGGTACTATTTAATCTAGAATAATGATGTCTTCTGAAATATGGACAGAATTTCAGCGCTATCTAGCCCTAGATATCTATGTTAAAAAATTAACACTCAGTCCAATACAAATATACGTATTTGTACAGTGTGGGAATCAAACCAGCTACTTCTGACTTGGCAGTCGAATGTCCTAACACTACTCCACGAAGCCATCATCAGATCAACATCAGGTGAGGTGAAACCATATTGACGCACACCACATTCCACGAAGCCATCATCAGGTCATTGAAATACCTAAAGTTCCATTACAGAAAAGTAAGTGACGGAGATGGTAGGTCTTTAATTCATACTTACTGACAATTAAAGTAAACGTCGCACTTAATGAACATTAATAAGATCTTTTAAAGACTCATTTCCGGCCCGACTTTTTGTCATTCACAGCCCGACTTAAGGCCACCTCTCCACCGGAGATGTGCTATGCTGCGTTGCTATGGATGTGTTTGATATCCACCAATCATAATATTCATTGGTCACATAGCATAGCACTGGTGGAAACGGATTCAGCTAAGCCATATCACTATCACTACATTATTATAAAACAAAGTCGCTGTCGTTATCTGTCCGTCCCTCTGAATCTTCAAAACTACGCAACGGATTTAGAAAACGGTTTTTTTTAATAGATAGAGTGATTCAAGAGGAAGGTTTATGTATAATACATGCATAATATTGTAGAGAAAAACTGATAAATTTAGAGATATGTAGCGGGAACGGGATCAGATAATATGGCGGTACGAAGTTCGCCGGGTCAGCTAGTTTTATATATACAAAGATGCGTTCTTGTGCGATTGATGTGTGCTGTGGATGTGTACTGTGGATGCGTGCTATGGAATGAATGACTATGAACGAATGCAGACGTTTCCTTACTATCAATACATAGCATAGCTCGAGATGCGCATCTTTCTCGCACAGCTACATTGCGGCGGCGCATCTTCGTAGCGCATCTTCCTCGCACAGCTACCTAGCGTAGTATTGGTGGAAACGGTCACATATTTTCGTAGCGTAGATTTCACATGTTCGCAGCATAGCTGCATGGCACATTTTCGGTGCCCTTAAGGCTGCCTTTCCACCAGATATGTGCTATGCAGTTATACTACGAGGATGGGAAAGCTAAGCTATGAAACAATGTGACCGTTTCCATCACAAATATCCGAGTGTCCACTGTGCTATGCTATGTAGCGTAGCGAGTAAGATGTGCTATGAAGACGCGCAGCTCGAACTATGCGTTGTACACATTCAAAGCACGCATCTTTCTGTATAAAAAAGCTTAGCTGAAGCTCTTTCCAACAGTGCTATCACCGTCAAGCGGGCACTTAGTCAAGTGCTGTATGTATACTGTCGGATGGGGAACAGACTTATCCCTTAGTTGCCTTCTACGACACTCATAGAAAGGGATGGGGTGGCCCTATTCTATAAAAGGACACGGGATGTTGTCACTCAAATATATTTTTCAGAACAAAGTCATAGTTATAATATAATAATAATAATATTCTACAACATTCTACACAAGGCTTTTTTTTTTGTAAATACATACCTATTATACATAGAAACACCCAGACCAATGCAAATATTTATATTTCATGCATACAAATATTGGCACTGTGCGGGGATCGAACCCGCGCCTCCATAACCGCGCCGAACATGAACGCGCCGCCAGCTTAGCTGAACCTCTTTCCAACAGTACTATGCTATGTGGACCCATGAATGTGATTGGTGAATATCAAACGCATCCATGGTAACGTAGCAAAGCACATCTCTAGTGAAAAAACCTTTCACGTAGCTCGTATTTTTATAAGTACAGTGTTAGTCAAGATTAATTTTACCCAATTGTGTGATGCCAAAGAGAGTAATGTGCTTATCAGTCTACCTGTATACTTATGTGGTTTATTTTCTGCCTTCGTGACACTTCAGCGATATTGTGAGATTATTGGGAATTGTCAATGGATTATTGGGAGCTGTCAGTTGATCTTAAATAGACAATTTGTCTCTAAACCTGGTTGCCACCAAATCCGCAAGACTTATGAGGCCCATTAAGACCTTCCAGGGGGACCCTGATGAAAGATCTGGGTCAATCAACCAGATTGATGGACGAGATTTTCCTTTTGGTGATTGGGAGTCAGATGCTGTCGTCATTATCATTAAACAGCAGTTGTTCTCGTAAAAGTGAAGGTAATAGGAGAGCGGATCCCAATCCCTGAAGTACAACTCTGAATGACCAATTAAGACTGTTTCCTTGGAGAAATTTGATAAAATGCTCATTGGTCATTTTTCCTTACCTTCTTTTCCTTCACTTCTATGTTCAAAAAATTTAGATGTCAACCTCCTTATATTTCAATTTAAGGGTCACTTTGCACAAATTGTCAAAAGTTGTATCAGAACCTATTCAAATCATAGTTACCTATGTACCTAGTAGTCCTGGTAGTCATAATTTTAATCAAGACATAATTTTATCACAGTCTAATAAACACTTTCGAATTCAATAACTAACTTATCGATTTATAGAATTATACCAAATCTATTGAATATGATTCGATATACTGTAGTAATTTATTGTATAATATTATTATGTAACTATAGATCAACAAACCTTAACCACAAGCTTGGTGGTTACAAAAATATAAAACGGACAGAGTTTTTGTAGGCGTTCAGAGATGTGCTGTTATTTATTGGACATCGGATTACGGACAATGTATTTTCAGTTTTTCTGTTCAGAAAATTCATAGCACTATGATATTGTGTTTTTGGAAGATTATACCTTTAAAATAAAAGGCATTAATTTTATTCTACAAATAATGGAACAAATAAGAGACGCATGGAAAATTTATTATAAGGTACAATTCGATCCCTTAATCAGTGTTTAAAATAGAAACTTAAACGTTATTTATAATAGAAAATGTTGAAAAGTTTTTGATGGAAATGAGCAGCTTCAAGTAAATGCTAGCAAGTATAACTCATTACCTATATAGCCAAGATAACCGGCTAAAGGCGGCCATGTTGCCTTCCATTTCTATTCTGTTTACATGGACCAGCTGTGCTGGCCCGCCTCGTAAAAACTGAATTGTAAACAGAATAAAACAAGTATTTTTAATATCTCTAGTTACTAAGTTCCATCCTCGCATATTTTTATAACTTCTTTAAAACAAGGACTGGTATTATTAAAATCAACTTTTCCGTTTATAAACTTCTTTAATTACATATCTATATAAACATCAGCCAATTGAATTACAACTACACAATAATTTACAGTCTTTCCGATTAATACTTAAAACATTTTTCCATTTAAAAAAGTAATAAATACGAAGAAGCAAACTTTTTCAAATGTGAAAATTTGGTATCGTTATTGTACAAAAGTTACACAATATGCTTAAAGGTTATAAACTTCTATAAATATTTACATTTAGTGACAATTTTTGTCTTCAACAAAACATTTTATTTAGCGTTTGCCTAAGGCTAAAACTAAGATTTATAGAGAGATCGTTTGGGTTTGTATCAGATGAGCCCTTCATACCAAGTACGTCTGAACAGTGTGCTGAAACACTACGGACTGTGGTTGATTATGTCGACCTTGAAAGTCTGTGGACGAGTAATCTGAATCTATTGTGGAATAGATATGTTCAGACAGAGGACGGTCGCACGGTGAGCGCTCCACAGAATTCGCAGACTTGCCACATAAAGTCTGACATGTACTATTTAACACAGATGCGTCCATTGTATAAGTGTTAGAGTTCCTCCCATAGTTAAGTCTTTTCAACTTCTGTCCGCGTCGCTTAGATGATGGCATTGCATAACGTAACCTCTCCCAAAATCGTTTCTCTTTCCACGTTATCTCCAAACCCGTTTTGAAATATGACTTTAACTCCGGGTCTCGTGGGGTGAGTCCTACGTTGACTATTATTAATTTATGTGGATGGTTTTGCAGCGCTTTCTGTAAAGCTTGTCGGAATGCTATTTGCGACCACTCCGTGGATACAAAGTTCTTGGTTAGTACAACTATAATACGCCTAGACGCTTCAGTCGCCTCAACCACTAAATCGGGAAACTGCGCATAAGTGGCTTCAAACTGCGGTACATCTCGGTAATGTAGGCAAAGATGGTAAGACGGATAGCCGGTCTCTAGTTCGCGAGCAAGGGACTCTATGACAAACTCCTCATCTTTAGGACTATAACAAATATATGCATCATAAAGCTTATCGGCGTCCTTGAAAGCCCCCGCTAAAGGAGATAGCTTAATACCACAATTTGAATACAACCACATTCTACAAGCATATCTAAATGTGAAAACTAAAGCTAATATTAACAAAATAAGCATAAACGCTGTCAGAACCGAGGCTAATAATGGTAAATTGTGGGACACGAAGAATGCGCTTATCACGGACGAATCGCTTATTTCACTACAAACAGTCACATTTAAATTCAATAGCTTCTTCGCTGGATTCATTTTGTCATTCACACACCAGAGGCTGTGAATATCGATAATTTTTTCCACATTTTGCGTTACGTAAGTTAAAAAGCCTTGCAAATATTTACAATCACAAGACCAGTTATTACTACCAATATATAATGTTTGTAGATTTTTATTATTATCTAAATGCCACAGACCATAACTGATGAGTCTGTTTCCGTCCAAACGTAAAACTTCTAGTACTCCCAAAACAGAGAAAGTTTCATTAGAAATGTACTCAATTAAATTACTTTGAAGGTACAGTTCTTTTAAGTGACTCAACTTGGAAAACTCGAGACCCCGCAATTGCTTCAGTTTGTTGTTGTCCAAATGTAGTATTCTTAAATCTCCGAGTCGACTAAACGTATTGTTATGTATATTTATAATATTTGATGAATTGAGATACACTACAACAGCTTTACTCATCGAGTCGAAAACAGAATCATTCAGTTCGCTATAAACATTGCCATCTAAATAAATATGGGTCGCGTCAACAGGCAAGTTATGAGGAATTAATTTTAATTGTTTGACAGAACAATCAATAACGCTCGTGCTTTTGGCAGAGTCGTGATAACAAGAACAATTATTTGGGCACAATGTTTTGCAGTCACAGTTATTGGAATCGCAACAATGGCATCCGCCAGGACAGTAGTTATCGTATTTACACAAAAAGTCTTTGATGTGAAGGGTACTGACCGGGCGATACTTCACGCCACGTACGTAGGATTCCTTGCAAATTACATTTTCTAAGTCCATTACGCGCGGATATTCTCTTGATGTAATGGAGTTAATAAGCAAAAGCCATTTCATTGTACAATCACAACGAAAGGGATTGCCACTAATGTAAAATTCGGGCAAAGAATGTTCGTCAGCCACTCTTGAAACACGCAAACTGTTAATATCTAAAATTTCAATTTCATTAGCATACATATCAACACGTGTTAAATTTCTTTTTTCTAAAAATGTGTCTATTTCGATGCTCGAAATAAAATTATTGTTTATAAACAATAGTTCTACGCTATTTGGAATGGAAATCGGTGACAGAGTCACTAAGCGATTATGACTTACATCTAAAGTTTTGACATGTAGCTCATTCTGAATTTTATAATAATTACCAAGGATTTCTATAAAGTTAGCATGGATATCCAACCATTTTAAGCTTCCCGGAATAAAGGCATAATCAAACCAAACCAAATGGTTCTCGGATAAATTTAACCATAACAATTTAGGCAATGCTACAAACACCCCGTTTATATCAGATATAAAGTTCGCATCTAACCGTATGGCTTCCAATTGAGAATTCTTTTGAAAGGTTTCAGTCTCAATAGACTGTACTTTATTTTTTGCCAAATTGAGAACTTGCAGGCTTGGCAAGCCCCAGAACATCCCAGCGGTAAGGTTTCCAATTTGATTGTCAATTAAACGTAACCCGGTCAGTTGCGATAGACTTTGAAATGAGCTATTTGTTATTTCTGTCAATAAATTTTCACCTAAGTCCAGCGATTTCAAGAACGGTAATTGCAAAATTGCTTCGGGTACTTTAGTAAACTTATTAGAACTTAAATCTAATTCTTTTAGATCGGAACAATTTTTAAATGCATTCTCGCTAATATAAGTAAGCATATTATTATTTAGATTGATTTTATTTAATATAAACAGTCCATTAAATACATGGTCTTCTATAGCCTGTAATTTATTTTGACCTAAGTTTAATGTATGTAGATTAAAAAGCGGTGAAAAAGCATTATCTTCAATGAACCCAACAGAGTTATTGTACAGATTCAAAATTTGTAAAAAGAATAAGTCTTTGAACATTTTACGAGTGATCCGTGCGACCGTATTATGGGACAGGTCGAGCACGATTAATCTTATTAGACCACCGAACGTTTCATCTTCTATGTGGTCGCTCCTCAATTTATTCGCCGAAAGATCTAAAACGAGCAATTGTTCCAGCCGATTAAATATTCTCTTCGGCAATGTTTCCAGTTCATTATTTTGCATATAGATTTCACGAATTTCCCTAGTATTATAAAATAATCCTTCTGGCAAATAACTTATAGCGTTATCAGATAGATTCACTACTTTTAGCGATAGCAAATCACTAAAAACTGCCCCGGGTAGTTCACTTATTTTATTATTTTGAAGGAATAACTGTGTAAGCCGTCGCAAATGCAATATTTCGGAGTCAGCTGGCAGCGACATGATGTCATTATGACTTAAATCTATAGTCTGCAATGTGGACCCGCATTTGTGACCAAAACCAAGTTCATCAACGAACTTTATTTTGTTGTGCGTTAAATTAAGTGAAATTATATTTTCTAAAGCGCAAAATAGGTCCGACGGTATCTTTCTTATGTTATTGCGGGCTAAGTCTAAAGTATGAAGCTCTCTCAGTCCATTGAAAGCTCCTAGAGATAACTCTAGTTCCTTATTGTTGCCCCATTCGTTGTTCATAGAGCGTATCTTCAGTGTCTTCAAACCCCGTAGACCTTCAAAAACGTTGCCAGGCAGTCGGAGTATTTTGCAGTTCTTTATAGATATCTCTGCCAAACCTTGTATTCTTCCGAAATGATGATCTCGCAGTGTGCTCTCGAGCGCAGCTTGGTTGCAACGGATCGAAAGCCGTTCCACACCATCCGAGGGCGTCGAACTGACGATATCCCTGTCCGATGACAGTGTTGGCACATCGCACTCCACCAAACCATTCTCACCAGACACACGGAAACAGACATCTGCACCGTCAGGCGCTTCCGTAAGCGCCGCGCCCAGCACTAAACAAAAGAATATCGCGTTGATTATCATTTTAAACGGCACTGTGTCCATATCATTTTCGTCACTTCTCACAATTGAGTTTTTATGAATGACAGTCGAGTTCGTAAGTCGCGCACGATCATGTTCAGCTGTTGCAAACGCATGTAGTATACGGAAACGATTCGATAACGAGTACGATTATAAAGTGTGTAGTAAATAGAGCAATGTGAATGTGCGGCGCAGCATAGCAACGCAAGCACGCGATCCCCCCGCGGTGGCGAGGCCGCGACTGCCGTACAATGAAATGCCATGAATGCGCGCCGCTTGGAGGGAACGCACCGCACCAACATTTCTATTGCCGCATAATAAGTACCTAACCCTCGTAGTTTTGACTTTTGTACAAAACGGAAACCGTTACGTGACTTTGTTTACCTACATTCCTTTTTTAGAAAATGAACCCTTTTCAAATGAAAATACCTATCAAATTCTTTCCGTTTTCGTTTACCTAACAATATAATATGTACCTGTCATAATAATGAACTTTTTGAAGCAATTATGTACTTGGTAGCAACTTTTTTTTTCGTGCGCATTCCCCCACAGATCTCCTGTATGGATCGGAGAGCTGACCCGTAAAGGTGACGGATGAAAGACGGTTGCATGTAGCCGAGATGTGAATGTTGAGATCGATAATGTGGATATGTGGTGTGACAAGAAAGGATAAGATTAGGAATGAGTACCTATATTATAAGAGGAAATTTGAAAGTAGCACCAATCACGGAAAAGCTACGAGGAAATCGTTTGTCCTGGTTCGGACATGTGTAATGCGTAGGGATGAAAGTAATGTCGTAAGGAAGACATTATCTATGGAAGTAGATGGCTACAAGGGGAGAGGAAGACCTAAAAGGAGATGGACGGATTGTGTGAAAGATGATATGGTTAGGAAGGGAGTGAATGTTGAGATGACTGCAATCCGAGATGAATGGAAAAAACACAGATGTTGCGCCGACCCCAAATAAACTTGGGATAAGAGCAGGAGGACGATGATGATGCAATCCCCCTACTGATGGGTGATACGTGATACCCACCGGACAACAGGGCGGTATATGTACTAACACTTTCTATTTTAAATCTGAAAAACTCACCTCAAATTGTAGAGAAATGTTGACTTCAAAATGAAGTCATGAGAAAGGCGCTTGTTTCCGAGAACAACTTCTGTGTTTTGGAGCCTCAAGGCCTATTGCATACCGATGGGAAACGGCCAGACGGACTCACGGGACTCACCCCTAGTCCTAGATCCCTTATATAGGACAGGGCTAATCAGAGGGCGGCTGGTGCGGAAGCTGAATCTGCGGCCTTACTCAAACACAATATTCCTACATACCTACTTACATAAATACATATCTACACATAAACAACAGAAAACCAACTACGATTGCAAGCTGCTGGCTCTGCAATCTACGTCGATAAAAAAAAATGCCAATTGATTGTGCAGCTAAATTTGGTTTAGATTTGGTAGGTAATCCCTCAAACTGCAGTCAGGGTCAAGCATCAAGGTTACGCCAGCTGTAATATATGTATACTTACCCGATCACTAGAGGTAAAGGTGAGGGGGCGCTGCAGGAAAGTGGACCACGTGTGACGATGGCAACATGACTTTTTGCATACCCGAAGGTCTCAGGACTCTCAGGTACGCGAATCACAAGTGATTTGGCGGTCTACAAATAGCAAGCGAAATATTCTTTGGTAGGTAGGAGTACCTCCTCTAGCGAACGGTCTGTCGGTTCGATCAGACATAACAATAACTGTCATAATACATAACATGATTCGTTTAGACTCCGCCCTTTTCTGAAATTAATCACTGGCGTAGCTATGTATGGGCAAGGTGGTGCGGTGCACCAGGGCCCCCCCCCCCCCCCCCAAGTTCAGGAGCGCCCTCGAGCCTGAACTAGCAAATCTCATATTGAACTACCAAAAAAGTCTTACTTTTGGAATGCGAATGGGTTGTAACACAACTCTACCCAGTGCAACTCTTTTGTTGTGAATTTTGTGCATTATTGTCTCGGTGAAAGATTCGCCATAACATTTGCAGAGAGCGATATTATTCTAGCAGTCATAATAAAATATTTTATTTAAAGTCAATTGATTGTAATATATTAATAATAGTACCTAATACGAGTTCCAGTACCTACTTATTTTATTTTATTTTGCTTGAGAATCGCTGGTCTTCTACAAGTAAGGGGGTGGGATGGTTCTGGGCATATCGTGGTTCCCATATTTGAGGGGACCATCTCAAAGTCGTATATGGCCCATGGTCTGTCGAGGTGCGATGGAATTTTCTTATTGGTCACGTTTACACCCCGGCGATTGAGACCGGAGACGCATGCAGTTTAGTTGGTTCGATGCTGGCCTAAACACCTTCACCGGATGTTTATGTCGAATCGCACACGATATCATCATCATCTGCATATAGACGCATTTTCCTGATTGCATCCGTGGGCAAGATGACCTCGGAGCTCAGGGCCCACCTTCCGGCTCTTCCTCCTCCACTTTGGGCTACGGGCTGCGGGGTCAGATGGCAGTCGCTTCACGGAAAATATCAAAGTTCAGCCAAACCCGCAGTTACACTGGAAAAAGCGGATCTCGTAGAAGATTCGGCTGCGACCGGGATTAGCGCTAGGATGAAGATAACTATTATTAGATTTGCTAAATGTTATTGTATCTACCTAAGTGTAGAGTGCTTACTAAAAATTCCTTTCTTCTATCAAATTATGTCGAAAAATAATTAGATATTCCATCTATGTTTTTGAAGTAAGAGACTTGAAATTTAAAATGTATAGGTACTCTATAGATGTTGCTCAGTAGAGCAACAGTGGACGTGTGCTAATAATGTATCCTTAGAAATAAACCCCCTTTTGGAGTTAAAACAGGGGATGGTAGTTTGTATAATATGAAAGTCCAATATTATCGAAGTTTAAGTAGGTAATATTATTATACCTACATCATCAATATATTGCTTCTACATTTCTACAACTTCATGCATGACGGCTGGCCGGCTGCCGTCCATCACCATGGAACCGCTTAGGCGGAAGGCTAACGTCACTCGCAAAGAATAGGGATGATGACAAGATCGTCATTCTACCCAATACTGCATAAATTTGAAATGACTTTTATTATGAACTATATATATGTAGGTACGCGTAAAGTAAACGCAACATAACATAACATAAACTCACGCCTATATCCCCGAAGGGGCAGAGGTGCTCACCCACATTTCACCGTTTATGTTTAAGTCCCAATGTAATAGGTGGCGAGCCTATTGCCATTAACCGGGCACTTATAAACCTGCGATAAATACACACATAACTTCGAAAAGCATCGAAAGTCATTGGTGTGTGCCATGGTAAAACCTGGGATCGAACCCGAGACCTCGTCTCAGCAGTCCATTACCCATACCACTAGGCAACGCAGAGCGAAATAAATGTTATATTCTCTTGCGCTATAATAGGTATCATGCATTTGCACTGCGTGACGTTATGATTTTGTATAGAGCGTTTTCGAACGGTTCGAGAAATTGAATTTTCAAAATCACATATCTATAAAACTATTTTTTGTAGGTAATAAAATTTCGTTTAAGCAGTTCATTGGATATCATTTTTTTTTTTTTCATCATTCCATCCCTTCAATTCATCAAAATTCATCATCCCTATTGTCGTCCAGTAAAGTAGGTAGGTACACGTGTGAGGCGCAGGCAATGCGTGCAATCATGCTCTCGATTCCGGTTGTGACAATAATAATATTAAATATATCTAATAAATATTGTAGAACATTCCACACAACGCTATCTAGACCAAAGTATAGCTTAACTAGCTTGTGTTATGGGTTCTAGAATGTGGATAAACATAGGTAATTAGATAAAAAAAAATTTTGTAAATACATAGGTAGGTACATATTCTTCTTCCTCCTAGCGTTAATTCCCAGTCGCATCCGAAGCTTTCAGCTCGGAGTCTGGGATCCGCTTCACCAGTCTTAACTACAGATTTGACTAGACCTCGATATTTTCCGTGAAGCGATTGTCATCTGACCTCCACAACCCAATGTTAACATTAGGCGATATCGAAGCTTTGCAGCTAGACCGTTGTTTTCTTTTTGGAATTTTTAGGGCACCAACTACCCGTAACGACTGCCATAGTTGTTTTTATGGCAACCGGGACCGACGGCTTAACGTGCTCTCCGAGGCACGAGCAGACCAATGCAAATATCCATATTTTATGCACACAAATATTTGCACTGAGCGGGGATCGAAACCGCGCCTCCTGCGTAGCAGCCGTGTTCACTACCGCTACGCCACGGAGGCAGTCTGGCCAATGCCCGGAGTCTGGCCAGATGATCACCCGTTGCAATTTGTACCAACTGCTCCCTAAGCCTTCGTCCTAAGTACACTTTACATAAGGCGTGACTGCGTCACCGCTTACCTGCGGGCAAGCCACGCTGATGCTTTGGCTACAAAGGGCACGGTCACTCTTGTGGAGGAATGCAGTGACCAAATCCGCTACCCCATGCGCCGAAGCCAAGAAAGCTGGCACACCTACATCCCGCGCGGCATGTACCCCAATACCCCTGTGAAGGATGGGAATAGTTACCTGGCCCTCGATTCTGCTAAAGTAAGAGCGGGGGCACACGGTGCGTTGCGTGGCCCGCCGCAGCGTTGTTATCAAATAACTGAGCGGTGCCGCTTCGACGTCGCAACGCATTCACCTCTCCCCGCCTCGTCTCGATGGTTACAAATCCGGTGCAGCGCCGCAGCGCATCGTGCGACATGCCACAGATATTTCTATGTAAAACGACGCAGTGACATCGCTTTGGCGCCGCACCACCGCCGCAACGCATCGTGTTCCCCCGCTATAAAACCACTGTCATATCATACCACAGTCACTGCAATAAACAGCATTCAATTTTAAACTTTATTTCTATAGACTTAAGTCCAAAATTAAATGAGTTCCATTACTCTTTTTTCAAAAGTCTAAAATGAAATGGCATATTTTGCACTGTCCGTGGAATGACAGTGGTTACGCTTTAGTAGAATTGAGGGTTTGTTCCCTTTAGATTTTAGATACACTTTCCTTTTTGATACACTTTTTTGAAAATCCCCGCTTGGCCCGACTCACCCGTGGATTTAAGACGGACAGGTAGGCGTAGTTTATTTCTGAATTATATGTATACCCGTTCTTCATCCTAGCGTTAATCCCAGTCGCATTCGAAGCTTTCTCCTCGGAGCCCGGGGTCCGCTTTTTCCAGTCTACGGGTTTGGCTGCACTTCGACATTTCCGTGAAACGACTGCCATCTGGCTTCTACAACCCATTGGCGATACCGAAGTATTGCAATAGACCGATTAAAATTCAGTATGAGACTAGATAAAGTTAATTAAGACTTAAACTGAAACCTTATAGACTACATAACTTAATGGTTCTAATAGAATGAGTTCAATTTAAGAATTGGAAACGTTTGATTATAATCATAATTTAATTTAATCCAATTTCCTTTCAGGTGCAGAAACGAGGTCAAAAAAATAGGCAGTGCGCTGAGAAAGAATAAAACCATCAAAGCCATAACAAATTCATCTATTATTTTATAGTAGTCCAGACATTATTTACAAAGAAAGGCAAATGAAAACAATTCATGTAGGTACACAATATGATTTAACCTAAAACACATTATTGTAATGATATTGTGTATCACTTTAATACTCTATAATACAAAATTTTATAAGAGAAGACATTACATTTTGTAATTTTCGCTAAATAACTTCAATTGTAATAAATAAATAAATAGCCCCTACAACACACTAAGCTCCTGAGAATCCTGATTTAATGTCTCCTTGTAACATTTACTTTAAATTAAGATTATTACCGAGACTTCAACAATATATTCTGCTAGACTGGTTGAATAGAAGAAAAAAATAATGATTTGCCATAGCCATCAACCATACGCAACTTTTCTCAGCTGTGTCATATAGATGAAACTACAAAAAGGCGGGCATTATCTGGACCATGAACTCTTAAAACACGTCAATAAATTGAACGGCTGTCATATTACCAACTGCATAAATAACTTTGTAATCTCATATAAATTTATCTACATCTACATCTACACTAATATTATAAAGAGGAAAGATTTGTACCTATTTTTGTATGTTTGTAATGAATAGGCTCCGATACTGTACCGATTTCAATAATTCTTTCACCTATAGAAAGCTACACTATCTGGGAGTAACATAGGCTATATAACATCACGCTATTACTAAAGGGAGCGGAGCAGTGAGCATAAATGTCAATAAATCGGGCAGATTTCCATACATTAAAGTTGGACCGGAATCCGAATTCCACGCGGGCGGAGCCGCGGGCAACAGCTAGTCTCATATAAATTTATAGGATTAAGATGTTACATTTGCAGTTGATAGTATTTGCAGTCGACAGCCGTTCAAATTATTGACGTTTTAAGAGTTAATTGGTAGGCCTGCAGAATTCATTACCTCTTTATGTACTCTCTATGGCCCGTACCTTTACCCCTTTTCCGCCTCTCCCAATGAACCGCGATATTTTGTTCTAAATAGTTAGTCTTAGCAGTTTAACGTAGCAGTCAATACATTATTACTGCTACATAAGTCAAATGGGGAAGACTCATTAATACGGAAAAGAAATAATGGAGTACATTTTCTCACCTTGATCACCTTTTTGTTGTAATAATTAATACAATTCCTAAAAAAATTTTTTTGATTTTTTAATATAAACTACACTTTAACTTTGTTAACCACTGAACTCAAAAATTGGAATACTTGCTAATAGAACCACTTGCTAATAGAACTTATTCAAATGTATCGCCTCGAATAACACCTAAGACATAGATCGAGAGGTTAATTTTGGAGTCTTTTAGTCACATAACAACACGAGCCATAGAAGTTACATAATACCAGATATAGAATTTACAAGATTGGCAAAAACATATTCACTTTAAACATTACACTGGGATACTGTCGGTTTATATAAATTTTGAGCGTCGGTAGCTTAGTGGTTAGGAGTCGGCCCTACGATCGAGAGGTCCCGAGTTCGAATCCTGGCCATTACACTACCGACGTGAACCCACTCCTAGCACGACCAATTTAGCTTAGTTGGAGGGGTTAAAGGAAATATTAGTAATCTCGGTTGCTAATATTCTTTGGAAAAAAAAATACCTGTGTCTAAAAGTATTAACATTGAGTGTGTTAAGATCTACATAGTCAAGCAATGTTAACACTACGTTTGTATCACAAATTATATTACTAACTTCACAAATATCTTATCGCTAAACTGTCGACTATGATATAGAACTATGAGTTCTGCACTGCTATATTTCGGAAATCAGTCTTACGTAGTTAGCCCTCCATAGCCGATTAAAAAAAGCTGTTTTAACTTATTCTACACGCCAATAACTTTATCATTACAAATGAACTTTGGCTAAGACCCATATTTCTGTCTAGTTTTACTGTATACCTAATATTTAAATGGCCTTATGAAAATATTATTGCGATGATCATATTGTTATCAACTTTGATTGCAAGAATTGTTACTTACAATTTTATTATTACTGGAAAGTTCAAAATTTGTTCATAGATTAGTTTGTTTCGATTCTAGAAATAAGGCATCTTCATCTGATTGTATAATATTGCATACTTATTGCAACGAAATGACTTCGAACATTTGTTATTAATAAAATGCTTTCAGACATTTTTGTAAGAGCTACCAAGGCCACAATAACAACTACTTGTTCACACATAATATTGCTTCAAAAATATAGATTTCGCCATCAATTTGCTTCACGATTCAAATATTAAGGCTAGAATGAGATCTCTTTACACTCATGACTACTGGAAATGTAATGGCAATATTATCTCCCCAGAAACGTACTGTTTCGTTCATTCTTGTTCCAATAACATTTTTATATTTCACTTATCATTTGACAGAAAATGTTCGCAATACAGCAATGATTACTATCAAAAGCCCGAAACATGATGGAATATATCCAAAATCTTAGAACCAATCAAATTATTACACTTTAAAATGCGATAGGCCATCTAGATAACGCATCTACCATTAGCAACTGAAAGATATCTATAAAGTACGAATTAATGTACGTTTTTATCGATCAGTTAAACACTGGCAGACAAACTAGTACAAAACAGAGCTTCGAACTTATACAAATAATATCACACGCAGTCCATTCTGCTTCATTAACGCCACTGAATCACAAGAACTTCGAAATCGTGTTCAAATGTCTCATTTTTCACACTCGTGGTATCACTTTTACTTAACTATACCACAACATATTGAATAAACCACTTGTACTTTTCCGTTACGATAAGGTTGAAGAATAAAATAGTATGGAAAAATGTAAGTGGTTTATCGATAGTTTCAATAGTCTATATACCACAACGTTGTAGTCTCACTGTCACCCTCGGCGTCACACTGTCACCCTCGACGTCACACTGTCACCCTCGGCCTCTTATAGCCGTCTGCTTAATATCACCGCCGGTGTGCACTCAAGTCTATTTATTATCGATAGCTTGTATGTGGTCGGGACGTTCACCCCTCGCATATTTCAACCACATCTTGTTGTATAGCATTTCTAAACCAGTGGCGTATGCTTTACAGTCAAATAGCGGGCTTTCTGAGCGCGCCGTCCATACTTTAGCGCGGATCGCTTTTAAACTGTAAAGAAACAATTAATTAAGTAACTCGTTCACTTTAAGCCCCTAAACCTGCACAATTGCCGACCTTAATGACGACGGAAGTTGCAGCTAATGTCGCCGAGCTTTGGGCTGGGCGTATCTAATTTTTATTTTAAAATGCTGCAATTGACACGTTAAAGAAGCTCATATGCAACAACAAAAGTTAATCTTTGTTGTTCATGTTGTAGATACATGTTTGGAAAGATGATAAGTGTGACTACACTGCTCTGCTTTCCGTAAAGAAATTATATCTAATAGTGATAATGAAAAAACAGTTATAATCGTTGCAAAAAAGCAATTCATAATTTTCACAGAATAGTCAAGAAATGTAGTATGAATAAATAGCTTTTTTAAAAAAAAAAGTCTTTTCCATGCATAAATCTCTGGGTACCACATCGGTATGGGCATGATAAAGTGGTTTTTTATACTACTTAGGTCGCAGACAAGCACACGGCCCACCTGATGGTAAGTGGTTACCGTGGCATATGGGCGAGTGCAACACCAGGGGAGTCATACTCGTGCTACCGACCCTGGTTATATCAGGGTCAATAGACATTTTTGTCCAAAAACTGCTGTCATTTTACAGTTTTTAGCATGTTCAATGTAACATTCAGCATTTTCAAAGACCAGCCTATTATTATATTATATTTGGTGAAACAAATATAAAAAAGTCACTTACTATTCTCTATCTGTTCCCAGTCTTACAGCTATGTCTTGGTACTCCTGCCTCGTCCGCGCGATGAGCTCAGGACAGCCTAGTGTGTTTAGCTGAGATGCTGCAACTCTGTAACAATAATATAATAAATAATAATCATAAATAAAATAAAAGAGAGATGATATTTACGTAATATAATATTGATAAGCACAATGTCAGTCAATATTATCGCATAAGCCATACTTAAGCAGTGGTAACTTAGTGACAGTACATTAACGACGTGAACCCACAAACTACTTAACTAAGTTAGAGTGGTTAATGAACTCATCGATTATTTAAAATTTTAATATGAAATAATCATGTACATGCTATATTATGCAACTGTGAGTTTTCCACGACGCTAAGGTGACGTCAACGAGTTTTAGCCGTGCCTATTACAAAAAGAATAATCTTCTGTAATCTATACTAATATTATCAAGAGGAAAGATTTGTATTACTGTATGCAATTAAACTCAAAAACTACTGGATCAAATTCTTTCGCCATTAGGAAGCTACATCATCAGGTACCAAAATAGGCTACACATCATCATGCTATCAGCCATGACAGGATCAAAATTCCACGCGGGTTCCAACAGTTGCTACACAATATACAGTATTACAAAGTCGACAGTTCTAACCCACGAATGTATAATTACCTAGAAGCCAAAGTCTCGCCCGGTAGTGTGACCACAGGGGTGCCAGTCCACAAGATGTCCATGCTAGTGGTGTGTCCGTTGCATAAGGGCGTGTCTAGACACACGTCGGCGAGCTGGCCTCGACGAACGTGTTCCTCTTTAGCCGCTACATTTGAGAAGATAATGCGGCCAGGGGGAAGACCTAGGAACAATGTACATCACACATCAGATTCTAGTTATAATGCGATTCAGATCGAAATTGTGCTTTCTAGAAGCAAGAAATGCTCGTTGATTAGGATAAAAAAAGAGAAACGACTCAGGCAGGATTTGAACCCGTGACCAGTCGCTTACAGAGGGAATGCTCTAGTCTGAGTCACGCCTTGGGCGCTCCAAATTCTCCTATACAACCATCTTGGGGCGTAGAAATGCTGCAATATTTTTCAGTATTGGATTTGACATTCTTCATTGAAGCGCCAGTCCCGATTGTATCCAAACACGCATTTTGCAGATCTTGATATGTCTTGATATGAGACTATCTAGTCTCATACCGCACATCTGACGACCCGAGATGGCGTGCGGTTCTAGTCCATCTCGAGCTTGCGAGTCTTGTTTGGTTGGATTTTAGGGGAAGGACTGCCGTAATGAGCAACCAAGACAGCACTAGAGCCTCATCTACTTATCAGCTTCGGCTTGCAGTTGAGGTGCCATGAATAGATTTAATAAAACTCACTTGTTACATACTAAAGTTACTAGACATTCCAACATGCATAAAAAAGTTGAATATAATTACCTAACTGTTGCGCAGTGCTCTGTAGATTAGGTTCGCCCACGGCCGGGAACCTCAACAACCATAGCACACTATTCGGGACATGCTTCAGAATATAAACCCACATGTGAAGCGTCAACGGATCAATCTTGTACAGCTGGTTGAAGTTACAATACACCACAGCCTCGTCGGGTAAACCGTATTGCTGGCGGGTTGTGATTACAATGGACTGGGGTACTTCTTCCCCTGTAGCCGCCTTATTGTTCGTTTGTGTTGTCGCCAAGCCATTTTGTAAGATTACACCGTTTACTGACGTCTGTAA
The DNA here is from genome assembly GCA_914767945.1 of Eilema depressum. Classification (NCBI taxonomy): domain Eukaryota; kingdom Metazoa; phylum Arthropoda; class Insecta; order Lepidoptera; family Erebidae; genus Eilema; species Eilema depressum. The sequence continues at coordinate 3,736,390 of OU612028.1, read as the reverse complement.
AAAGAGTACATAATATTTATAGGTTAAAAACGTCATTATCAATTATAAAAGTAGTTTTCAAAACCGACATGCGCAGTTTCCAATCATGATATCACAATTGATTCTGAATAAAAGTTATTGTACAGCAAAACTCAAATAAACCCCCATGTAAGTACTAGTTCAAAAGTTGTCGTTTAGTAAGGCTAATAAAACATTTACTTTACCTGTACTTGTCCTGAAGCAATCATGGTCTCAATAGGTGTGGTAGTCGGTAGTTCAGCGACTTTTAAAGATATCTCTAAGGGCCTTGCAGCTCTCACAATTTCTTTAATTTCCTTGACATCTGTATTTTCTACTAGAGGTGATAAATCAGTAGCATTAATTACTGCCACGTTATCAGCGACACCTCCTAAATGGTTATGAGATTTCACTTTGTCACTGAGAATTAGTCGCTCCTGCAAATGCGGGAACATTTGTTTGTGATCGCCGACAAAGTAAGTTTGCGGCATGTAAGACAATTTTTCGCTATACTGGCTCGCCAATTCCAAAGGAGATGTAACAGCATCCGTTACCAAATAATCCATATAGCTGGCTCCACTCGTCCCCGGGTATCCAAGCCACATTACTTGTACGGGCGCCGGTCGTAACGCAAATATTTCATTTCTCGCTCCTTTGGTATAGCCGTTCATATTAACCAGAATATGAATACCGTCGCTGTAGATTTTATCGGCCGCTTTGCCGTTACATGGTATCTGCGACATGTCAATAAAATGTTCTGCCTCTCTGGCGATCTTCGAACGGAATGTTGTACCGTCATCTGGGCTCAATGCGTAACAGAATATTTCGACTTTATTACGATCGTGTAGACCTGGTACCGACTGCATTAAATGCGATGTCGGATGGTTACCGAAGTCGCTGCTTACATAACCAATACGGAGACGACCTGTTAAATCCCGGGGGAATTTGTAAGGTGGTTTGTGAAGAACCTGGACTTTTTCAAGACATAAATTGGCATGTCGAGCTGCGATCGCTTTTCTAAAGTCATGCGTGAGCGGATATAACATAGAATGATGAGGATGAACTGACGGTAGTCTATTTTTCTCGAGTTGTTCGGCTACAATGCTTACAAGTTTCTTCATGCGCGCTTCATAATCGGTCCAATCGCACACAATCTGCAAGCAATGAGCTAAATTGCAGTACGCATCAGGGAAGTCCGGTTTTAATTTCAAAGCCGTTCTATAGGACTGGATAGCTTCTGGAATATTTCCTGAGTCTTTGTGGATACTAGCAAGATTGCTGTGAGCGTCTGCGAAAGCAGGATTGATTTGTATCGCTCGAGTGTAACATTGCAACGCACCCGCCACATCCTGCATCTCTTTGAGCGTATTACCCATATTACTGTAAGCATCAGCGAACGTTGGTTGTATTCGTATAGCCTCCTTGTAATGCATGAGGGCTTCATTTAGCTTCCCTTGTTGTTGAAGAACAGAAGCCAAATTGCTATGTGCTGCAGCAAACTCGGGAAACACCTCCAAAGCTTTCAAGTACAAACGAGTCGCTTCCTCGATGTAGCCTTGTTCGCGTTTAATATTCGCCAAGTTGTTGAGTGAGTCGGCGTGTGATGGACAGAGGCGTAAAGCTGTATTGTAGCATTCTTCAGCGTCAGCAACCTGTCCTTTTTCTTTAAGAGCGTTTGCTAAATTACAATACGCGTCAGGGAAGTTTGGTTGTAATTCAATGGCTCGCCTATATGTATCGATTGCCAAGTCAATTAATCCTTGTTCATAGTAAACACATGCCAAATTTCCATGGACGACTGCGTTGTTTGGTGATAAATTTAACGCTCGGAGATACGCGGCCACGGCCCTGTGGAAATAAATGCAACTAATTACCTGTAACTATTTTAGCGGTAATCATGAGAATCACTGCACCGAAGTATGTACTAAGAAGTGGTTATGTCGGAATCGAACCGACCAAAATCACATATAAGTTCGCACTTGAGCAAGGTCTTTTGTTTTTCGAGAGCGACTGCCGCTTGACCTCCCAAGATACCACCCCAAAGGAAAACCTATAACATGCCTCTTCCGTCATTCAGCAGGTGTACCGATATACTTAACTTGCCGTTAGCTCTACAAAAAGGGCACCCTTACTAGAGCCAATGGCATACGACCTCTGGTGTCCTATGCAACACACATACCATGAAGCAACCATGCCTCATGATTCGAGTCACGATACCTTAAGTTATACTGAAAGTCTCGGGCAATACTGAAATTACATGACTGCTCACTAACCTGTCAAAAATTCTTGCTTCTTTGAGAACATTTCCCAAATTAATGTAGGCGTCCAAAAAATTTGGATCCAAGGCAACCGCTTTCTCAAAATGATGAATAGCCAACCATATTTCACTTTGAGCGTTAAATACGCATCCCAAGTTACTCCATGCGACCGCAAAATCTGGCCTTGTTTCTATTGCCTTCAAGTAACATGCCTACACACACAGGAAAAAGAATAATGTTAAATTTTAGGCAGTAGTTTATTTTATAATAATGAAGTTCTGAAATGTCATTTACGCCAATAAGAAGTACTACACCTCAGCTTTGATCAATGCAAGATGTTCGGTTAAGTTCGGTTCAACCGCGGCAAATGATCACGAAAATCGAGCATTGATCGCAATACAAACGTTACGCAAATTGCACCCTAGAGTCACGACACTACGCCGAATGCCACACACATCAGCAGGAAATGCAAACGAAAAACAATTGCAATCGTAGTGCATCTGCACATCTATAAAAAATCCAAAACACAACAAGATCGAATACAAGTGAAACGTTTCCACTTCCTAGCCAATGAGGGAGGACGACACGAAAATGGTAAGATATTAGCACGAGTTGTTTGCGATATTCCTGTTCATAGTTTATTTCTTGCAAACCTTTTCCACTTTACCTGCAGCAGGTTTGGTGTCACCGAGGCGGGATTGCGAGTTGCGTACCAACCGTAACCCAGCTAGATACAGCAGCGGTCACACACCTACACTTGCCTTACCAGACAATACCTTGTGAAAATATAATAGAAATTAGTTGATTTTGAGTTAAATTGTTTCACCGGATCATCTTTCTTTGCAAATTACAAATTTTATGATTGAGGATCTTTGTCTCACGCTGTCATCGAGCAGAATATTGCAACGGGCATGTGGATGCCCAAAACAGGTATAAATGCAGAACATTAATCACTACGTCATCATAGCTACATGAGAACACTACTGATCCCTCTGATCCTCCATTTTAGTAATAAAATTATTGTCACTACAAGCATAAGGATTATAATGTATACTGAAAATGTGAAGTAAACAGGATTAAGTATATAAAACACAAGTTTTAATAGTAGTACAACCTGTACAACGTTAATTAGCGTACTCTCCTTATGCTGATCAATACTCCGCACAAATAATAAAATAACGCCAACACACACTTAATATCACATTCATAAATTAAAATGAAAAATGTACAAATACTGTGCTGAGTATTGATGTTTCTTTACGCTTAAACGCTGTCACAAAATGTTACATTAATCTTTTCTAACGACGAAACTTTTACGTACACATTGCAAATAAATACATGCTTTGCCGACTGTCACTTTGTATCTCTTCACGCGTGTTTTATTAAATATGAAAGTGAAATAAGTCGTGTATGCAACGTAAAAATATCTTTGCAGTTAATCATTGTTATTTAAAAAAAACAATATCACAAGTAGGTATAATCAAAAATAGATACTTATTGATGTAATATTTTGTGACAGTATGTAACATGGAACAAGATTGGAAGCGAATATGAAATAGCAAAAAACAAAGAATTTCGACATCCGATTTTGTTCTTACAAATATATACAACGGCTTCAACAAACTCTGTAACAACTGCTTATTTATTATATTCAATACATAATAGTTAAAATAATTAAAAAAGTTGAAACCATTGTAAGAGACGCAAATAGCATTTATTCAGAATATATACGCAACTGCAATGTACGCTTACGAGGTAGAGAGCACGCTAACTTGAAACGGCACAAAGGAAGCATAAAATACGGAATCCTGTTAACTTCAGAGCAAACCAGAAATGTCGCGGGTGATCGTATATTTACCTTAGCCTCGTCTAGGCGTCCAAGCGCTTTGAGCAAATTACCCAAGTCGCTCCTCACGCAATATAGGTCCTGAAACAAGAGACAGTAATTTAAATTGAGTTGGTTTATAGATATAAATCATATTTTTTGGAATTATGGACGAAGTTGTGATGATGAATAACCATAGGATGGTACGGTTGATACAAACTCGGTACAAAGACGGGCGTTGAGGCTCGTCGGCAATCCCATACTCACAGGCGATGTGGAACCTCTCAGTCTCAGGAGAGACTTTGCTCCACTGTGTGTGTTTTACCGCCTATACAATGGTTTGTGCTCAGATGAATTGTTTGACATGATGCCCACAGCTACATTCTATCATCGCACTTCTCGTCATAGGCGGGGAGTTCATCCTCACACATTGCGACCGGAAATGGTGCGCACTGTGCGGTATGAAAGGAACTTCATCCCTCGCACACTCAAGCTGTGGAATGAACTCCCCGCGATGGTTTTCCCAAGCGACTACAATATGGGATTCTTCAAGAAGGGCATTAGAAGGTTTCTTCAGGGTCGGCAGCACGAGTGTGACGCCCCTGGTGTTGCATACGTCCATAGGCCACGGTAACCACTTTCCATCAGGTGGGCCGTGTGCTTGTCTGCCACCTAAGTGGTATAAAAAATAAAAAAGTAGGTATATAATTGTTGAACGTGACACCATCTGGGAAAATCCCTAAAGATATGATTCCGTAGCCGACCGCATACGACAACTGCCGACGCACACAGCACATGCGCGTAGTTCATTGCGGCTTCTCAATGGTCCCTTTATTCGTATCGGTGTTTAACAAGTAATGGGTATGCTGCAATTGCTGCATGCGTCAGCAGTATACACCGGCCAACGAATTGCCACTTGTCTAGGGGGGCTGTTATACTCTGGTGATAGATCGATCAGAGCGCCATGTAATAATTTTCAATATCGCCATTCCACATGACGTGTATCTCGAGTCGTGAAAGCCGAAAAAAATAAACAAATAAAATATTTGATGACATCATGCTTCTCAATATAGCCAACAACAATTTAACGCAGGTTGTTTGCTAGTGGAAATTTCTCATGATATTTTATCATCAATCACTTTAATAGCCAATTCAGTACTCAAGTCAATTAGTAGTCTCTGTGTGGTGTCAGAGAAAGTATAGAAGTATCACAACCTCATTTCATCCGAGGAGTGTCATATAGAGGTGACTTGCGAAAAAATACACATATGATATTACTGCGAAAGAAGGAAAACACGGAAGTAAAACCCTGTACCAACCCATCTGGCCAGTCTGGAAACAGTAGATAAATAGTAGATAGTATTGATATAACTATAAATATGCTCAATGGTAAAAAAATATGATTATATTTATATGGAGAGCCTAGATAGAAAATAATAAGAAAATACATATTTAAACTTACCGGATTATACTGAAGAGCAGTGACGTATGCCTGCACTGCCTGCTCCATGTCTCCTGCTGCAACTAGTGCAGCTGCCAAGTTTATGTACCCATCAATGAAATCTGGCTTTAGTCTCACAGCATGCCTGTAGTTCTCCAGCGCCTCTTGAAGTTGACCACGTTCTTTGTATACATTCCCTAAATTGCTGTAGAGGAAAATAATGTTTAGTAGAGATAATCTAAGTAAATTATTTATTTCAAAAACTCTAATATAAATAAAATTGGAGTGTCTGAGTGTATGTCATGTGTAATGTTAAAATAAGTTTTTTATTGAAGTTATTTTATTTACCTGATAAAGATTACATATTATGTATTATAGTTTATTAGCAAATTTTTATTTGTAGGTATTGTATAAATACAGATGTTTTGGTTTCTTAGATAAATTTGGCAAGCACATGATAAAATTGCCATGGTCATGTCTTATTCTCAAAACATTGTGTTTTGTGTTCTTTTTTTAGCTAAGAATGTTGCTTATACACAAGTCCTCGGCTAGGGCTTGATTTGAATATAATAACACTTGAGTTTTTCTTTACACAATTTGCAAATATAATAAGATGTTATTACAATAGATATGTTATTACTCACATAGGTACCTATATTATACCAATAATCCTATCCTGCTGATCTTGCCAATAAATTCATTCATAATCATTCCTTTATTTAAATATTTGTAACAGTGAAATGAAAATATGACTAATCATGCTAGTTTATAATATAATATTAGCTGTTGCCCGCCGCCCTGTCTGTGTGAAGGTTTGTTATTGTGACCAAACATAGCCTACGTCCTTTCCCAAGGTCAAATCTATCTCTACCAAATTTCATTAAAATAAAGTGGTTTAGGTTTGATAGTAGACAGATAGACAAAGTTACTTTTACATTTATAATATTAGTATGGATTACCTGTATGCCTCTGCCAATAAGGGATTTTGTTTAATAGCCAATGTAGAAAAGTGGGCTGACTTGTCCAGTCTACGGCATTGGAAGTGAATAGAAGACAGGAGTAAGAGAACGCCTGTGTTAGTACCATCTTGTCTCCACAACTGCATACAATGCAATTCTGCACTTTCATAGTCACCGGATTGGTACTCTCGATGCGCCAGCTCTAAAAGCCCTAAGAACAAATTAAATGTTTAGAATAGACTGATATTATAGAATATTGAAAACAGATCCTGTTACTATCATGTTATTACAATGTTAAAGTTATGACATTCATAATGTCATGAAAATATATAAGTTGTACAATAATAAAACTGTACATATTGCATAAATTATCAAAGTATAAATCACAACATGCTCGTTTTCAGAACATCGCCAATGAATAAAATACATTATAAGCATTACATACGAGAATGTACACTCCCATTAACAAAGTACACAACACAACATTAGTGGCAAACAAAAAAAGGCTTGCACTTTTAGGGCTACATAACCTATCAGTCACTGATTTCAAATTAGTTTTATCAAAACACAAATGAAAAACACTAAATTTCTTCTTCACCATCTTAAATAATGAATTGAATCCCATTATGAAACAAACTACGAAGTAGATTGTATCAAACAAAGATTATCTGGGATGACTTAGGTAAATTCCAGTTCATATTTTTATTATTGTTATTCTAATGCCACATTATATAAATCACTATAAACAGCACTCTGTACTCACCGACTGTAGATATCTGCTGAATATCAGACATTTTCAATATAACTGCATTAGCAGCAACGCCAACAATTTGCTGAGACTGGGGTTGCGTTGTGACAGATTGTGGCACGACGTTCGCTTGGGATTGCATTTTAGTTATCATCGTTCTAGTTCACAATTATTCGCACGATTTGCTCGATCCATGGAAATATTGTTATTATTGATTGTGTAATATTTAATTTCCAAGCACAAGTCCACTCCTACGGTAAAAAAATTCGCCAGGCAAGCTGCACACTTTGGCCTGCATGACGCGGCGGATAACGGAAACAGCCTATTTTTCATTTTCCACAATACATCTCATCTAGGTATATTAATTCTTAAATGGATTTCAATTTGAGTCTCTGCTGTAACCGATTATAGCCCTTATCAACACAGATATAATGCATATTATAGTTTACTTTTTTTACTTTTAGACGACGGATGTATTGCATAAGGTTATTTTGTCTATGGTGATATTAGTTTGTCATTAATGTTTGTTTTGATTACCATTTACAATTACAACAAAAGAATTAATCTAAAACGTAAACATAAATTATTGTTTCTGTCGTTGGTACTTAATGAAAGATAAAGTCCTTTTATTTAATAATAAGTTGTTAAATTGATATCGCTTGTTCTTATTCTAAGTTTCCGCCATATTTATTGCGCGCTCAAATCAATTTTTTTTTTCAATAAGTAGTGAAGTATCCTGTATCCAATTAGTCCAATCCTATCAAAACCTCAAAATTCAATCTTAATACTTACTTAATGAGCTGAAAAGTTAAAAAGTCTTAATATTGTTAAGAGTATATTAATTAGAACAGGCGCCCAACCACGGAGGAAAGAATATGATTTTCCTTCTCCGTGCGCCCAACCCAAAAAGGTGTTTCCTTTGCAATATGTATATACTTGTAATAACTAATACTACGGAAACTATCGAATATCAATATCGATTGATGTCATAAAAATACAGAATGTTATTTTATAGAATTTTAGTTGGTTCGATTACCGGGTGTGGCAAGCGAATTTAAAAAATCTATGAATGCCGTTTTATTTTTAAAAATAAAGGAAAGTTTCTTTTGTGTGTGTTAGCCATCTCCAGTATAATATAGAACTTTCCCTCCAGGGTAAGGCTGAAAACTTCCATCCTGTATAATTATTCGTGACGTGATTACGTGATGCATTGTGTTGTTTGTAGATGTAGACTATTGTAGATGTTGTCCTTATAGTGGTCCTAGGCTAGAATCCACAGCTAGAATCTATCTATAGTATTATGTTATACTAGCTGTTACCCGCGGCTCCGCCCGCGTGTAATTCTGATCCCGTTTATCTCTGATGCGTTATTCTGATGTGTAAGCTGTAATAATGTAGTTTCATTAAAATCCATTAGGAAATTTTTACGTGAAAAACAAACATCCTCGCATACATAGTTAGGGGAAGGTGAGGTATAATGATCCCCTTAAGGGAAAAACTTAACTGTGGCTAAAGTTAGAGGCAAAATCGAAAGATTTCTATTGTTGGAGGTAGTGAATTTACTGAACTTTGTAACTGCATACTTATTTTCTATTATATGTATGCAGTTTTTTTGTATTAGAGGTTTTTGTAAAAGTTTAGAAAAGGATCATTTTATACACACCTATGTATAAAATGATCCCTGGGGTAGGGGTAAAATAATCCCAGGGATCATTTTATACCATAAGTTATTAAATATCAGTGAAATAAAACATTTAGCTGTTTATTTTAATCATATGTATTGTTCATAACAATTTAAGTATGTAAGCAAGTTAGAAAAAAGTTTTGCAGTGTTCTAGTTTCATTAGAAATCTTTTTTTTGTTATTATCTATTACTCAATCAACAAAACTAAGCATTAAACATTGCAACAAACTTTTAAAAGGTTTGTAAAATTAACAAGATACCTATTCAAGCAATGGACAAATAACTAGTAAACAAATAAACTCTAAAAAAGTAGAACAGGTCGCCTGACTCAAGGGTTGTCGTGTCCTCACCCTCTCTTCGAACCTCTGACAGTCCCAATATCTGCCAGTTTATGCAACCCAGTTCCACCTCGAGTTCGGTGAGGTGCTCGTCCAGCCGTAGTGTACCGCAGTTTTAAGCTGCCAGCAGTTGGAATAGCTGTGGAATGAACTCCCAGCAGTGGTTTTCCCAAGCGACTACAATATGGGGTTCTTCAAGAAGGGCATTAGAAGGTTTCTTCAAGGTCGGCAGCGCGAGTGTGACACCCCTGGTGTTGCATACGTCCATAGGCCACGGTTACCGCTTCCCATCAGGTGGGCCGTGTGCTTGTCTGCCAACTAAGTGGTATAAAAAAAAATGGTTTCGGTAGCCTCCGAAGAGCCCGAACCGGGAATTGGTATTAGCGGGACCACCGAGAACTGGAGCCTTTTATTTTCGCGTCTGTGCATTGTGAGGGTGTTTAGCCTACTATCTCCGAGCGCTGGCTAGAAGGGTTGGCGAAGGGTTTTTCTCGAGTTTTCCTTCTTTCAGGTTGTTTCGACCTCGGCAGAATATCGGCCAGAAGCCGCAACTCTTCCTTAAGTTTTTTTTAAGCGTAGTGTAGTGTGTAGACGGCATCTAATGCCTTTTGAATTTGTTCTTAAGCCAATTTTGGCGATTAGTTTGGCGTATATATATATTCTCGGCATGATCTGTAAAAAGAACAAATACTAATGGGGTAAAACGATTCCAGGGATCATTTTAAACACAAGAAAGGGATCATTTCGCCCCAAACACAAAATTCCAAGATATCGATCAAAATATAACTTTTAAATACCGTGTGCGGTATCGAACACTGCTTAAATATTAGCTAACTGCTATTCATACCCGCAAGTAAAACAACATTTCAATAAATACGAACACGTAAAAAGCAATGAGAGTCCAAAAACATGCTTACCTTAGATCAGAGCCACACTTTTTGATTATTTTTTAATAAAATTACGCCAAGCGCTCGCACCGTCATGCCATTTGGAGAAGCAACTGGCAGGGGTGTGGAGAACATGTTTCATGCTCATTTGGATAGATGACACTAGTTGTCTCTGATTTACTGAGGGGGATCATTTGACTCTCAGGGATCGTATTACCTCACCTTCCCCTACATTAGTTACCTACATCCTCACATAGGTAGGTACTTACAAACTTGCGTTTATATTATTAGTATGATTTTATTATAGTCAAAGAGACAGCCTATGACGTGCGAGTGCGACAGTAGTGCCGCAGGAGGCGCGGGTTCGATCCCGCCCGGTCAGACACGCAAATGCATACAAATTGCAATACTTATTTTTGTATGCATGAATATGGGTATTTGCATTGGTTGGTCCGGTTGCCATACGAACATCTATGGCAGCCGTTACAGGTAGTTGGAGCGTTAAGCAGTTCAACAACTGGTCTAACTGCAATGCTTCGATATCGCCAATAGGTCGTGGAGGTCAGGTGGCAGTAGCTTCACGGAAAATATTCAGCCAAAACCACAGTTATGCTGGAAAAAGCGACCAGACTCAGAGGTGGGAGCTTCGGAAGTAACTGGTATTAACGCTAGGATCACAGAGTAAGTAATTGAGCTAGGATGAAGAAGTCATATTATGACAATTAGACCGGGAGATGATGACAGAAAAGTTCAAGTCATTTGTTACAAGTGTATGGCGACCCTTAGAGGGTCGAATTGGGTGACGAAATAAAGTAAAATGAATTCTAAAGTCACTGAAATAAGATTCAAAATAACGTGATTAGTAATAAAATCCTTTGCCATTCCATGCCGTGCCATCCCGGCACTCCCGGCAGTGGGCGCCGGCCCTAAGTCGCCTTATACGACACCGTATGGGAGGAGATGGGGTGGCCCAAATTCTTTCATTCTTTTCATTCTTTCTTTTATGTAGATTATTGTTTATTTATTTTATTATTACTAATACTAAATCCCAGTCAACCATAACGACACAATCACACAACCAATTTCGAATCCATGAGGAGTAAAACTAATGCAAGAGTAGCTGGGCTTAGCAGGTTGCCACGGCATGCCGCGGCATGCCACGGCATGCCACAGCGCACCGTGGGATCCCACGGCATGCTGCGGTATGCCATACCATGCCGTGCCGGCAGTGGGCGCCGGCCCTATATGTAAGTATGTAGTTTTATAAATAAAATAATTTTATAAGAAAAATATTATTTAATGGACGGAATAAGTATTCAAAAAAAAACTACGTAGGTATTTAATCTTATGAAACATATAAAATAAGAATAACTATAAAAGTATAAGTACCAAAGTACCTACCTACTAAGTTTACATAGTATTATGTTTATCACATAGTTATTAGAAATGTTATATAGCTATAATATAACCGTATGTGTTTATATAGACTTAACTTTTTTACGAACAAAACTTGTATTTTCTAAACATGTATTACTGATGCCAATACACATGAATTCTTTTTAAAATACATTTTACTCCAAATAAGACAGCATGCAGGCAACCTCGGTTAGATCTTGAGGCACAGATTCGTGGTAACACAAATACAGTTCCCTCGGCTCTGGTTCACTAAACACACGTCTGGAAAATAAAATATTCAATTAGTAAGACAAACAAAATATTAAACAAGTCAATAACATTGATAAGGCAAGAAAGAGGAGTCTTGCATTTTTACCAGCTGTTAGATATGATAACAAAAAAATAATATTAAAAAAATAAAAAACCCGAGTACTGACGAAAAGACTGGACACTTATGTGTGATAGCAAGTGAGGCCTATTAATTTTCTGGGTTAGGTAGTCTCGATTCCCCCCGATTTTTTTTCAGTTTTAAAATAGCACTTTATAACGCTATTGTAAAATCGGGGGGAATCGCGACTAACTAACCCAGTTTTCTTTCAGTTTATAATCGGCATTGATAGATATCATAAAATAGTTACCCGACAACCCAAAACTGATAAGGTTCCGTAATTTTCTTACTGACGCCGCATTGAGACAGTATGTCCGCAGGCACTTGAAATAACATGCCATGCTCTTTTACAGCCACTAAGATTTTGTTCAAAGGATTAGATGGAGCGTGGTTTTTCTTGAACCTGTAAAAATAGTAATAATCACCAATTATAATATTTGAGGTGGATGTGAATGGAAAATAATAAGTCGTATCATAGGACCCATCACGATCCTTGGGGGCTAAGCTAACCTTAATTGCTGATGAGTGAACGAAACTCTGGCGCGGGCTTTTCTTTCAGGGATAAAGCGTCAGACGGTAATCGCTTCCGTCCAAGTCAAAGGAAGAAAAATCGAGAGAAATAGTAAGAGTAGCTGAAACTATAGAGAAGAAAAGTTTTTTTTTAGATTTTCTATAATAAAATATCTGTAGTATAAAACTGGTGCAAGAAGTCCTTGTTTAGATTTCAGTTTTGCGATTGTCTATGAAGTTGTCTACGAAGGTTGTCCAGCTGACAGCAATAGGCTTCTCCCCTACCTATTCTATGTATGGGACATAAACATTGTTGGTACCTAGGCGAAATTTGATTGCTGCTATAATACGTAGGTAAATCATCGCTTACCTTACCTTGCCTATAGACAGAAAATATAAAAAATAGGTTACCAAAATAATGTTCAAAAAAATCTCACCTAATACTATGCTGTAACAGTTCATGTATGCGTTTAGACGCTGACCGGAATGTTTTGATTATGTATGAATAGAGAATATTACTGGCTTGCATTTCAATATTTTTGACAGGAGCTATAAGTATTCCTTTATCTGATTCCAATTGTGTAAAGTGAAATAATACGTTTTCGTCTCCAGTTGTAATCCTGTAAAAAAAGTATTCAATATTTATTTCAATGATTATACTCCTCACTAGGTATTCAAGTAAGTACAAAAAATGTGTGAAGTTGTTGTTCGATAAACGGAATGTTTTTCAAACAAAGCGTTCAGTGTTTAAATAATATTAGTAACCGAAATTACTAATATTCCTTCTAACCCCTGCAGCTAAGCTTAATTTGCTTGTGTTAGGAGTGGTGCTTACGTCAGTATTGTAATGGCCAGGATTCGAACCCAGGATCTCTCGATCGTAAGTCCGACTTTTTTTATTTTTTTATACCACTTAGTTGGCAGACAAGCACACGGCCCACCTGATGGGAAGCGGTCACCGTGGCCTAAGGACGCATGCAACACCAGGGGCGTCACACTCGCGCTGCCGACCCTGAAGAAACCTTCTAATGCCCTTCTTGAAGAACCCCATATTGTAGTCGCTTGGGAAAACCACCGCAGGGAGTTCATTCCACAGCTTGAGTGTGCGTGGGATGAAATGCCTTTCAAACCGCACAGTGCGTACCGTTTCCGGACGCAATGTGTGACGATGAATTCCCTGCCTGTGGCGAGAGGTGCGATGATAGAATGTAGCTGTTGGCATCATGTCAAACAGTTCTTCTGAGCACAAACCATTGTATAGACGGTAAAACACACACAGTGAGGCAAAGTCTCTTCTGAGACTGAGAGGTTCCACATCGCCTTCTTAACCATACGATAACCTTAAAGATAACCTTCTTAACCACAAAGCTACTGACGCTTACGCCACGACGATTTGAAGGCATGACTTAATAAAACTCACTACACAACCTACCTTTGCACAGTAACATGGTTTATGTCATTCAATAACGACTTCCGTATATCTGACATATCCACACTGCCGCTCGTTCTACTTCCATCCTGAAATAAGATCACATTTTAACTGGTAACTATAATATATGGAATAAACATACAATTATATCACTAAAAATAGCTGAATTGATTTGTGTATTTTTATATTTAAAAGGTCGACGTATTACGTATAGAAAAAAATACAAGTTAGGTCTGGAAATTTCTAAATTTGGGCAATAGATAAGATAAGATAAATACTCTTTATTGCACACCAAACATAGGATACATACATAAGATACGTACATGACAGAGAGTTGTACAATGGGCGGTCTTATCGCAAGTCTGCGATCTCTTCCAGACAACCAGTATGGACTATATTGCCAGAACAGGTAGTTTTAGGTGTACACAAGACATTAATACTCAATATTATCTATTACCTACATACATAAAAGGTACTAAATATACTACTAATATATACTACAACAAATACTTATAATACAATACTAACAATACTATATATAAATATACAATAACTACATATATAAGATATGTACTACAAATATATAAATACTGAGTGCAGATACATATACCATAATTACATAACATACTGTTACTACTTAGTAGTAATTGTGCAGAGTGAATATAAAAACTTAAGACGTTAGGTAGTGTTCTTTTACTAGTCTCTGAAATGTAGACAGCGACTGTGCTTGTCTTATATTTACAGGTAATGCGTTCCACAGTCGTGCAGCTTGTATTGTGAAGGACTTATCAGAGAAGCTTGTAGAATGCGGCACTATTGCCAGGGTTAAATTTTCAGTGGATCGCAAATGTCTGGTGTTATTATCGCTCAGAAATCGGAAACGCTTTTTTAGATATAAAGGAGTAGTCGGGTTAAACAAAATATTAAAAAGAAGAGAGAGTATATGAGTATTCCGGCGAAGGCGGATTGGTAACCACTTGAGTTTTTTACGTAACTCGGAAACATGATCATATTTGCGCAAGCCAAATATGAATCGTATACAGAAGTTTTGGATCGGTACAATAGGTACTGCCTGTTTTATGTGATCCAAAGTATCTTTTGTTTCGTTTATAGTTATTAAAACTATTAAAAGGTAAGTAAACAGGCGAGGGGTTAGTGTCTCCCTTGGGATAGACAAGCGGATGTTGCCTTAGCATTTATGCATTAATTTTATTAAATGCCGCCATTTGTAAGTGCCACCTAAAACCTAGCCTCTTACCAGTCTCTCCCAATCCGAGTCAGACCCAGACGAGTCGCGGCGGTTCTTCTGTTCTCTGTCAGCTCGTCTGCCTTGAACACGATCCTCGCTCACTTCACTGCAAGTCAAATATACTATTTAGCTATTTAGTCAACTATTTAGCTAGCCTGCTATTCATCCCTACTAATATTATAAATGCGAAAGTAACTCTGTCTGTCTGTCTGTCTGTCTGTCTCACTTTTACGACTAAACCGCTGAACCGATTTTGATGAAATTTGGTATAGAGGTAGATTAGACCTTGGGAAAGGACATAGGCTATGTTTGGTCGCGATAACCGACATCCACGCGGGCGGAGCCGCGGGCAAAAGCTAGTAATTAATAAATGAGTCAAAGCAGAACAGTCGCTTCACGGAAAATATGGAAGTTCAACCAAATCCGCAGTTACACTGGTAAACCGGACCCCAGACTCCGAGGTGAAAGCTTCGGATGCGACTGGGATTAACGCTAAGATGAAGAAGAAGCGGAATACTGTAAACATACATAGATTTAGATTGGAATAATTTAAAAAAAAAACCAAAAAGAACCTATAAAAAGTAAAATAATAAACTATTACATTATGACCTACCCTAAGTATTGACCCTTTTGTTATTTGTCTCTTCGGGGGACCGCTAAATACCTTGGTATACCCTATTCCCCTCCGACGGTCAGACGGCGGTCCCCCGACGAGACCTGTAATGGTACCTGTTACTTTTCAAGCTATTCGAGTCCTCTGAATAGCTTACGTCCAGGCTGGAGTGCCTATACTTCTGCGCACTGTTATACGACTGAGTGTACAAAGTGTGATGGCTGCCGTAGGTAATGAGAGAGTTCATGTCACTGGCGGTGGACCCGGCGTTGATTTGGTCCGAGGAGTTGTGGCGGCGTTTGTCTGATTGCGCCTTCGACAGTTTGAGAGTTGCTGCCTTCAAGGTTCCATCGGGTTTCAATGCTGGAAAAAAATTGCTTTTCAACTTTACTGATATAGCCTTAAAGTTCAAAATTAAATGAAAAAGAGTACAATTCATTTTTTCATTCTCCCCCTAAGATGCCATTTAAATAAATAAATATTGTAGGACATTCTACACAACGCTATCTAGACCTAAAGTAAGCATAGCTTAGCTAGCTTGTGTTATGGGTTCTAGAGTGCGGATAAACATACTAAGATACATTTTTTTTTCGTAAATACATACAAATTATACATAGGGACATCCAGACTAATGCAAGTATTCATATTCATGCATACAAATATATGCACTGAGCGGGGATCGAACCCGCGCCTCCTGCGTAGCAGCCGCGTTCACTACCGCTACGCCACAGGGGCAGTCATTTTGAAACTTTAACGGCATAAAAGTAAAGTTTAAAATTGTAGTAGACAATTAGTAGATTCGGGGTCCAGAAACAACGCTTAAATAATGCTGATGAGCATCCTAGTGAGGTGGTCTTCCTAGCCGAGCATTGGTGTTAAGGTACCTACTTGAACTCCGAAACACAAAAATGTACTTACGATTAGTCTCTTTAGTTTTTCTACCATATTTCGTCAGACACTCAGGGGTGGTCTCAACTCGTGGGTGCGTGTTGGAACAGAACCACGAGGCCAAGTATTTATCTAGACCAACCTCGTACAGCAATTCTAAACAACTTTCACACTCTTCTACGTAAAATGGAGATGGAGGTGTTATGCCGACAGCCTGCAAGAACAACATTTTACTACAATCAAAGATAATAAATAGCTTACTCGTTATAGTATTTGCTTACACATATCTATTAGCTATATGTAGTACAGATAATATAATGTAATTCTGCTATAGGTACGAGTAAGTAAATCTACTCATTAAGAATACTTAATGTTGCTAAGCGCATAACTCGAGACCGGTTCGATCGATTCGGAAATTTTTTTCGTATGTTCCAAAACTTCCGCAAAAGATTTAAAAAAATAGTTCCCATGGGTCACGGGAACGGCTGCGCGAAAAATTTATTTTTTATTCACTCTATTTCCTGTTCTAAAAATTGTTATGTTAACAAAATTATTTTGAAGCTTTTGGCTTGGTTTTATATTAAACTAGCTTTTGCCCGCGACTCCGCCCGCGTGGATGTCGGTTATCGCGACCAAACATAGCCTATGTCCTTTCTCAAGGTCTAACCTACCTCTATACCAAATTTCATCAAAATCGGTTCAGCGGTTTAGTCGTAAAAGTGAGACAGACAGACAGACAGAGTTACTCTCGCATTTATAATATTAGTAGGGATTGATTGTGAGGTGCTCCAAAATCTTTAAAAACTCTGTTATATACAAACATAAGCACACATACATCTAAGTCAATAGATGAATAGACGGATGTTAGGAAGGCACTTTCAAGAAATTTAAGCTTACATCTTCGGTACAGCCACCAGCTTCCATTAGAGTTGTTAATATAAACTGTCCTTTGCCAACTGTGAGTAGAAACCAACGGCTATCTGAAATCCTGCAGAAGTGCAAAACATTACATTTGAGACTTCCAAAATTAATTCTCAAATCGGTTAACTTTTGAGTATCAGGATGGAGCTCCAGTATTCAGGATAACAGTTGTTACTTGGCTCCACAGAGCTATCTCTCTTCACCAGGCAACCGCTTTCTCCAACTAGGGACTAAAATTCACTATTCCCGCCTCAGGGTCCTCCCAACTAGAATCCATAGACAGGATTGCATCAAATCTTGTATTAATCCCGGTCATGGGTTCTCTTACGACTTTAGTATTGGGAGAACCATTACTAAAGTCGTAAGAGAACCCATGACCGGCAAAACCACTGGCATACCACGGACACTGCAAATAAAATCAAATTAATTTTAGAATTTAAAGCAATGCCATTAAAGTCTAAAATTAAATGGTTTTTCCTAGAGTAATTGAAACGAAAGTGTAATGCAATTATTTTCAGTTGATTTTGGACTTTAATTCTGTTGTAATAAAGTCTAAAATTTAATGCCATATTTTGCAGTGTTTTAGCAGAACCGTAGACCTGATTATAGCGCGAGCGCCATGTACCGAGTGACAGTGGCGTGGGATCCCTATAACCCGTTTCCTGCCGATTTCCCAGTAGGTCGCAAAGTGCAAATCATGACTATAGATGTAAAAATCTCGAATAATTCCGAATTATTCCATATTATTCGGAATTATTCCCAAATATTCTCAAATATTCCGGAATTATTCCCGCCGAACTCACCTGCAAAAAATGAATTAACTGTGCTTCCACCTACCTACTAAGCGAAAACTTAAGTACAGACTTATGTAGGTATTGGTATGTAGGTAGGTAGATACCGGAATATTATAATATGTCTTGACCTCAGTGACGTCACAAAATGTACCTACTTATATGTATTTTTACAACACACCTGGGCCTCGATTCTGTTAAAGCACAACCACTGTCACACCACAGAGACTGCGAGAAAATTCCAATCGATTTTAGCCTTTAAAGTAATGCAGTTAACGTTTAAAATTAAATGGCTTTTTGTAGAGTGAACGATAGCGTGTGATAAAAATATTGTCATTTAATTTTGGACTTTAAAATTATAGAAATAAAGTCTAAAATTAAATGCCAATTTTTGCAGAGACTGTGGCACGACAGTGGTTTTGCTTTAGCCTTTAGCAGAATCGAGGGCCTGCTTATAAAAGTGATATTATTTTACCGCAATTAGGCACGTAATGACACCTATTATCAAACTGTGACTTTTTCATTGCTATTATTCACAAGTGAGTTATAGATTCTTTTTCAAATTTTATAGGAAGTGTCTATAATTGTCTATGTTCTTAAAAAAGTTTTGATACAAAAAATAACGTGTTTAATAGTACGAATAAATTAATACGCCTATTGTATGGTCATTTGATGCATTTTCGTATTTAAATAAATAATTTCAACTTGTAATAAGGTAACTGTACCAATGCTCGACACTTTAAGGAAAAATAAAATTTCAATCTAAAAAATTTAACAAATTAATTACAGCATGGTCGTTACATTCTTTTTTAACTGTTACAGCAACAATTAGACATTAACTTTTGCCCATAAAATCTTTAAAATCTATCATACTTTTACTTTAAATTAAATTATTATGCACTTGGTCGAAAACACCAATGCTAGACATCATTGTCCCAATGGTCCAAGTATGTCAATAACTTCAATATTTATAACGTTTATACTAAAATTAGTAATAATCATAACTTATAAACAAAAAAATCACACCTATAAAAATCAGTACCCTTGGCAAAAATCTTAAGAAATAACACGACCGTGTTCACGGAGTCACATTATTTGCTGTCAACAGTCTTTCTAAATTTACTTCGGATGGTGTTGCGAATATTTGAACATATCTTATAGATACCATTAGGCATCTTTTAAGTCAATAGTCTTATAAAACAAATGGATAATTTTCTCAAAATACTGGGTTTTGTTCGAAAGTGTCTAGCATTGGTACAGTGTCGAGCATTGGTACAGTT
Source organism: Eilema depressum (assembly GCA_914767945.1). Lineage (NCBI taxonomy): Eukaryota > Metazoa > Arthropoda > Insecta > Lepidoptera > Erebidae > Eilema > Eilema depressum. The sequence continues at coordinate 3,716,789 of OU612028.1, read as the reverse complement.
ACCTTACTTGTATAATAAACAAAATTTTCACTCAAATTTAACTTTTTTTTTTCTCTAAGTACAGAAAAAAAAACAGAGTAAAAAAAAGTTAAGTTCAAACCTCTTTTTTTTTTAATATGGTCGACCGCCATTGTTAAATGCGCGCGCATAGGAAAACGAATTAATTTGTAGTATTGTTTATTTAGTATTTGTAGTATTATTTTATTCGCAAGTGTGTTGTAAAACGTCGTATGGCACGTGTGAGCATGATGATTACCGTCCTCGGCTGTCTTAAGACCCTCGCCTAGCGGCTCGGGTCTCAATGGCGCCTCGGCGGTAATCACCAACGTTGCTCACTTGTACCATAATGTACTATTATATGCGCAGTAACACGCGTTTTTTGGATGTCTTTTGTGGATTAGGTGGATTTGAGCTTCTCCGCCACGGAAAAGCTCAAATCCACCAATCATAGACCATATCAGTCGATATCAAACTTGGAGTCAAGATGTACGGTACTTACTTATTTTATTATAATATGTAGGAATATTATATAATTTGAGTACAACTTTCACACAGATACTAAAACAGCGACTGTAAGCGATTTTCGACCTTAATGACATTATCTTAATTACGTGTCTTTTTGCGCTAATAGATGACACTGATTACGAATATAAGAAAAAAAACTCGATTCTATGTCATGTCATTAAGGTCGAAAATTTCTTGCACTACGTTTTTTAAGGTTTTTTATCCCTAGCATCCTGAACTAGTCTGTGCTATGGAGCAAATAGCCAAATCGGACCGATTTTATCGGATATTTATATGAAAACAACATAATAATATGGTGTCGAATATCGGATGTCGGCCATCGTCGTCCGATACGGATATTGGATGGTGTGAAAACACTCTTAAAGAGTTTAAAAGTGTATAAGTAGGTACTCAGGAAAACATAAGTCTTAGACTGTATTTTCTTAATTATACCGATAGGTATAAAAACACCAACTAACTGTTGCCCGCGACTTCGTCCGCGTTAAGTTCGGAATGTTGTTCATCCCCTATTTTATCCCCTTTGGGGTAGAATTAATCAAAATCCTTTCTTAGCGGATGCCTACGTCATAGTAGCTTAATGCATGCAAAGTCTCAACCCGATCGGTTTAAAATTTACAAAGTTTCGTACAAACTTTCATCCCCTATTTTATCCCCTTGGGGGTAGAATTAATCAAAATCCTTTCTTAGCGGATGCCTAAGTCATAACATTTCAAATTTCAGCCCGATCCGTCCAGTGGTTTAGGCTGTGCGTTAATAGATCACTATGTCAGTCAGTCAGTCAGTCAGTCACCTTTGAGTTATATATATGTATATTTAGATATCTATAACCGTATAAAACGCGAATCATAAGTGCATTTCGATTCACAAGACTAACAACAAGAGTCAAGACTCAATACCTACTACATCTATCTACATAAATATCGACCGGAATAATTCCGAATTATTCCGGGTCATTTGGGAATTATTCGGGATTTTTCGTTTTATCCTCATCGGAATATTTGGAATTATTCCGGCCTTACATCTATAAGCATGACTAATTAGATCGCGATAAGATTTTTCTCACAAGCTTTCCTTTTGAAAAGTTCAACTCTTCGCCACTACCACAAAACCAATTGTGAATATAAACCATAATAAGCTTTAATATTACATTTTATGCTTCTTACTTCAAAGTAAAGAACTTTCGAATTTTACCCCTTGGTGGGTAAGAGGGGTAAAATTATAGCTCTTATACTTAGATGAAATTTTGAAAAACTTTTCTAAACGGAAGCAGCTCATGAAATTTCGTGCTTCCTCTCTCTTTATATTTGTTCCTTAGATAAATATAGGATAATAATCTACCTAGTATATCTAAGGACGAAATTGGCGAAATTTAGGAAGCTAGGCACAGTCAAGAAAGTTAATACGGTTGCACCTTTATATAAAGTGTAATCGTATCTTTTTTGTCGCCTGTACTTACCTCGAAGATAAAGTTATCAACTTACTTATATTCACTTCCGTTGCTTTGGTTTCTGTGTTCATAAATGAATACCTCTCTCCACATTACTAGCTTTTCAATCTCTTTTTCGGCGCTAAGTTTAAGCACGCCGTTTAATTTGAGGTATGCATTAATCTCTTTCAAATCTTCGTCTTGTAAATGCGAACTCAACAGATGACCAGAATAATACAAGCAAGACCCTATAACAGTGTATAACCTTTGGAAGTTTTCCACATCGTCAGTCTGAAAGAATAAACAAGATTTGGCTCTTACAATAATTCAACGATTTTTAAGTTCCATATCTCATAGGAAAAAACGAACCCTTATAGGGTCACTTCGATGTCTGTCTGTCTGTCTGTCTGTCAAGACCTTTAAAAATTCGTAAAGGTATCAAGTTGAAATGCATACTAAATTATTAGGTCTCCGACAGTGGGCTGGCCACATCTGTCTAAGAATCAGTCTTTGAGTGAAGACCGCGAGAAGGAAAACGAAAGGTGGGACACCTCCTAGCCAGGTGGACTGACGACCTGCGAAGGGTGGCTGGGATGGACTTGATGCGGAAGGCGGAGGATCGGCAAACGTGGCGCATATTGGGAGAGGCCTATGTCCAGCGGTGGACTGCAATAGGCTAATTGATTGATTGATTGGGGTCTGCGAGGATTAAATTCAGTAGAATATTTCAAATATTTACCCATTCTCTATAGTCAGCCGCTTCTAACTCAGTCACGGCATCGTCAATCTGCACCTTCACCTCCAATGGTAAAATAACAGAATGCGCAGCCAGCAACTCTTCAAAAATAGAACCCGACCTTCTGATGCCATCATCCTTAACAGCTTTGTTAAATACCAGTGTAACGAAAATGCGGGAAAATAAGTTATCCAATTTGTCAACATTGTTTGGTTTCGTGAAACAAGACTTGATTGACCCATAAAAAAAATCTAGGAGTCTTATTATATCAGCTATTACTTTTTTAGCTGCAAACAAATCCACTTTTTTGTTTGGGAAGGCAATCAAAAGTAAATCATTGTTGTATGACTTGTAGGTGACATTTATCAAGGTACCATTATGTAATACAGTGGAACTGGTTGGTTCACTAGTCCCCAAAGATTTTAGAGCAAGGTGGTTCAATGTTACGTATGCTCCTCTGGTATTATACAAGAAGTTTTGATTAAAAGGTCTTGGGAAACAGTACAGAACTCCTTTATCATCATTGCTGTTATATTCGATGTCATTACAACATAGGTAGAGGACGGAACATGAGGAGTCTTTCAGTAATTGCGTCAATGAATTCTCAGGCCCATTTTGTACCTTTAAAAGTCTTTCTACGTCGACGCTATGTTCTTCAGTAGGTATTTCAAATGTTAATTTTGGATTGTTATGGTCCTCAATAACTCTTTGTAGAATGTTGTTTATGTTGTTAGAATTAACATCTATACCATTTATTTTGCTCAAATAATATCCCTTTTTTATTTTCTGCACATAAATAGTTCTAGCCTCCGTTAAAAAATCTGCAACCATTAATGTTTTGCCATCTACGTGTGTTTCTAAACTTATGCCGAAAAGTTTTTCAATCTGGCAATTTTTTTCGCTGCTGAATATCATGTTTTTGCTGATCTGGAGAAATAAAAGTATTCGTCAGTTAAGTAGCGGAGCTATAGGGGTGCTTGACCTGGAACCTCCACGCGGTGCACCCTTCTTGCCAACGGAGATGGCAGCGCCTATCTCCTGCAGGGGAGACGCTTGTTGGGGATCTAAATCCCCCCTCCCCTGTAGAGTAGTTATACTGCAAGCGTGATTTATACCTATTATATTATAGTGTGGTATTTCTTCACTTATATGAAATATACTTTCCCAACCGTCGGTTTCCCCGTTTCTTGGTAGAACCTTTCAACGCCAAACCCATAGACGTGTCATCAAGTGGCTTCTAAAACTGTAGGAGCCGTTACGTTCAGCCAGCGTTACCCAGCTCACGAGTGCCTTGTGCGAGTTTTTTCTCACATTTACTGGTGACAAGTTAAACGATGATTTGTATGACATTGAATTAGCACCACCTAGCGGGTAATTTGTGAAACATTTATTGCGCATACAAATCACGAATGTGAGAAAAATCTCACATTTGGCACCGTGGTATTACTCCGAACACGTACCTTGGACCTAAATCGCAAGTCAAACGAGGCTCTGGCGTCCGCGGATTAATAAATAAATAAATATTCCACAACATTTTTACACAACGCTTTCTAGACCCATGGTGTTTATATGTAATTGCTTTGTAATAATGTATGCTTGGTGAATTTGAGTTCGTCCACGGCAGTAGCATCCCGTGCTATCGTCAAAAGACACCCAAGAAATGTGTACTGCGCGTACAGGGCACCTTTTGAGCACATTTTAGGTCCAAGATACGTATCCGGCGTTATACGCCCGTCTGGTTTGGACTGTGGTTTCTCCATTCCAGAGCCTTTGCAGTGATCTGTTCAAGTCGTTTTCGAATACCTACTTACGTTCTTACAACCTGATAGAGGTAAGCAGAAGCAGATATACATATTGTATCATACAGCTACTTCTCCAAAAATGCATTTGAAACTTGAACTTCATTTAACTACTTCCACATCTTTATTGCTTTTTTAAGGATTACCTACCTATGTAATTCATTGTATGAAATTATTGTAAACAGGAGGTCGGTTCGGTACCCCTAGGTCGTATCTTTTTTTTTTTCGCGCGAAAATTCCCCACGGATACCTCCCCCGCTGGAGCCGGAGGAGGTTATGTCGGACTCGAACCGACTAAAACGCACGCCGTCTGTGGGCCGTCAGTTACGGGAGGTGAGATTATCGTAGCCATATCCCTCGCACCCCGGCCGACCCAGGGCCATTCTCTCGACCTGGCCCTCTTCCGGTGTGGGGACCACAGAGTCCCCAACTTGCCCCACTCATAGGTCGTATTCATGAGGATTTGGATGTTGAATGTGTTGATTCATATCTACCTACCCCTTTAGGGATTTTCCGGCGTGAATATATGTATCTTTTGCCAATAATTCGGAGTTATAGGTAACCTGTGCAGCAATGCAGTATGACGCAAGTCAGCAAGTGCCCAAAAACGCGATGTAGGCCGCGGAACACTTTCGCTAGCGCAGAGTTGAAGCGCATCGAAGCAAAAACATAAGATAAAAACAAACAAAAACATAAAATAGCAAATTAATGCTCATTGCTTAGATTGTATTATTATTCTCTCATCTGATGAAAAAATAGGCACGAAAGCCTATTTTTGCGAAAACTGATGGACGGAACACTTGGTGGGATGGCTTTATATTGTAAAGAATTTCACTTCGATTCAGTTCGACTTTGCGTTAATGTTAATTGACCCTTGCAGTATTTTCAATTAAAGGCAACAACTTAATTACCTTTTTAACATAGCATTGTTGCAACTACAATTTTTGTACTTGTAATATTGTGTTATCTAAATATGGTAATATAGAATACCTAACCTGAATAACAATATGTTTATCGTCATTAGCCACAGTTCTGTTTGACCAGGAATTTGGTGATAATATGCCATCATCACTATTCCGTTTGACACCAATTTCAGCATTTTTGGGTTTGTGTGCTTTTAAGACCCTAAAAATCCTCCCTGAAAAAAAAAAGAAAAGAAAAGTCAATTTTGTGTACTAATTCATTTATTTTACTTTAACATGTTCATATTATAAAATATGCTTATTGCTCTTTTCTTCTAAAATTAGAATAATTTAAGTCCGAAATAAAGAGTACTAAAGTTGCAGTACTTTTTTGTATTATGGTACATCTATCAACATATAGCAGTACATCTGGGCTTCTGCTACAGTTCCTCAGTAAGTTGCAGGTTTTCCTCTTCCTGCTCAGGTGCTTGTACTACACCTTCTTCCTGCTCAGGTGTTTCTACTGCACCTTCTTCCTGCTCAGGTGTTTGTACTGCACCTTCTTTCTGCTCAGGTACTGTACCCTCTTTTTTATCTGGGTCACATTCCATGGCCTCAGTTTGTCCTGGCTCAGAATTATTTTCGCTTTCAACCAAATCCCCATTGTTGGCTACTTTCTCAGTCACCTTAATTGGCTGAGTTATCTCTGGTGGCTGCAGATTGGTCATGATCTTCATAAAAATAGTTTTGAAACCTAGAATAGCTTTGAACTTGTTAGACTTGAGGGCCTCCATTGAGTATTTGTCTATAGAAATAGTCACTACTCTTCCTCCATCAAATTCTTTCTCACCCAGTAACTTCCATGCCTCTGTATTAAGCCATTTATTTTGTATCTGCAGTAGTTGTAGAGCCTTTTCTACAGTATTAGCTTCGCTGCTCGGTAGAAAAGTTAGAGCTGTCACTCTCTGATTCCTCACTTGTATGGACAAATCTGCTTCTGGCCATGGTTTGATTTTTTTAATTGTCTTTAGAATCCAATTCTGACTGAAATAATCTTCACATGTGACCAATATCCACCCATTTTTAGGTACAAATCCACAGAATCTAGGGCCATTGCCTATCTCACATTTAGTAATTTCAATAAGCAGTGCTTCGTGTACCAAATTCATTTCTTCTGCTGACATAATCTTTATGTTGTAAATTTCAACTTGGGAAAGAACATTTACTTTTGAATTTTCTTGCAACTTAAGAGAATTGTCAGGTTGGGAGGCCATATTTGGCCTAGGGCCATTATTTTGGGATTTTTTTGGAAATTTGTTAGGTATACCAGGTTGGATGTAAGCAGATGATTTGCGCTTATATGGTTTTGCTTTTTCTGGCACATGCCCATTTAAAGCTACATGAACAGCCTGCTCAGGAGCCATTTTTTCTGCCACAAGTCTCCAAAATCTTTTCCGTCCTGCACCAGACAGCATTGTGTACTCTGGCAGGTGCCTGAATGGCTGATGATTCTTTGATTTGGAGTTCATCTGATAATAAATTAATGAGTTATATACAAGTAAAGATATTATTATAACAAATATTATGTAAAAACTAACAGGGTATAATGCTATTTTTTTAGTGTGTCTTAATACTATTACTATTAAATTATAAAGCTGTTATTTTAATATTATGCACAGATACTCCAATTATTTATTTGTATTAGAAAAATGTAAGTACTCTCTAATTTGAATAGAATTACTTTCAAACAAAGCTAAAGTATTCAATTCACATACCATTCATTCATTATTACATTACATTCAGTTCATTATTACAGTAAGTTTAAAAAATGACAGTTAATAATAATTCTATTTACCTTTTGTAGATCTTCTAGTGGAAGACCTCTTAAAACTATTTCTTAGTTTGAAAGTTTCACAGTTTTCCAGCAGAGGTGTTCTATTGGTACAATTTATGGTTTCAATAGCAGATTTTGTTTTAATATACACTAACTCTCCGTCTTCACCAACATCTGAGTCCCATTCAGGAACAGAACTGAAAAAAGTATGCATTTAGTTTAGAACTCTATAGTTTAGCTTTAGGATACTTTACATACATTATTGCTCGGGACATATATCTGGGAGCTAAAATGTACTCTATACGCGCAGTACAAGTTTCTTGAATGTCTTTTGAGGATATCAGGGGGTGCTACTGCGGTGGTCGACCTCAAATTCACTAATAGCTTATTATTACAAAACAATCTGCTCGCGCGCCAGAGCTTCGTTTGTCTCGCGGTTTATGTCCAAAATACGTGTCCCGAGGTATACGAAGCTTATTACTGGATGTTTTACAACACCTTTCAGAATCTGAGTATTTAGAGCCACACGTAGAGTTCGTCCAATCGTTGTCGGAGTCGCAAGGACTATAGTTATTGTAATTTAGTTTGTTGTCATAATTATTCATTATGAGATGTTTACTCTAAAAACAATTTCACGCTGGACCACTATATCAGTAGTAGGTAAACTACCATCTCGCCATTCGCCATATTGAATAAATATAACGCTGCCGCAAGTAGCGTTGACTCAACTAACAAAATTATTACACTCTCTAATCTACAACTTTACTATACTTTCTAAAGGTTAGGGCAATTTAGAGTTTTATAGCAAATATATATATGGTAGTTACCAATGAGAATAATAAGTAGTTAAAAACACGACTTCTTACTAAAGTTTTACTATATAATAAAAAAAATATAATCACAACGCACCAACGCACGCACACATTTATGACGTAAGTGACGTAACCCATAGACAATTAGACATTCGAAGTTGACATGTTGACGTGACTATATTGTCAAAAACAAGAATAATAAGGCTCCGCGCAAACGTACGGTTTCCGTCCACGGTTTCCTGATCAAAAAGTCAGATTCAAAAAACCGAATGCTCCATTTTCATACAAAATGTTCTACTAGCCGCACACGTCCTTACTTTTTGCAGAACGGAAAAAACCTGACGTTCGGTTCAGAATGGAAAAAACCTAATGACGTCATACCGAACGCAGCACTCGCATACATTTTGTACTAATCGCCGCACACGTCAGGAAATTTCCATCCGGAATCGCGCTTAAATTGTGTCCAGCGTTGTCAATTCCCAAGAGAGTGGGGACTTTCAAGCCGATTAGGGAATTTGTGGGGATTGTGCTTATGTGGGGTATTTAGACATTCACACTAGACCTAAACTCAGAAGTAATAAGTGGCAAGTATTATACATATTGATAAATTATTAAAGCAAAATATCCGACATTAAGGTACTATTTAACTCTTTATTGGCAATATATGTACACGAGCCGCAATAAACATCGCAAGTGGTGAATATAGCGGGAAACTTCAAGAGAAGTAATGTAGTTATCAATGTCTAATATTGGGGCCTTTCTGTTGGGTTTGTGGGGAATTCAGATCATCAGTAATTGGCAACACTGATTGTGTCTCGCTTCCGGGGTTGCCAGATTGTATTGTAACTTTTGTTACATTTTGCGTAACTTTTGACTCTCTTACGACCCAGCCCCATAGTGGTAGACGCTCTCAGCTGCATTAAGTCCCAGATGAAATAGCTGGGGCTCGTACTCAATGGCCAGTGGGATTTCAAGGAGCATCTCGGAAGGCCGGCTCCTAAATTGGGCGGATACCCGAGATAAACCGAGAGGATTTGTAAAAAACAAGAAACACTATATAAAAAAACAAGAATACGTAACTTTTCCCCCGAAAATGCAACTTTTAAGCCAGCTTGTGTTACATTTGACAAATTTGGCACTGGCAACACTGCTCGCTTCGAACTAATAATAAAAAAACCTAATGCAAAAAACCGAACGTGTGCGCTCGGCACACGGAATTCCAAATCAGGAAACCGTGGACGGAAACCGTCTCCGGAAACCGTACATGTGCGGCCACCCTAAGACCTTTATCTCATGGGGGGTGGACACACGGAAACAAAGTTTCTGCCGTGGCTAACGTGGCTCTGGTAGAAAATATCTTGAAAACTTGACATTGGCGTTTCGCCATTAATAATTTTATAAACATTTATAATTTACTTGACATTGGCAAACTGACGGCGATTTGCTGCAGACGCCATTAAGAAGAAGTTGAAGTTGAAGAATAAGACCTTGACCACACAATAACAAACACAAAACAAAAGGAATTTTATCTAATCAAATCTAAATGTACTTAATGCAGTCGTTCGGAAGTTATGCGCGTACATACATACATTTGGGGGGTTTCATTTTTATTTGTATAGATTAAATCTACTCTCCACTGCTCTCCACCTTGAGGTTGAAAGAACCCAAAGAGTATAGTAATATATAGGAGAAGAGGGAGAAGAGTGGCAAGTGGCAACTCTATGCAAAAACTTGCATGTATGGAAAGTGCTGCCACCACCGCCCCGGGATGGGTCCCGGAACTAATCACGATGCTATATGGTTACTTAACCGATTCCAACGAGTCATTTAACTAAAATAAGAGAAAGACACTGTTGAAGCGTTGACAGAGAAAATAATGAAAATATTCTCCAAAGCTGCGTCTCCAGCTTATGTTTTTCGCATTATTTGGACTAGCACAACCTGCACAACACAACAATGTGAAAAAGTGACAGATAACATATGCTGGAGACGCAGCTTTATCGTTTCATGTTTTCTCGCAAAGATATTATATATAAAAAGAAGTAGATTCGTTATTGCGCGAAAATAGTGAAGATTCGAAAACGAGTCAATTGGAACGTTTGCCTCTAGTACCGCGTGCCGAGCGGCGCCGGCCGGACGTTGAGCGGAAGCATCAGTGACTTATAAAAATAACGAAAATGCCATCGTATGTTTATAGACACTGCACGAACTATTACTCTAAAGTTAATACATCGAAAGGGAGTTCATATCACATGGAAATAATACATATTTCGACTGATAAAGACCAAATTTCTGACTTTCATAATATTCAAGTTAAAATTGTTAAAAAGAGACAGTATGATATAATTTGGTGCGTGAGCGACAAGGACGTGTGTGATCCGAACATAGATTAAAGTACAGATGAGAATATCGTAGGCATTAAACTCACTACATACTACCTCCCAATTTTAATTTGTTGTTTTTTATAATTGCCTACTAATACTATGTGGTTCAAGTAAGTTAATAAGTGCGAACTTCACTTCACTGGCAAGTATCTACTTAGGTAAGTACATACTTGTTAAAATTTGTAGGTACTATTGGCAGCAACAAAATAATGAAATAGAATAAACATACCTAGCTTTTTTATACTTAACTAGCTGCCCCGGCGAACTTCGTACCGCCATATTTTCGGCCCGCGTGGTATTCAAATCCCGTTCCCGCTGCACCCTTATCACTTAGGGGGATGAAAAATAGATGTTGGCCGATTCTCATAGATACCGGATAAGCACAAAAAATTTCATCAAAATCGGTCGAGCCGTTTCGGAGGAGTTCGATTACGCACCCCGTGACAGAAGAATTTTATATATTAGAAGATACAATAACAATGACAAACAAACATCTTTGTCTAAACAAAATTACGCAATTATCTCAAACTTCACTTTACTGGCAAGTACCTACTTAGGTACTTGTTAAAATTGTACTACTGACAGCAACAAAATAATGAAATTTAAAAATTATACCTAGCTTTTTCATAATACATTAACAAAGTTAAACAAACATCTTTGTCTAAACAAAATTAGGCAATAACCTCAATTCAGAGAGCTCTGTACCTTCTTTTTCAATAATTTTGTTAGCCTATGTCACCGACTAGCAACCGCACTGTGATTGGTACATTGTTATCATTAAAGTCCAAGTGACAAACAATAGCTGTCTTCTTCTTTTATATTGTATTTTTCATGTCCTCTCTTTTCAATCCATTGGTTATGTAGGGAAGTGTAGATGAATTAAAAATGTGTGTGTGTGAGTTCGGCACATTTTTCTACGTTGATTTGTAAGCATATGACATGTCTATGTTATGAAATGTCTTTGTTTTCTCGCCCCCTAAAATCCAACCACACGTCCTGATCGACCATCTGAATCTCGTGGGGGGTGGACACACGGAAACAAAGTTACTGCCGTGGCTAACGTGGCTCTGGTAGAAAATATCTTGAAAACTTGACATTGGCGTTTCGCCATTAATAATTTTATAAACATTTATAATTTACTTGACATTGGCAAACTGACGGCGATTTGCTGCAGACGCCATTAAGAAGAAGTTGAAGTTGAAGTCATGTTTTCTCAACCCTGCACCTAAAGAGTAGCTATCATTAGGGGTCCATTACACGCTAGGTTTTGTCATGGTTTAACCATCAATCACGCCGTGATTGACCAATAACATAACGTCTAATAACCGATTGACCAATAATATTCATGATTGACGGCATTGTCGTTACGATCTGAGGATCTACGAGGTTTCTGAAGTTCTCCAAAGAGGAATCAACGTGAAGCACGAACTCCCAAGTACTTGGTAAGAACGTCGTTCCTTACAAGCCGTTTAGACTTGAATTTCGTTCTAGATTTGAATTTGAACTTGTTCGAATTCCTAATGCCAAATAGATATTGTTTCAGTTCGTATGATCGGGCCTTGGAGAATGTATGTTCTTATAATACGGAATATCATCAAGACTCGTAAAAGTTACGCGAATCGTATTAGTCGCATGTGTGAATCGTGCGCTCCTAGCAGTTCCTAGTTACGCGTGAATGAGTCGTACGTTCCTAGTTACGCGTGTTGTGTTCTTAGCTGCGCGAGTGTGAATCGTGCGCGAGTATAAACCGCCGTTCCTACTTGCGTAAGTGTGAATAGTGCGTCCCTAGTTGCGCAAGTATAAACCGCCTTTCCGATCTGTGCGAGTGTGAAGTGTTCCTAAACACGTGCGCGTGATACCGCAGTGGTGGTTCCTGTACGTTGTGAGCTGACAAATGTGTACTGAGATAACGCTGAGGCGTTTACACAGGTCAGGTGATCTTCCCTAATTAAACGTCGCGTCGTCCAACGTAAGACCGACCCACTTATTATGAGGGATTCCTCCCCGAACTGGTACTTTCATGCCGGGCCAGAGTCGGGGAGTAATACTCTGGGTCCTGTATGTGACCGCCCCGCACTGCGTCCATCAGCGGTGGCTACCGTGCAGGTGCGGCTGGCCTTTTTGTTCCGCCATGTTTTTCCTGGACGCAGATGAGGCCAGTCCACGTAGTATTATATACGTGTTGAGCGTCCTGAAGCCGGTGTGACTGTTAGTCTACTGTGGTCAATTTTTGACGCGGGTCGGTCGCGCTTTTGCGCCCCCCTTTTATTATAACAGGGAACAACTCCTGACTATTTCTCGCAAGAGAAATAACAGGTGCTTTTCTTTGTCCACAGTTCATCACGTTAGCCATGCCGTGACAGAGAGACAACAGAAGCAGCTATGACTAGTCATCGTAACCCGGGTGAGCCAGATTTGAGTTACTGCATTGTTCATACCCCAAACCAACGCGAAGGATTATATATACATATACATCCCCAATTATATACTTCTTCGCGACAGGCATGATGCATGACGCTTGCATGAGCGTGTAATGGACCCCTTATGTCATTCTGAATGTTTTTATGTCACCATCATAGACAATGAATGACTGTCACCATCATAAATCATAGATAATGAATTACTCATTCTCATTCATTATCTATGATGGTGACATAAAAACCGACACAAAACGTAAATATAAGCATGGCTCAAAATTTCAAAAAAAATCAATTATGATTTTATACGACATTCGTAATAATTCACAAGAAATTGAAGTAGAATTTCTTGTCAATAAATTTCAACTTGTTAATTTCTGTAAGCAATGGATGACAGCAACGATGAAACGTCGTCCTACAGTGATGGGTTAGCCAGTACCAGTTGCAATAGTGAAGATAAGAAATATGATAATACTGAAGTCAATAAACACAGCAAATATCGGCTGGCATCAACAAGTCAGACTATAAAAAATCTCGAAGATATATCCTCCCTAATTTCACGTGCTACAGCTACGAATGTTATAAAGAAAGTCGGGGGCAGCCAGCAGTTAAAAAAAGTTCAACCTAAAAATATAACTTCTACTGAACCCTTCTGTCATGTTAAATTGGTAGGTGTTATTTTGATATAGGTGTTGTTATGATAGGACTCGGTAACCACTCTCCCTCAGGTGGGTTATACCCGACCCCCCCCCTTCCGACCGCGCCTGCTACATGTCTACATAATATAAATAGTATATACTGCATCATTCTAAACATTTCAGGATTCAATCGTCCAGTTGAAAGAAAGTACTAAAAAACTGCTATGTCTATTGGAGGACATTCAGTTAAAATCGAAAGTCAGGCAGTCACCATCTACCATTGCGGCAAAAACTTGGAAGAGAAAGGGATCGGTTACTCCCATACCTACAGAAATCGATGTATGATTGGTTTATACTTTTTTATGAGACTACCCTCCCATTTGATAGATCGTTATGAAGCGGTGAACTTCGAAATTGAGTACCTAGCTATTAAGCGCGTCGTTTACACGAGGAGAGTTTCTCTCCCTCTTGATACGATTCTCGAAAAGACAGAAAAATCTTGCGGGCTTGAAATTTGTTATTATTTACTTTTAACCCGACATAGGTATTTAAACTTTCATGGTCGTTCATTAAAACTATCGGGATATTTACCATACAATACATTGTATTTGACGTATTGTTTTAAGTATCCGATATTTCGGCGCTGTTGCAAGCAAGCACCATGCATGATCAGATCACGGAGGAACTGGAGTACTGGCGGTGAACGGTGAAAAAGTTTTAGGAGTACATTATATCGATCTACCCTCTTTCGAGTTATTTTACTACGTATGAACACTACCACTGGTTTCACTATCACTACAAACTCGATCTCGATCACGTTTACGACACACTATGCTAACTGTAGGTATCCTATCGTAATTTTCTTTGGCTTGCTTCCGGTTGTTTTTACAAAGACGGAAGACGGACCACTGGATGCCAGGCGTTCGGCAGGTAAAACCCATCCTCACGATTGAAATTTTTGTACTTTTTTATTTCAATCGCTTCCCTAACCAATCTTGGTATGTAGTGATGTTCTCAAGAGCATCTGAGGGTTTTGTGTAACTCGATCCAGTGGTCGGTACCGGACTCACCCGACGTTTCGGCTACTTTTCAGCAGTCATGGTCGCGGGGTGACTAGAGATGGTAGCTGTCATATAATTTGAAGTATAAGTTTTCTCAAAGTACCCGAAATATGATGAATTGTTGGTGTTACTAACTTGGACTCTTGGATTACTAACTAACTAATTAAACTACGACTACTCGATGACTAAACAAAATAACTGAAAACTAACTAAATTGGAAATTTCAACGTCTAGGACCAGGTCATGAACCCACGATGACCAGTGCCTCTCTAGACGTAGTACACAGACCAACTGAACTAAGCTACCTAGATACGTCCTAGCCGAAATTGGCATCTGATGACGTCCATCAGATGCTAAAGCTAAACGTCCACATTTCGGCATCGGACGTAAATCATCAAACGGATTGTAGTATTCTTTGTATACAGAATATAGAAAGTCAAACAAGTGCATCCACCAATCCGCATCGTACTTACGGATCGCACGAATCAGCTCATTTGCGTAGTCATTTGCCTGCTCACGCCACTTCATTAGGATTTGCGTAGAACCGTATGTACGCAAATCCGAATGAAGTGGCGTCGGCAATCCGATGCTGATAGTTGCAGTGGTAAATGCGATTGCTACCGATCAGCGGCCGCATTATGAAAAATTCATCCGTTTGATGCGTTGCGTACTTGCGTGCGTACGATGCATGCCGAAAGGTGAACATTTTACTTTATGGTGAGTTTATGTTTGTTCGCATATACCTACGGTATATGATGTACCCCGTGTACCCGTCATGCACTCATGCACAATATCTAGGCGCGATTTGATTTTTATGAAGAACAATTTATTATGCACTTACAGATCAATTCCATGACTGAAGTTTGTTCAAGCGCCTTAAAGAGGTTGGAAACTCAAACACAGCTTTTAGAAACGATTACTACTGCGGTGAGTTTATTAAAAAGTTTTAGTTCCAGGCTCTTTACGAGTAAAATACAAAAAAAGGACGCGCTTACACATGGGTTTCCATTTAATTTAAGAAGATAAGAAAAATATCTAAGCCAAGTAGCTGTGTCTAGCAGGGTTCAAACTCAGGGTTCAAAGTAGTGGGGTATTTGATTTATAGGTTTTTTTTCTTAATAGGTACCTGTAACTTTTACAGGATGAAGATGATGACTGTTCAGTTTTTAAAAAACTGACAAGAAAATGTAATTGCTTGACTCAACATGAATATAATGATTTCGTAATACAGTTTAATGAAGAAACCAAATTTTTTACCAACACAAGTGGGGAGATTATTAAGAATTTACGAATAGTGAAGAAATTCTTGTACATGGGTGGCGATTACACTAAACACGCATTGATGTTTTTAAACGAAGTAAGTAGGTCCTACTTACTACCATGGTGTTCATTAACTCGGCGAAGAGCTCATCCGAACTCAAACCGACTAAAAACGCGCGCTGTCTTGGATTATCGTTGGTAGGTGAATACAAGGCATGTCTTGCTTGCCGTTGGAGCAGACGAGTCCTAGAGTAGAGATCGCGAGAAGGAAAACGGAAGGTGGGACACCCCCTAGCCAGATGGACTGACGACTTGCGAAAGGTGGCTGGGACAGACTGGATGCGGAAGGCGGAGAATCGGCAAACGTGACGCATATTATTGGGAGAGGCACGTCCAGTGTAGTGGACTGCGGTAGGCTAAATTGATTGATGACTTGCTGTTCACATGGGCAACTGTTAAGATTTTTATATGTTTCTTTGCTGACAATCAATGACATTTCATAACATAGACATGTCATATGCTTACAAATCAACGTAGAAAAATGTGCCGAACTCACACACGCACATTTTTAATTCATCTACACTTTTGGTGTATTAACTTTAGAGTAATAGTTCGTGCAGCGTGTCTATAAACATACGATGGCATTTTCGTTATTTTTTAAGTCACTGATGCTTCCGCTCAACGTCCGACCGGCGTCGCTCGGCACGCGGTACTAGACTAGAGGCAAACGTTCCAATTGACTCGTTTTCGGATCTTCACGATTTTCGCGCAATAACATATCTACTTCTTTTTATATAATATCTTTGCTGACAATACACAATTAGGAGCTTCCGAAAATACTATTTGGACTCCAAAAAATAATTTGCAATGTAGCCGCAAGATAACAAACGACGGTTCTTAATTCATAATTTAAAATAAAAGATACATTTTTCACAGGGTCTAAACGATTGTTCGTACGCTGAAAAAGTAGAAATTATGCAGGGATGCGCGTACACCGACATGTGTAACGTTTTTGAAGACGTTTCTTTAGTCATTTCAGGTATAGCATGGCCATATAAATATGACTCCTATGGAGATTCAGTCACCCAGGTACGCTGATCATCACACGGTATAGTAGATGCTGCATAGCTTCATTTTACTTTAACAAATAGATTGACCTAACTAATAAAATAAACGTTTCAGGAATTAGTTGCATCATTTATATTCAAATTGTCTCAATTGGAAGAGGGGCGGCGTTATTTAAAATACACGTCCAAAATAAGCAATGATATAAAAAAAGTATTTAGATTGAAGGGATCCAAATTGGCTTTTAGTACTGTAGAGTCATTACACTCCACTTTGGATGCGTTGGATCCACATAATTGTAAAGACAACGTTAACGTTGCATACCACTGCAGACCTGGTGATGAAGGTAAACTCAAGAAGTTTTCTAACAAGGCAAAATGCACACAATATACGAAGTACACGTGTCTCTATGAGAATTCATGTCAAATTTTTAGTGGCGTATATCATGATTCCAAAGAAGTTAATTCTGCTAACAAAAAAATGAGATCAAAGATAACACCTGTGTATACTGATTAATAATTCAAAGTAATTCGGACTTAGATGTAGGTACATAACATACAAAACATTGGTTCATTCAACCTGAAGGATGGCTACTGTGATATTGTTATTTGCAGGCTTTGGAATTCAAACCATGAGTGCTTTACAGTACTACAGACGTTACATGACGATGACCGAAATTTTTACACATCTAGATGTTCTTCAAAAATTAAGTAGTGAACCCAACGGGAGAAAAGAGTTAACGAAATGGCTTGGAGTGATAGTGGCACTATTCCAGGAAATGCTTCTCGAATATAATGACAGCGAAATGAACATAATAGTGACTAATATTCTAAATAATTTAATAACAAGGGATATGATAGTACAAGAACAGTCTGGTATGCCGAAAGTAATGATGGTTGCGGACACAGCAACAGAGGTAAGTCTTGAATAGTTTTTACGATCACAAGTTTTAAGCACAAAAACATAATAAAATTGTCTATGTGAATTATGCGAGTTAACTATTAAATTTATTTACTATTAAAATACGCTTCGGTCGCTAATCCTGCTGGCAACATGGCGACCGACCCAAGAGCCAAGTTGACCCGACATTTCACCGAGGATATCCCGGACATCAGCCTGTACGAGATTAGAATGGCCCTGAATCAGCTTAAGAACAACAAGGCACCGGGTGACGACGGAATCACTTCAGAGCTTCTGAAAGCGGGTGGAACACCGGTACTTAAAGTCCTTCAGAGGCTTTTTAACACCGTCGTCCTCGAGGGCATAACGCCAGAAGCGTGGAACAGAGGCGTGGTGGTGCTGTTCTTTAAGAAAGGTGACAATACCTTATTGAAGAATTACAGACCCATCTCGCTTCTGAGCCATGTTTACAAGCTGTTTTCAAGGGTCATTACGAACCGTCTCGAGCGCAGGCTTGATGACTTCCAGCCTTCCGAACAAGCCGGTTTCCGAAGAGGCTACAGTACCATAGACCACATCCATACGCTGAGGCAAGTTATACAGAAGACCGAAGAGTATAATTTGCCACTTTGCTTAGCGTTTGTGGACTATGAGAAAGCCTTTGATTCGGTCGAGACATGGGCTGTGCTTGAGTCTCTTCAGCGGTGCCGTATTGACTATCGGTACATCGAAGTGTTGAAGTGTTTGTATAATAACGCCACCATGTCGGTTCGAGTACAGGAACAGAGTTCGAGGGCGATCCCTTTGAAAAGAGGCGTAAGACAGGGAGACGTGATATCTCCGAAACTGTTTACGGCCACTTTGGAGAATGCCTTCAAGCTCCTGGACTGGAAAGGATTCGGCATCAATATTAATGGCGAATACATCACTCACCTCCGGTTTGCCGACGATATTGTAGTCATGGCAGAATCGATGGAAGATCTCAACACGATGCTTGAAGGCCTCAACCGAGTTTCTCAACAGGTGGGTCTTAAAATGAACATGGACAAGACAAAGGTGATGTGCAATGCCCATGTTGTACCTACCCCAATATCTGTTGAGAGCTCGGTTCTTGAAGTTGTTGACTCGTACGTCTACCTAGGACAAGTAGTCCAGTTAGGTAGGTCCGACTTCAAGAAAGAGGTCAATCGCCGAATCCAACTCGGCTGGGCAGCGTTCGGAAAATTGCGCAATGTCTTCTCGTCCGACATACCTCAGTGTCTCAAGTCGAAGGTTTTCGACCAGTGTGTGTTACCAGTGATGACTTATGGCACTGAAACGTGGTCCCTCACTATGGGCCTTATGAGTAAGCTCAAAGTAGCCCAACGAGCTATGGAGAGGGCTATGCTCGGAGTCTCTCTGCGAGATCGAATCAGAAATGAGGAGATCCGTAGAAGAACCAAGGTTACCGACATAGCCCAGCGGATTAGCAAGTTGAAATGGCAGTGGGCAGGGCACATAGCACGGAGGACTGATGACCGATGGGGTCGAAAAGTCCTCGAGTGGAGGCCACGTATCGGCAAGCGCAGCGTAGGACGTCCACCCACAAGGTGGACAGATGACCTCATTAAGGCCGCGGGAACGCGCTGGATGCGAGCCGCTTCCAACCGGTCCTATTGGAGATCTATAGGGGAGGCCTATGTCCAGCAGTGGACTTCCTATGGCTGAAATGATGATGATGAAAATGACTATTAAATTTAGTATGTGGTATTACCTACTCTAGAGATTTCGAATAGCGAAAACCTAATCAATTTCGTGCGGAAATCACAACAACCACGGTACTTGTGGGGATTTTCGTACGAAAAAAAAATCATCTTGTTCTTCTAGCCTATACACATGAAGACAGAAGCCAATCAAATGCCACCAAAGAAACCTAACAAGAAACAACATAGCAGTAATAGATTAAAAAGCTGTTTACGTGTTGCAGCCAAACGAAATGGTAATACCTGTTAATAAATTATACTAATTAGGCGATAATAATGGGTAGTAAGGTCGAGGGGTCATACGACTGTCACTCCCGTGAAGCCAAGGTTGGCTAAATCTAAAGAAAGAGTAGGAGATCTGATTCCGAACCCCAAAGTTCAATCTTTGGATGCGACCTGCTTCCTTAGCAAGTGACAGTTCGTTGACCGGCGTATTGTAGAATAGTATGAAATGATGAATGTATGGGATTGACACGTATAATTTGACATTTATGACATACATTAACGACTGTCATAAACGTCAAAATACGTGTCAAATATCCAAAATATCATACCCCACACATTGAACATTCTATGCTAATTGCAACATAGATAGATAGATTAACGCTTTATTGAACATCATTAAAAAAAATTAACACATGAATAATGAATATAAACATGATGACTAAAAATAAGCTGCCGGAAGCGGCCCTGTAGAGAGATAGGGTTGCTTAGAGGCACATGTCCCCCTGACCAGCAGATGGAACAGTGGAGTGGAGAGCAGGCAAGGGGCGGGCTGGTTCTCCGCGCGCAAGCGTGGGGGTGACAGGCGCAGGGCGAAAACCCAGCTATTTCGATACTACTGTCACAATCACAACACTACGAAGCCTGCATCACGAAAGTGAAGTTCTCAGCCGTGCCAAGCGTCATCACTTTGCCTGATCGGAGGATCCTCCTCTGATCACGATATTGCATTTATATTGACTATCTACACGCGCCCTTATATCTGGATCTTAATTTTTTGCAGAATCCTATTTTAAAAAATAGCCAAAGTTACGTCCTATTATAATATTGGGCTGTTCCACTTGTCCCTACCAACAATTTGCCAGTGAAAGGCCGAAAGATTATTACCATTTACTTGCTAAAAAAATTACTTTAATATTTTATTTATTTGTATAAATAAGGGAGTCTTTCTCTTTTGCAGCCTTTGCATCAAACCTCAATTTTCACAATAAAACTGCAAAGTATGAAGGTATGGTACCTATCTAGACTATCTGTTGTGTTGTATTATAGAGATAACAAAGTATTAATCAATTAACATTTCTTTGCAGGCAAGTCTCAAGTAATTGTAGTGCCAAGAGAGAAATAAACACACTGGATATAATATAAAAAAAAAACAAATTTATATTATCACAACAAGTATAATTTAAGAATAAAATGAAACATGTATAAAATTATAAAGAAGTTTATACCATAAACAAATATACCTTTTCCATTATATATTATTGTTTTATCTCAGATATAAATTATATCACATTATGTAGATTATAGTCAATTTACAAATAAAAAATACTGTCAAAGGAATGATAGAATCAGTCTGATGGTATTTTGTAAGGCAAAAACATTTATCTATTTCTAGCAATAGTACATAATGTACATATATTTCTATCAAGTATTGTACTGTTAAAAAAGAAAATATCACATCACCACCAGCACCAAAAACAATGTTCAGGGTTCAGGGTGAAAATACAAGTACCTATTCAACACAAATAACACACTAGTAGTGGTAAGTAGTTTAGTTGAACTGAGCCACAGAAAATTATTACAAACCCATCACAGACTAGATAATTTACATTTCTCACAAGTGAGAACAGATCCAAACAGTTCAAAGGCGAAGATGTACTTTTATTAGATTAGATATAAGTTTTGACAATGATGGGTACAAACACTTAAAGATCTAATAAATATCAACCCTTAAATTATATCCTTTCATATTTAGTGTTACATAATCAATCAAATTGACTATCATCATAGTGGTGTTGACTTCTGCGTGATCTCTCATAATAAGGTACTGAACGCTTATCTGATGAAATAGGAACATTTTGCTTGAATAACATTGCCAACAAAATATAGAAGCCTCCAACAATTTTACTGAAGAAATCTAACAACCCAAGGAACATTGGTGTCGAGTTCTTGATTAATATGGACATCTCTCTTAACAATGCTAAAATGAAGTTGCCAAGGAAATTTACAAAAGAAGTGCTCCCTGTAAAGATTGCAATTACAAAAGCAAAAAGAAAAGTTACAAATTCCTTAACATTTGTAATTGATACAAAGCTCTTCAGTGTGCCAACAATATCAGTATATGTTTCATTGAGAGATGCAACACTGCTTTCAAGCTTCTTATCAGATGTATAGTTACTTTTCTTCGCAGCCCCAATCAAAATTGGTTCTATTTCTAGAAATGCATCAGTTATATGTCTCAAACATTTAACAACAACAATAACTTCATCATCTCTGAACTTTAAAGTCTTTATTTGAAACCAGAAAGGGCCAAAGGGTTGATTATCAATTTCTGTCCAGATGCAGACACCAGTGGAGTCGTATCCTAAAGGACCGGCTTCGGTTATGCCTATCCAACGTACATTAGGGACTATGGCACGCAGTTTACGTTGAATATCTAGCAAGTCGGCTTTTAACTCCAATTCAGCTGGGCTAATTACAACGATGTCCCGATATCCAATCTCTTTGTCTGCCAGGCGTCTTTCAATATAACGTCCCAAAAAAACTCGCGATTTCAACTTGTCTTTCACATAGTTTTTTATTCTGTTAGTATCTATGTCCTCGAAAGTATCCAATTGTGAAGATACTGCTGAACTATTAAATGACGAACTTTGGTGCATGGCACTCATGTTATGGATTTAGCACTAACTAAATATGAAATCAATACATATGTAAAGACTTAACATAACCAATAAGTAGATTGAATCAGAATGAATTTTACCACATCCAGCTTCAAGTTTTATGCCCAAACCGCCCAAACTATAAATAAAACAATGAACAAGGTATGTACTGAGAAGAGAGAATTTATTTTGTAGAAATTTTGATTTTGACAGTCTTGACAATCTTGACGTCTATTAGTTTTTTTTTTATATTTGTTCCTTTCGGAACAGGCTAAGGTTCTATGACCATGCTGCCTTGTCATCAGTTATATTTATTTTTATTTGGATAATGATGATGATAATGGTGAGTTGATGATGATGATGATGACGATGATGATGATTGCTGCTTCAGTAAAGTGGTGGAAACTTTACTGAAGGCTTCTTACGGAGATTTGAAACCAACACGAGAAATCACAATCCACTGTAATATTTCACTTTCCTACTCTTGTGCGCGTTTTCTAAGACGTTATGTCTAAAATTCCACCATATTTACACATAATAACTCGAACTCACATCAATTTCGGAAAATAAAATAACACCGCGATTTATCATTCTACGCGTTCGCGCCAAAACTCCTTGACGTCTATTAGGGCGATGACTTGATGAGTAAAAAGTATCGAATATCCAACTTCAGACTTAATTATCGATATATCAACTTCATCATCATCATCATCATCATCATTTCAGCCATAGGAAGTCCACTGCTGGACATAGGCCTCCCCTATAGATCTCCAATAGGACCGGTTGGAAGCGGCTCGCATATATCAACTTAATCATCAATTATTTCTATATCACATATAAACACAATTCAGGTTTCATAATCTCCCGGAGTAAGCTCGGAGAGGGCAATTTTTGACTTTTGACTCTATCCTTATTGACTCGTTTGCTACGGGTGAGACATTGCGATATACTTTTCAAAAATTACTTTAATTTCGTGATTTATATTTGATTTTAATATTAACCTTTAAATCTCAAACAAATAGTAACGAGCTTGATTTTATTAATATTGTTATTTTAAAACTTTTTTTTCTCGATTGTTATATTACAATACATTAAATTAATAAAACTGTTAAAAATATCGATATATTTAACTAACTCATGCCTATTTGGCAATACATTGATCAATGTTGCCATTTCAGAAATCTGAATGTTGATATACAGTACGGTACGGGAATAGATCACACACACATTAAGTATTTATAGTACATACTAAAAAATAAAACTCAAACTACAAACTGAACTAATAATATACAAATTAATGCTAAAATTATAAAATGCGTTGTGGAATTCCTCAAATCGCATGCCTCTTTCTTGTGTTATCGTTCCCAGAAGACTGGCAGCACTGCCACGTTATCATCATCATTTTTATGTAGACGTAATTTCCTGATTGCATCCGTGGCCAAGATGACCTCGGAGCTTCGTCCTCCACTTCGCACGATCTTGGGCGTCCATAGTATGAGAATGAGACCATTTGCACGCATGTCACCCTCCACGACGTCAAGCCAAGTAGGTACTTCTTGGGCCTACCCCTTCTACCTGGACCCGGCAGGGGCGCCATATTGCCATGCTGATTCTCTGACTTAAAAAGACAGTATTACGTAGTATTGTATTCTCTTTGTAAAAAGAGGCCAGCCTTCCGGTCACGAGAAGCGTCGACCATACGCTTCGCAAGAGATTGCGGGCGCTCGGACCCCATGACCCCAACGTTTCGACTTCAAACGGCACAAATTCATAATCTCAGATGAGGTTGATGTATTTGCGCCGTTTATGAGCCTCTGCAGAAGCAGCAGCGGCACCGGCACAGCCAGCTGTGCCAGGTATATGGGTAGGAGCAATGGTATCGACGCATGTAGCGTCCCACACTAAAGTTCTACCCATTTTCCATGGCATTAATGACATACCATCCGGTCTCTTGCCATCGTTGCGCGCCAGATCGTTTGGTTCAAGCACAGCACAGCTGGACCACCGGCGGTGACCAGACCTCGGCGGATTATGTCATTGAGGCTGGCATGCCGTGGAATTCGCGCAGCACTCCTGCAGCACGACAGGTCATGGTGTCAGAGTCTGTCAACTGCTTCTCCACAACGGCATTGATGCGGAGAAACACACGGCGCACCTAAGCGGAGGCACGTTACGATGCAGAAGGTGGTGTCATCTTACATAGTCCCTGCGTTAGATGACGGAAGAGCTTGTAGCCAAAGACCCGATTCCCACACTCCAAACGACAATAAACGGGCACGCTTAGCAGCATTGGTACATGTGTTTAGTTTAGTAATGTACGACTGCCTCTGTGGCGTAGCGGTAGTGAACGCGACTGCTACGCAGGAGGCGCGGGTTCGATCCCCGCTCAGTGCCAATATTTGTATGCATGAATATAAATATTTGCATTGGTCTGGGTGTTTCTATGTATAATATGTATGTATTTACAAAAAAAAAAAAAAGTATCTAAGTATGTATATCCGCATTCTAGATTCCATAACACAAGCTAATTAAGCTTACCATGGGTCTAGAAAGCGTTGTGTGTAATGTTGTGGAATATTTATGTTGTCTTTAAAAAAAAAAAATAAACTGCAGAGCGACCCGTCCCACTGACGCTGTGAGAAAAGGTTCCTTGGGAGATCGGTGTTTGGACATGCAATTTTCCAAGCGTTCCTGCATGCCGTGTCTAATAATGATACGTCATTGATTTCATGCACATTTTAGTTTTATTGTTTTAGTTTTCTTAAATCTGAACAATGAACAATAAGGAAGTTTCAAATAAAATGCTTTGTTTTATAAAATTCGTACAATTTAATAAATTGATACTGACAATATTTGGAAAAGAATGGGATGCCATTTTAGATATTAAATATTTTTTGAGTATTTACAAAATATTATCTAAGTATAGGATTCAAGACAATCCTTAAAGGGCGTAGCTCCTTGTCGCCGTAAGCACCGGCGCCGTACGGAAGCTTAATACATAACATTTTTAATGTAGTATTTGACCTACGGAATATGAAATCAAGAGAACCCCGCAGCTATCGTTTGTTTGCCACAATGCTGACACGCTGTAACGCAGTCTGGC
This sequence comes from Eilema depressum, assembly GCA_914767945.1. Taxonomy (NCBI): domain Eukaryota; kingdom Metazoa; phylum Arthropoda; class Insecta; order Lepidoptera; family Erebidae; genus Eilema; species Eilema depressum. The sequence continues at coordinate 3,691,303 of OU612028.1, read as the reverse complement.
AAGTAACATAATTTAAACATTAGAAAGATGCCGTAAGCGCGCTAATAATAGGAACTGAAAATTACTTATTCAAATAAAACTAGGTACTTTTTTAACGGATTCTATAGCGATATATCGGGTGACTCACCCCGCAACCATGGCGGCTGATAAGCAGCCGAAACGTCGGGATTAAATTATAACAAATATATCGCGATAGAATCCGTTAAAAAGCTTTCAATGAGTAAGATAACTGTAGACAGTATCATAACTAATGACGTCACTTTATCAGTACTTAATTTTCAAATGTGTGATATAGATGACACTAGTTTCTTCACAAACAAATTATTAAGGGTGTTCCTCTTCATTTTATTACCGTGGCCTTACCAATAACTAATACGAGTATTCGATTAACAAGTAGGTGACTTGTTACCTGACTCCAAAAAATTAACAAACATGATAACTTAATATTTATTACAATGTTTACCTAATATTATTTTTATTTCAATACATTGAGATAATATGTACGTACTTTTATAGATTACAAATTGTGACATTCGTGCCAATTTCGTAACAAAAACTTTTACCAAAGGTAAGAAAATTATGAGGATACCAAATTCAATCCTGTCAAATCCATTAAGGTATTTATATTTTTGGAACAACAATCAGTATCAATATGTCATTCTCTTATGCGTCTTTTCTAACAGTTTCGAAGATCTACAGTATTTTTATTGTACAGTTTGAAAAAAAAAATTCTATATTAAATTTCCTTTTATAAATTACATGACATTTTCACTGTAGGATCAATCATTTAATAAATAAGAGAGGTCAAGTGTAACAAAGCTTATAATTCGTGACAGACAGAGATCGGTGCTTGTTACATTAATTTTTGCTTCGCCACATAGCACCTTAGGTAATATGTATTTCCTAAAGTATTCTATTTCTATAGCAAAAATAAAAAAATATTCATCCCGTAGCAAAAATGCTGAGACATAATTTATAGGAAACTTAACGCAGAAAAATAATGTAGAAGTAACTAAAGAGATATTGTCTTCAACATACAATAAAACTGAAAAAGGAACCTTTTGCAACGCCACAAGCTTGGATTTACATTTCAACTTTTATCTAAAAAATAAAATTGCGTCCTCTGCCAAATGCGACCCCAAACGTTACAATTTCAATGAACTATCTACATACCTAAATAATAAAACATATATTTGGTCAATTATTTAAAAACATATCGGGTACGAAGAAGAATACAAATGGAGTTCAACCAGTAATTCATTGGCACTCACTATTAACAGGACTGATAGATAATAACACTTAGACAGTTTACACGTAAGTATTGAATTACAGTTTTGAGTGTGTTAGTAAAACAATTAAAACTACACTTTATTCCATGGACTAGCAATAATTATATCTTAGAACGAATAAAAATGTCTACAACATTCAGAGAATATAAACATTATTTTCTAAAATAAGTCTACGATTATTTTGGTGGGTTCAATTTTATGCGATGTAATTTTATTATTATAGGTTCCAGCAAACTGCTTGAACAAATGTCAGAGAATTCGTGAAATAACGATTATGCAGACCAATCAAAAACCAACTAAATGACTGATCTACCAATGATGCGCCCGTGATCGGTTAATGTAATATGATTGGTCGACTGGCGCGCCCACCCGCCGCCGTCTCACCCCGCGTTTAACACCAAAGAGCCCAAAATATTCTGTTGTGCGCAGCTAGAGTACATTGGCATAAACTGTACAGTTCATTATATGCACTGAGGCTGATTATCATTTTATTTGGATCACTTATTCAAGAAATAGTTATCAGCATATTCGAGTGTGCAACTCCCGTATCGAGTGTGACAAAATTGTACTAATACAATGAAAACCGACGGTTATGTTGTCAGGTTGATCCATACATCCACAATTATTGCGTCACTGACAACAAACGTAAATATATAATTCTATATTTATTTAATAATATTCAGTAGCTTAATTTGCGCAACGAAGTATATATTTTGACGAAATTGAAGAAAGGGCACGATTGATACTAATCGCACGTGCCAGTCTGTCTCCGCATCGCTTAAGCAAACTGCTTATTCTCTTCTTACTGTATATTTACATAGACACAACTAAGTAGCTGCGATTGCCCAACTTGCTCGGATGTACGACTTCGTGCTTCGTGGCAACGAAATTGTATAATTGTGTCCAACTCAGTTCTTGCAAATGGTCATAAAACATGAAAGACTCGATACAACTACTGTAGACCATACATTCAGATTTATAGTCAACGTAGCACAACTAGATATATCAATATAGTGGTGCTAGATTGTGTATGTATAGTTCAAACTAAACATTTTCAGATATCGTAGCAAAGTGCACATACAAACGTCAAGATTATTGATTATTCTATATTTCCATATACTTACTCTTTTCAGCAGTTAAAATAATTTTGTTTACACAACTATATCAGCAAGTTAGATGCTGTAGCACTACATCATGTTGAGAATATTAAAAAAGCTGCAGTCAGGAACATCCTCTTTTCTTCAATAATAGTTTCTTATGCAGTTCATTCTTTTAAAGTCATCGCTTAGTAGCTTAAAGAAACTATCTTACCCTAATAGTATAATTACCACCATATGGTACAAAATAAAATATAATACAATACTAATAAGTAATAACTGAAAATTCATAACATATTATTTTTTGTTTAAGCGTGGAAGTTGACATCATAAAAGTCAATTATATCTATATTAAGAATAAGAAGTCAAGTTGATTTCCTATCAACAGTTAATTTATTAAGACGGAGTAAAACCTGCAATAAATAGTGCTATACACTTTCGTCACGTAAAAGTTAACTCAAAACAGATGACAAGTGATTAGTTTGGCAGAAAAGTCTATTTCTCCAATCAGCACTAGGTAGGTACTAAAAAGTACTTTTAATATTTACAGATATAATAAATACCACAGTAAATATTTTTCTGTACTTTTACTCATTCACAACCACATTTTAAAAATTCCGCAGTAAGCTTACTTCGTTGTGAACATAAGATTAACAGGAACTTGAGGGCATTGATTCACAATAAGAAAAAAAAAAAACAATATTACCAATTTCAAAGTGAAACGCTCTAATGTGCTTGCTATGTTCTATGAGAATTATCGCTTTGTACACTGCGTGAAACTATAGCTGAAGATCATAGCATATCACATAATACGACAAATACTAACTAAGAAATTCTTATATTAGACAAGAGTAAGGAACCGATCACCTCAAGCTTGTCTTTAAGTACTCCAATAATACTTTAATGATTCTTCGCACAGACATACAGACAAACTGTGCAACCTGCACACACCACATCTGTAAATATCCCTGTCTACGAACTCGGAACAGACCCGTAATCAATTAACCACATTTTTTCCCTAATCAGTCAATAATCAACTTGTTGTACACAGTTGCTATTTCATTGTTTCACTTCCTAATATTTCTCATCACTTCTTCTTAAGTACCATTATTATTCACAATACATAAACGCGCTACTATGATCAATCAACATAATAAGTATATAACAGACAACTAATAAGAATCTTATCGTTGAGCACTTTACAACATTAGGCTCCAATATAAATTAAATAATTTTTGTGTCTAATGGCACATAAGAAACATTTCGAACTATTCTATACACAATAGTGTTATAATTTATTTGACACAGCCCAAGGAAGGACTCGAATAATAAACTTAACTATTAAATATAATAAATCATCGCTCACTCACCCGCTTCTGAAACAAAAGTGAACCTTAACACGAACAAGTCCAGCTACAAAAGTCTTAGTGACGTCATTCCTTTTCACATGCCGAAATTTACAGGTTACGCGAGCGGCAACGTAGCCGCATACTCCTAAAAGTCTTATTTTACAATGAGAAAGCCATGTACACTCGCTAAGAACTTGTCGAAATTGTCCTGGAATCGTAGCTTGTGCGTTCTGAGGCCGTCGAACAAAACTCCGTTGGTGAGTACTGCGAAGGCTTCTTCCAGTCGCGGTACATTCGCGGGGTCATTGGCCGCGAACGCCTCGATCAGCTGTCTAGCCAGCCCTTCTAGTAAGGCCGGTTTCACACACGTGAGCGCGTATATCGCCGCGCCGGCCGCTGGTATAGAGTCGGGCGGTATTTCCATTTTGATGATAAGCATCAGCAGTAGCTCGGCGAGCGTTAACAGGGATATAGCGTAAGGGTTGTCGTCGCCCAATCTGCGGACTTTGTTCGACAGTCCGACGATAGTGTCGCAGCAGAGAGTGGACACGTCGCACGATACAGCTGTTAGTCCAACGCGTAGCGCCGTTATCACCATGTTGAAATCATCAATGGGTAATGCAGTAAGCTGAAGAATTAAAAAAAAATATTTTATTAAGTGTCCGCCGTAATATAGATAGACCGTAGTATTGAGGAACTTATTGACATTTTAACTGCTCAAAAGTATTTGGTTATCACAATATCAAATACGTCACGCAAAAAATTAAAGGGATGGCTATACAAGTAAGAAAAGGATACATAATGTGATTAAATCATAATGTAAATATAGCGTTGTGTAGAATGTCCTACAATATTTATTATTATTCAAATATCATTTTGAACTTGCTTATAAATACTATCGGGAGGCGTGAGGCGTGTTTACATGTAACAATATAAACACTCTACAAACCGATTGCCAAGATGGTTTGACCACTCTGGATTCTTACCAGTATATTTGAATACTTTGATATGAAAGTGAAATTCCAATTTTATATTTCCGTGGTTCGGAAAGCACGTTTGGCCAGCGCAGTGATCCCGGTTGTCCTACAAACATCTATGGCAGTCGGATCCCTAAAAAGTTGCCAATGGATTGTAGAGGTCGCAGTAGACTAGAAAAAGCAGACCGGCCTTCGAGGTGAAAACCTCGGATGCTCCCAGCAGTAACGCTAGTTGGACGATGACTGCAGGCAGTGGCGTCGGCGCGCATTGCGTGCCTCCGTGGTGCGCACACCGGAAGAGGACCAGATCGAGGGATATGGCCCTGGGTCGGCCGGGTGCGAGGGATATGGCTACGACAACCTCACCTCCGGCAACCGACGACCCACAGACGGCGTGCGTTTCAGTCGGTTCGAGTCCGACATAACCTCCTCCTCCGGCTCCGGCGCGGGAGGTATCCGTGGGGATTTTTCGCACGATAAAAAGGGGATGAAAATGCGTAGGGATGATAGTAATGTCATAATGAAGGCATTAACTATGGATGTGGATGGCTACAAGAGGAGAGGAAGACCTAAAAGGAGATGGATGGATGGATGGATAAAAAAAAAGTAGGACGATGACTAGTGGGACGTACCTGCCCAGCGGCGTCCAGGTCGCGCAGCATGCGGTAGGCGTGCAGCGCCAGCGCCGGCAGCGCCAGCAGCGGCGGCGTCACCAGCGGCAGCAGCAGGCGCAGGCCGTGGGCGCAGCGCGCGCTCACGTCACGCTCGGCGCCCGAGCGCGCGATGCTGCAGATCACCTCCATCAGCGCGCAGATGTCCTGCGTCACACGCACACTACCCTCAGTACCTTATTGACGTTTATCACTTGACATGCTTAAATTTTGACATTTTCTATTTTGACATGATCATACTGACATTTGTTTTTTGCCATTACGTTCTGACCTAATTAGGATTTTGCATGTACATTTTATCTTTATTCAATTCAATGACATTAATAATAATAATAAATCTTGTGAATTGTAATCTCATTCAATATTTTGTATGCCTTTGGCGGAACATAGTTTGTACCTACTATTGTTTTATAACATTTATTCTGTAACCTATGCTTCATAAAATAAATCAATTAGAAAAAAAATTAATTTGACTCTATCAAAATCACGCGACACATACGTCACGGCTAGCAGTTATCTGGCACCACAGTAAAGCCTCAGTCACGACTCAGCGGCGGGTGCGCGGTAAAGGCAAAGCGGGTCCGGAAGAGACTCATTGCCATAAACGCGAATGTAACTTTGTCTGGCTGTCTGTTACGCTTTCACGCCTAAACCACTGAACCGATCTTGATGCAATTTCGAACGGACATAGGCTACCTTATTTTGCGAAAATGGGGGGTCAAAGGGGGGGAAATAGAAGGTGAAAGTTTGTATGAAAGATCGTCACTTTTCGAGATATCCTGATGCAATTTGGTACAGAGATAGATTGAAGTATGGGAACGGACATAGGCTACCTTATTTTGCGAAAATGGGGGGTCAAAGGGGGGAAATAGGGATGAAAGTTTGTATGAAAGTTCGTAATTTTTCAAGATATCCTGATGCAATTTCGTACAGAGATAAAGTAGACCTTGGAAAAGGACATAGGCTATGTTTGGTCGCGATAACCGACATCCACGCGAGTGGAACCGCAGGTAACAGTTGGTATTTCTATATATTTCCTCTTTTAACTCTAAAGTCCTAATCATGATCATTATTATTCATGTATGTTTTTTTTTGCATATAAAAATGTATTTATAATGTTTATCCGCATTCTGCGAGTCAGTTAAACTATGTTTATTATAGTTATAAAAAACAGTTCACACTGAAAGGAAGATTCTGTACATAACTACAGTTTTAATACCCGCTAAGTATTGTACATTTGTACCACACCTTCGACAGCCTTCAGACGAACGACAAAGACGTTAGTCAGTACAAGAAGATGTAAAAAGAAAATTGAAATTACCTGGTATGCCTCTTCTTCGGCATCAAGTGGAATACTGGATATCTTGCCTGAATTCCATCTCATATACACTTCGAAAGTCGTATTGCATATTTCAAGGAACCTGAAATTATCAAATGTAACGAATAAGAAACTAGTTGAAATGTTTTAAAAATGACGTTAATTGATAGTTAAATTAAGTATAAATAAATGTAACTTTAGAGCACACACGCAGGTTCACGTTGCACAATGCTCCGTTCTCCCAATACCTTTACGTTACGGATTCAAATATTTTTCGTGCACTGAAGGCCAATTCTTCTAATATAAATCTGATCAAAATTCAGTCTCGATCTAATGTCAATATCCTAATTGTCTAAAAAGGTATTCTCGTAACACAATCATCATAGAAAGCGTGACTGTACTGATTGTCGTGGTATGGAGCGAATGAAATATCAAGTATGTAAATACACAGGTGAATAGGCACTAGGCAGACCAACTGGGGTTAACCACGCGATACTAGTCAAAGTAAGAAATAATTTATTATGTGTAGACTATTAAAACGGCACTTATAAAACATCAATAAAAAAGTGGTATAAAAAAGAATTACAGACTAATTTAGCAAATGAACATTACCACAATAACTACACCGGGTCGAAACGCGGTCCCGGCCTTACCGAATTTAGCGGGTTCTATTTTAGATACATGTATAGATGAGGTTAGAAGGCTAGTTAGAAGGATGTAACGTCATCGGTATAAGTCATTTGCCTAGCTGTTTGATCAAATGGCTGATCATCATTCAGGCCGCTAATTGAATGGCGCTGTTTAGTAAAGAGACTAGGCAGTTAATTGAACGGATGATTAAGAAGCTAGTTGGCTACTACATATGCATGAAAATTGTAAATCACAGTCCTATAATTTGCTTAATTTCTCTACTGTCGTGAAGGTAGGCAAGTAATAAGATAATGGTTACGTACTTATTCGCATTGTGAGGTTGTACGGAGTGCAGCATACGCTTAGCGCTTTTAGCGAGCAATTGCAACGATGGCAACACGACGCCAGGATAGTTGTGATATTTGAATATGATTTCAGGCACTTTATCTAAGGCACCAATAAGCATCATAAATTGTTCATCCATTGTTCCAACCTGTAAAGAAAAAATAGAAAATATGAGTAAGAGTTGGTACTAGACTAGAATAATGTATGATACAGAGTATGTTTTCTTTTTTACACTTAAGGACTTGTCACTACATATTACGCACTAAAGAAGACCTAAACAAAGCCACTGACAGCAGTCCAGTAGGCAGAATATTCTTCTCGAAAACTTTAAAGCAGCGAAAAGAGAATCGCTGACACCAAAGAAGTAGAAGAAGAATTATTATACTAAACTAATGGTCCGGGTCCCGGCTTCGTTCGGAAGCTCGTTCGCAAAAAACCTATTGCCCGATTGCAGCGTCATTTATTGTGTCAAATTTGAGCTTATTCGATGTAGAACTTTTTGAGTTTTAACATACCTATCACAGGACAAAGTCAATATATTTTATCTTCATCCTAGCGTTAAGCCCAGTCGCATCCGAAGCTTTTCACCTCGGAGTCTGGGGTCCGCGTTATCAGTCTAATTGCGGATTAGGCTGGACTTCGATATTTTCCGTGAAGCGACTGCCATCTGGCCTCCACAACCCAATAAAGATATTGGATGATATTGAAGCATTTCAGCTAGACCAGTTGTTAGACATTTTAGGGCTCCAACTACCCGTAAGGGTCAGCGCACACAGAGAGGAATAATTCTCGCGCGGTCTCGGGCATTATGAAGGATTAAGTATGGGCTTCCTGCGTATCTTCGAGGACGCGCGAGCATTTTTCGTCAGGTTCAAACATATACATTTTATTCCAATAATTTTAAAGTTGACTTTCGAGTGCCTTAATAAAATCCTCTCCGCTGCGCTCCTCTCTGTCTGTGCTGACCCTTACAAGTTAATATATTTCATGTTTTATTATTTTCTTATCAATAAATAAGGATTTGTTAAACAATTTTTGTAGTTGACTGTACCTAAATATAAAACCGGCCATGTGCAGACAGTGTAGTCCTAATAATAAGGGTCTGGTTTTACCCTACAATAAAACAACAAAGGTTATTGTTATTGTATACCTCTAGTACTCCCTCGGTGACTCCAATAAAACAGTCGATCGTATCAGCCAGCATGTTGCGAACGGGCTCGGTGTCCGAGTCCATGTTGATTATGTTCATTAGCTTCTCTTGTAATGCTGCTGTACTTGACAACAAACGATTTCGTACGTCACCTGCAAATTGCAAAATATAGAAGTCAAATATCTACTTTCCTCTATGATAACTAGGCTCTCCGGATATCTTTGGCTAGAATAATATTCCACTTTGGTAAATTTGGTTGTATAAGTACATTCATTTATCGTGATTCCTAGATTGCTGCTATCATTTCCAAAATTGCGTTACGTTAGTTTGTATTTACAAAATATACATGACTATTTATTGGATTTGTGGACATTTTTACTGTTCCGCTCCCTTGAGTAGTTGCGTGATGATAGAGATTAGTGCGTTCAACCAAACAAACAAACAACTTTATAATATTAGTACAGATATTCGAATTCGTAATGTAAACGTATCGAGAGAAGGGAGCAATGCGATTGGCTGGCTTCACAGTAGGCAAGCGTCCAATCGCAATACTCCGTTCTCTCGAAGCGTTTACGTTACGAATTCGAATGCACAACTCGCATCCTAACATACAATGTACTAAAAACAGATATTGCAATATCGCGGGCGGTATTATCGACCGATAATAACGTTCTGAGTTTAGCTTTTATCGATTGATAATAATAACGCACCTGTGTTTGTAGCTTTACCCTTTTCTAATTCGATCCTTACAAAAAAAAATACAATTTCTTAAAATAAAAATATTAATAGATATTTTCTTAATAAGAACAAAAATAATAATTATGTCGCGTTGGTCAACACTGTTAACCAGTAGAACAAAACATTCCCAGTAGTTAACAGTGTTGACCAACGGGAATGCCCCTTCTCTAAGGTAGGCCTACCTTCGGCATAGGTAGCAGCTATAGCGAAGGCTCTGTGCAATTCCTTCCTGTGCTCGCCGGGCAGGTTGCATCCCCTCGCCTCCCACTGCAGCAGAGCTAGAAACTCTTCACACGATGCCAACGGATTCTGCCTGTAAACAGAAAGACAATAGTAGATTACCCAACAAGTGAAAAAAAGGTGAATTCTTTTCGAGGCACCAAGTTGTATCCCGAGAGGAGTGAAGGTTTCTCCGGTAGAATCCCGAGCGTAGCGAGGGGTTCTAGAGAGAAACCTGAGTGGATCGAGGGATACAAGAGCCGAGATGAATTCTTTTTTCACGTGTTAGGTACTCAACTTTTCACCATTGACTACGAGAAAACGATTACTCTGTGTTTATGAATTACATTTTGTTATGGATAGTAGTTACACAAAAGAAGCAGCAAATTATCAGTAATAGCTACCGCTTTAGCGCGAAAAGACTCAGGGGCCTTAGACAAAGTGACATTCTATTGGCGAAAACGCCAGTGGAATCGCTAATTGTAATATGAAATTGACATAAATCATTAATATAACTATTTTTTTTTATAAAATTTGAGTCTTTGTAACTCAAAATACATTATTTAACTTATCATTGTTACTATAACCACCGAAATGTCCCGAAATCCATTGTTTAAACCTGAAAAATGGTTCGCTTCAGAGCGATTCCATCAATAGAATGTCACTTTGTCTAGGGCCCCTGGAGTCTTTTCGCGTTCGAGAATATGAGTTTAATTTTCATCACTAGATGAAGTCATTTTATGATTATGAGACAAACATAAACTTTTACAAGGAAAATTACACAGAAAATTGGGGCATTTTTTTTTCTTAATTTAAACTGAGCTACATTCCATCCAGCCAGTGATTACATTTAGGTGGGTTTTAGTACGTTTTTATAGTGAGAGTGTGCAACCTCTTTGTATGTTTCACTAGAATCCGTACATTCGCGCATGTTCCAAATTCAAATTTTTTTATTCACTCGGTGAAACAAAGAGCGTTTTATTCACTGTTTTTGATGAATCACGGGCCCTTTTTCGAGTGTCAATGGTGAAAAAACTATTGATATAGACGAAGATCATTTGAATTTATTATTCAACTAGCTGACCCGGTGAACTTCGTACCGCCATATTTTCTGATCCCGTTCCCGCTCAATATCTCTAAATTTATCAGTGTTTCTCTACAATATTATGCATGTATTATACATATAAACCTTCCTCGTGAATCACTCTATTTATTAAAAAAAAACCGCTTCAAAATCCGTAGCGTAGTTTTAAAGATTTAAGCATACATAGGGACGGACTGACAGCGACAGCGACTTTGTTTTATAATATGTAGTGATGGTTTCTAACTTGATAAGTCTCGAATGGAACCAGGGAGCGAGGTTCTGGGGCACGCGGATGGTTTCGATAACCTATGCTTGGTGAATATGAGCTCGTCCACCGCAGTAGCACCCCTTGCTATCCTCGAAAGAAACCTAAGAAACATGCACTGCGTGTCATCATTATCCTCCTACTCTTGACCCAAGTTTAATTGGGTCGCCGCAACATGTATGCTTTTTCCATTCATCTCTAGTTGCAGTCATCTTAACATTCACTCCTTTCTTAACCATATTATCATCTTTCGCACAGTCTATTTACCTCCTTTTAAGTCTTCCTCTCCTCTTGTACCCATCCATCCACATCCATAATTAATGTCTTCCTTACGACATTACTATCTAAAAAAAGGGCATGAAAATGCGTAGGGCGCATTTTCATGCCCTTTTTTTATCGTGCGAAAAATCCCCACGGATACCTCCCCCGCCGGAACCGGTGGAGGAAGTTATGTCGGACTCGAACCGACTAAAACGCACGCCATCTGTCACTCACGGCCGTCGGTTGCCGGAGGTGAGGTTATCGTAGCCACATCCCTCGCACCCCGGCCTGCGCGTACAGGTCACAGTTAGTGCTTGTCCAGAAAGGGCGAATTCGCCGCGATTCTCTTGTGCGTATCACGCTTGACTGTTCGTCCAGAAAGAGCGTAGCTACGCGCGAGCATTTTGGCGCTTCATTTCCCTGGATACGTGCACTTGTTCTGGAGTTCGCGCGTTAACTGGGCGCAACAAGTCGTTCCTAGTATTGTCCCTGGCGTAGTGCACGCGATTTACGCGCGTATTTTGAAGTAGCTTTTGCCCGCGGCTCCGCCTGCGTGGATGTCGGTTGTCGCGACCAAACATAGCCTATGTCTTTTCTCAAGGTCTAATCTACTCCTAAACCAAATTTCATGAAAATCGGTTCAGCGGTTTAGGCGTGAAAGCGTAACAGACAGACAGACAGAGTTACTTTCGCATTTATAATATTAGTATGGAGTATGGATATGGATTTGCGCGATGCTTGTGGACGCGATGTATTGGAGCCTAGTATCTCGCCAAGTGGACAAGCACTTGTGTAGCAGTAGGTACGTACTTGTGCTGCGACTGCGCGAGCGTGGTGAGCAGCTGCAGCGCGTGCGCGGCGGCGGCGGGCTGCGCCCCCTGGAAGCGCAGGCACGCCGCCGCGCGCGCCGCCAGCCGCGCCACCACCCACGCCACGCCGCGCGAGCCGCGCCCGAACGTTACTATACGTACTTGTGCTGCGACTGCGCCAGCGTGGTGAGCAGCTGCAGCGCGTGCGCGGCGGCGGCGGGCTGCGCCCCCTGGAAGCGCAGGCACGCCGCCGCGCGCGCCGCCAGCCGCGCCACCACCCACGCCACGCCGCGCGAGCCGCGCCCGAACGTTACTATACGTACTTGTGCTGCGACTGCGCCAGCGTGGTGAGCAGCTGCAGCGCGTGCGCGGCGGCGGCGGGCTGCGCCCCCTGGAAGCGCAGGCACGCCGCCGCGCGCGCCGCCAGCCGCGCCACCACCCACGCCACGCCGCGCGAGCCGCGCCCGAACGTTACTATACGTACTTGTGCTGCGACTGCGCCAGCGTGGTGAGCAGCTGCAGCGCGTGCGCGGCGGCGGCGGGCTGCGCCCCCTGGAAGCGCAGGCACGCCGCCGCGCGCGCCGCCAGCCGCGCCACCACCCACGCCACGCCGCGCGAGCCGCGCCCGAACGCCGCCTCCAGCATGGGCGCCATCTGCAACCACACATACACTTTCTTATCAAAAAAAAAAAATAATTGACATTTTTTATCGTTTTTGTATCATTTTTGGTGCATCTTATAAATTAGTAAATTGCTGCTGATCTTTAGGATTCGGGCACCAAGTCAGCAGCGGCGACAAAACATTACGCTGCTCTAGCGCCGCGTAGGCTGCGCGCTGACTTCGTGGCCGAGTATGGCGCTACCGCGTCGCTTGCCGTGCTACCGCGCTGCCTGCCATTCACTTGGTGACCGAGCCGTGCCAGGCAGCATTTGGTAATTTGTATAGACAGCTCGTTTCATGCCTTGCCTATTTCATTTTTTTGTCTATTTCTCGTTATTGCTCTAAATTTTTCTTTTTGTTTTATTTTTAATTTTTTTCACCAATTTAATGAGGGATCTTGATCCTCAACAACACGTCGTGATCGCCAAAGTTGGTGGCCAAGGCCACTTGTTAATGCCAGATCTCTAGGTCTGAAGAACCGCCGCATCGAAGAGAAGCATATTACTTTTTTCCACTAAATGTTAAAAAAAAAATTAAAAAAAAAAATAATCCGACATTTACCTCAGAATACATCGATGCTTGAGGCATTAAATATGAGTTAGCCCATATCTTGAGCAGCCACGATATGGTCGCAGAGAGTTCCGGGCTGAATACATTGCCGAGACCAGCTTCTAAAGCTGCGCATTCCCAAGCACTAATTCGTAGGATTTCACCTAACAACCTGAGGACAATATAAAGATAATTATTAATTACATTTAGACACTAAAACTGGATTTTACCGATAAATATAAATGTGTTTAATACAACTGAAACAACGGCGTCAGAATATTCTTTTCAATTTCATTGAGTAAAACGTGAAAAAGCGTCTAGGTAAACTGATCTTCACTAGTGAAATCCAGCTTAACTGTACCTTCATTGCTTCGTATTGCTCGGGACAGATATCTTGGACCTAAAACATGCTCAAAATGTGCTGTGCGCGCAGTACACGTTTCTTGGGTGTCTTTTGAGGATAGCACAGGGTGCTACTGCGGTGGACGAGCTCATATTCATCATGCATGCAGAGCCCATGGGTCAACGGGGCTCATATACCCACGGAGCCCATAGCCATGGGCTTCCTACATATAGGGCTCTATAGGGCGCTATACGCTCGAAGGATCTATACACCAATGGCGTTCATACTACCAAGGGATGCAGTCAATTTGACGACCGAAATATTTAAAAAAAAAACAGTCATGAGGCCCCATACGCCCACGGAGCCTCCAACACAAACCCATAAATATTTTTGCACCCCAAACTAGTCTGCAAGTTAGTACACATGCTCTACTTTTCCCAACCATATCTTGGTTCATATTGGCTTTTACGCGAACAAATAGAATATTTTTAACGTAAATTCCATTCTTTTTTCTATTAAGTAACCCAGGCAAAAGCAAATTCAACAAAATTAAAGTCATTAAAATCGGTCCAGCCGTTCCCGAGTTGTAAATGGTGTAACTAACACGATTTTGGACTTTCTTTTAGATTTAATGGAATTGTAAAATTTCTCGACTTCCCAACATGATTGTCCCGGGAGCAAATTACGTTGATTTCCCGGGCAATCGAGAACGTGAATTCTCGGCACAGAAACCCTACCTCTAAGGTAATCAGAGGTTTGTTTTGATAAAAATGAACTCCACAAAATCTATTTCAGTTTTGAATGTTAATTTATGGATTTTCTTAACGTATTTTCCTCAATACCTAGAACATTCTACACGTGTCACAGGGGTCACGGCTAGAAGCTACTTACATACATATAGATATGCATCAGGAATTACCACAAACGACTAATTCAAAGGGATAAAATCAGCTGAATTATGTTACTATTTGTGGCACTACATGAAAATAGACAGACAGACAATAAGATAATATCACAATAGGTAGTTTTTTAGTGTTATTGTGATCGCACAATAAGACTAACTACCTTTATTATGTATTGAGACTAACATCTCCTAAACACTCTAATAGTCATTTTTAAATGATCTAATCTGTAGAATAATTGCACTTTTGAACCTACTGGAATACCCCACACGCAGATGTAAGGCGATAAACTTTTATAATAATTATGAATTTAAAACGAAAATACAAATATTTTCTGTACGCAAAAAATCTCTCATTGAACTAAAACAATTTTTTAACAGATTCTATCGTGACTCAGTCATCCCGCGACCATGGCTACTGAAAAGTAATCGAAACGTCGGGCTAAAAGTAAATAATAAATCGAGATAGAATCCGCTAAAAAGTGGTTTTATTTCAATGAAAACAGAAATAGTTTCATTTCTAATTACTTCAGATATAGCAGCACCCTGTGTAAGTGAAAAATATAATATTGATCCATTCACGTAAAATAGAAATATACCAACATGTTGCTGTTGGTACATTTTATCTTCTCAAATATAAAAATGAATTCCAAATTCTGGTAGTCCAGCTAAAACTCGAGAACGGCTGAACCGATTCGGCTAATTTTAGTCTTGAAATATTTGTGGATGTCCTGAAAAAAATATGGCGGTACGAAGTTCGCCGGGACAGCTAGTGTTTTATAATTATTTATTGGAAATGGAATTGTATGGTAGAAGACAAAATACATAGTACTTAAGACAAAATGAACTTACTTGAGTATAGGATCAACATTGTCAGTATTGGTAGTTTCGCCGACCAAGAATCTAAGAGACGCGTCGACGTTGGCGTCTTCTATCAAGCTGTAGTGAATGATCTCAGAAGGAATCATCACTATTTCACCCTCTGTGCAGTCAATGGCGAGGAAATGACCTGAAAACATACCAAATTAAAACTATTATTTGTTTTATATTATAGTCGGACAGTTAAAGTTTAGTAATTCGGAAAATACGACCGCCATGAGAGTAATATAATACATACATACATATACTCACACCTGTATATCCCTAAAGGGGTAGGCAGACGTGTATTTACACCCACATTTCACCAATCATTGTATTAGGTTCCACGTAATAGGGGGTGAGCCTATTGCCGTATTCCGGGCACTATTGTTGACTCGAGCCATGTATCTGAGGCTGAGCCTGGGCTGTATATATCTTTATATATATGTTGCTGTATATATAGAAACAAATAATAAAAAAACAGTACCAGTTATCATTAATATCCAGTGCAGATCTTCAAACAGGTTTACCAACTGTCCGCCACTGCTAAGCGGCAGTTTCCCCATATGCATCAATTGTAGCTGACTCTCCAACCTATAAACACATACAGAACATTATAGCGTAAATATACATACCATGTCAAAACTAATAACTAAAATTCACATAAGATTCAAATTTCTTCTCATCTCTTTGCTTCTCATCAGTTGCAAATGGAATTATGCAAACAAAATTCCACTTTGGCGACTAAATTTCAAGACGAGACAAGAAGAAGACACCGTGGGCAGCAGCTAGTTAATGAAATATTTTGGCAAAATTAGTTACTTACCGTTTACTTCTGTCCTGAAGCAGAGTAAAGAGCACATGGCAACAGTGGCCAGGCACCTTTCGGGCGATCGCGCCAATTGTCAATAGAATATTGCTGTGGAGTTTACGTTCGTCTTCTTCTAATTCATCTTTGATATCCTCATCATTATTTTCGGTACCCCTGAAACAAAATATTATTAAAGACATATCGGATATTTTAATTTCAGATTAAATATTTAATAGAATTAGAACTATACCTTGTACCGTCAGGGGGAGCCAGTCTACACTGTAAGTAAGTGTTGAATATTTCTATACACGGATTCATCAATGTTTCATTAGAATAACCCATAGTCTCATGAACTAGAGTACTCCAACTGTGAAGAAATTTGTTCAGTGATTCTCTCCATACTGTATCATCGTTAACCTTAAAAAAATATATTACAGCACACATTTATTACCTAATTTCAGAATCAAAGGAGGCAACCAAAGGATATGCTGCAGTGGCAGTCTGTAGCTGTCAGTTTAAAATAAACGGTTTACTTATTGAAGAGAGATCATTCCTCTTTGAGTGACTTGTATTTATACCAGCATGTTAGTCTGACTATAGTTACATAATTAACCAAGTTTGACCTAACTGACATACTCATAAATGAACCTGTTCGGAATTTATATTATGTTGACAGTTTAGATGGGACCCCACCAAGATGTCCGAGGCCCAGGGTTGGTACACTCGCTGATTGACAGACGAGGCTCTGGTGTAGATTTCCTCTCGGAGTCTAGAAGTCAAACGGTAGCTGCTGCCATAAAAGTCAATTCAAAATAGAGGATTTCCAAAGTGCATGCTTTGGATGCGATTGGGCTTTTGTTATATCCTTTGTTTTACCCCAAATATAATTTTATTGCTAACAATAATTCAAAATTGGTTAAAAATACTCACTACTTCTTCGACAACAGATCCTCTAATACAATGACAAGTCAATGTGGTCAAATTTTGTAGAAAAGCCGGTGGAGTTGCAGCTATCATTGCTGGTGAGAAAAATTCAATCAACCTCCTGTAGATATCTGCGATGCCAAGCATCTCTCTTTCGTTTGGCTGTATGTATAACATCATGTTCAAGAAGCTGTTTACATAGTTCTCCAAATACTGCTGCTTAGGATTAATTGCAGAAACAACTGCACCACTTAGGCTTGCTAGTTGAACCAAACAAGTCAAGGATGGGCTGGCTAAATCAGGATTAGACCTAACATACATATGAATCTCGAAGAATAACGCCAAAAGTTCTGGTTGCATGATTGTATCCCTCCAATTCAGACTTAAGCGTAAAGCTGGTGCTGTGTCACTTTCATAAATAGCTTCAAAAGCACCAATCAACCTTTTAGACAGGAGAGGAGAGACGTGACTCCAACATAGAACCATTTCGACAATAGTTAATAGCTGCTTTGTCAATAAAGCTTGTTCACCCTCTGGACGATGTCCAGAACGAACAATCTGCTCCAATACTCCTACAGTAAATCGAAATATCCGTTTTAAATCCAAAGCTTCAAAAGACTTCTTTAACCGGAAATGAACTTCCCATATTAAACCCACATCAGCTGACTTCACTGTAATTGCATATTCTTGCATAATAGCTAGTATCAGCGAGCACGCCAACCTTTGCTGACTGATAGGTGAGCTAAGTATTATTTTCTCCAATTCGCCAAGCAAAGCTTTCCTTTCCCTTCCATCCTCAATGCTTCCTCTTTTAACTATGATTGCGATTGTCTGAAAAATAAATTAGTCTATTAAGAGAGTTCATTGTTTCTATTAAATAATACACATACTTTTTTAACATAATGACATACCTGTAAAAGCTTCTCCCTCAAAAAACCTGGCGCCTCTTGTCTCAGTAGATAACTCAGCAAATATTCTCTTAAAGATGAGATATCACTTTGTGACAACAAATTCCATTCTCTAATGAGTGCCGATTTAAGTAAACCGGCTGCTTCAAATAGTACATAATCTGTACTGGATTTTTCCATTATTTCTCTACATAGTTGATAAGGGTTCTTAGTACTTCTAAATTCGAGAAATACACCTTCTGCCTGATGTCGTTGTTCTGATGACACTATGTTTGGTGGTGCCTAAGGAATAATAAAGAGAGAAATATTAAGATTCTTAAGTGACTAGCCTACTCCCAAAGTATAGTTTTTCTGGTGCCAAAGAACAAAGGAAATCAACTTAATGATTCACAATTAGTAAGTTGATAATATTATACTAATAGATAACTATAAAGATGATGAGTTTCGTTATTGTTCTTTTACTCCAGTGGGGTTATGCCCTTCTCACCACCACAAAATCTGACTTCCAAGGATACAGAACACAAATGCCTAGCTTGATTCAACCCTAACTGATCAATAATATCTAAATTTTTCTTTGAAAGTATGTATCACTTTCTTAGAGTATCTTAGTAATGGATACTCTAAGATCACTTTACTATAAGTACATTATTAAAATGAATGGAATTTTTACTGATTTGCATTACTAGATTTGTAAATAAACTGCATTAAAAAAATAAAACAACTGATTTGTAATCAAAATCATTCGAAACGGCTTGAGTAATTCTTATAATTTTTGCATAATTATGCATTTAGGGTTTTCTATGGCCACATTTAAAAATGGTAAAATATTAATGTATTATCACCCAAAGTAAATATGTCATGCAAATTTTCCCCCCATTCATTTAATCATCTGATTCTGACACCCTGGACCAGAGACCCTTCCCTTTCCAAAAAAAGATCATAAAAATCCGTTTTGCAAATTACGATTCTACTGGGGAACATACTACCTTGCAGAGCCGCTTAGAACACGCATTCTAAGTGACTCTGCAAGGGAGTATGTACCCCAGTAGGCTTTCATAAAAAAAAACTGCTTTTTTTATGAAAGCCTGTTGTAGAATTTTGATTATTATGTAATTGTGCTGTAAAGAATCATAATAAAGTTGTAATCCATGAATTTTCATTACAGAGTAATTGTAATAGAAAGCGCCTTGACATTTGTTTTTTCAAAACGAAACCACATTGATATGATTGCTAACACAAAATAATTAGGTGCATTTCCTTGTAATTTGATGGTTGCTGTCCAATTCCTCAGAATCATAGCATCAGATTCGGACTTCAAGGATATGAGACCACTCTGAATGTATCCTCTATCAAAAAGACCACAGTCTTATTTGACTATCACCCAACACACGCCTATAGCCTATTCTCGTTTATTTATTACTAGCCAGCCTGCCCAACTTATTTAAGAAAATATAGAGAGTTCTCTCAATATACTTTATCTTCAATATTCGGATTTAAGATATGCTTAAATAAATAAATAATAAAAAATTATTTCACTGAAATAAGGTAATAATTACTTATTGTTAGCTATATAAATTTGTGAAAGTAGAAGACGCGAAAGGTATGGACAGAATTGTAGAAAGTTAAACGATGCTGTCTCTATCTACCCCAATGAGAAAGGTGTGATGTTATGTATGTATTTAAACATAGGTATTTCTGTATAGAAAAATAAATAATACCAACTTCTGTATAGTTGAGACCAAATAGGCTGGATTATGTCATACATGATAATGTTATTCAGATTTGAGTACCCACAACTAGCGAGCGCGTATGAAAATAGTTTATATAAGTGCAAGAAGCAAAAGGTGTATGGTAGGATCGTAGCAAATAAAAAGAAGGGGTCTACATCATAGAATGAAAAGGAAACCATTGTGTCTAACTCTACATACCCCATTGGTAAAGAGGACATGTTATGTTGCATACCATGGCTATATTAACAAACTTGTTTAGTGCTAATTGTCCAAAGAATCACCGTAATAGTTTTAGAGCACTGATAATAATTATTATACGTTTTGAGCATAAAACCAATGGATAATTCAATTATTTTACAACATATTAATGACACATGTTAATTAAATAATTACCATGATAATTAAATAATTACCATGGTAATTAAATAATTACCATGTGTACAGAAATATTTCTTTATCAATAGTTTAGTTATGCCTATTTATGTTCATAATAATCAGTGGAATTATTCAAAGAAATTTATCTCACCATCAGCATCTGAGCAGCAGCTTCCAATGTTTGTATGGCAGAATTATTCATCGTAACACTTATTCAAAATTCGAAATACTGAAAAAAGATGAATGAGAACTAACGTGTAAGCCACATAAGAACCGTACAATTAGATAAAACTGATAAATCGACATTAAATTATTGTGAAAATAGTCAAAATATTACAGGCCTATTTCGTAAATTTTACATGTCAACCATTACAATACAATGAATGACAACAATTGACAAAGTTGACAACCACTGACAACCAGCCACCACCAAAGAATGACCAAAGATCACCAGCACAGATTATTTATTAATGCACTTTCATTCCTCAATTCATTCACCAACAGTTAGGGTTAGGAACAAAGGAACACATTACTTAAGTATCTCAAATCATAATTATGTTATTGCAACCCATTAAAGTTCATTAGTTATTAAACAATTTCAACTATTTCAATGTTTATTTGTTTTTACAATTAACTATTATATTTTATTAAATTAATAAATAAAAATATTTACAAGATCAAAAAATTGCAATTACTATTAAATTACTATTTCAATTGCAATTATTTTCCAGTGATATTCGTAATGACTTTGCTACACTGAAATAATTTATCGAAGGTTGCAAGCACTTGTATTGTAAGGTGCTTAGAACTTAGAAGGGCAATGTTTCCAAACTATTTCTTGCAGTCTTTGAATGAATTCTACCAAAAATAGGAATAGAGAACAAGGTCAATTAAATTAAACCGAGCACTCAGCCTCTATGGGGTCCATAAGTCCATTACATGCTTATGCAAACGTCATTCCATCATGCCATCATGCCGTCAATCATGAATGTTATTGCCTATTGGTCAATCGGCTATTAGACGATTATGTTATGTTATAGGGTTATTGGTCAATCACGGCGTGATTGATGGTTAAACTGACAGCAAAACCTACCGTGTAATGGACCCCTAAGACTAGAAAAAATCTATGTACGGAGTGTACGGACGGATATTTAGCTACCGATATACCTCTTATATATTGACCCCAGTCTCAAACATTGCTTGTTGGACAGAGGCTTTGAGTTTAATGCATATCGGCCATATTATTATTAAGCTTACTGAGTTAACTGAGTCATCATCATCATCATTCTCTGAGCCTTTTCCCAACTCAGTTGGGGTTGGCTTTCCAGTCTGACTGACTGTGATGCGACGGAACTTCGATATTTCTGTGAAGCAACTGCCATCTGACCTCTTAACGGCTGCCATAGATATTCGTATAATTACCGCGACCGACGGTATTAGGTAAGTACTCTTTGGTATTAAGTATACTTGGTCGTGTGAGTCGTGTCTCGTAGAGTATACTCTACGAGACACGACCAGCATGCTCATGAATAAATAACATATAAATATTTCACAGAGCGGGAATCAAACCCGTGTTGCCTGCGCAGCAATCGCGTTCGCTACCATCACGCCACAAAGGCCGTTCCTAAAGGTAGCAAGCAGCAATAATAAATGTCAACAAAGTCGGCAGATTCCGATACAAATATTTGCACTGAGCGATGATCGAACCCGCGCCTCCTGCGTAGCGGCCGCGTTCACTACCGCTACGCCACAGAGGCAGTCGACTACGAAGGCTGATTTGATTTGTGGTTCGTCGACCGTACAAATTATTTAAGAATATGAGTATACGGTTATGTACGTAAACGTAAACCATCTCGATGTGTCTATTTCATAAATGATTTGTTTAAAAACTCAGCATATGAATATTTTTCTGTTTAGAAACTTATACATACCTACATACATACATACAATGACGCCTTTATCCCTGGAGGGTTAGGCAGAGGTGAATTGACACCCACATTTCATCAATCATTATAATTAGGTCCCATGTAATAGGGGGTGAGCCTATTGCCGTTTCCCGGGCACTATTGTTGACTCGAGCCGAACCCTCTAGCCTAGAAACTTATTGTGAAGACTAAAAATCGAAATCAAATCATTAATTATTAACTATTCAGTTAGTTCGCCCCTAATTATTTTGAATTTATTTATTTTTATAAAAAGTCCCTACAAGACGGTTTACCTTTAGATAAGTACCTAACTAACCGAATGGAGTATAACCATTACTAATATTCCCACTAATCCCTTTACGTTATCAGCGCCAGCGTGCGTGAACGCTCTCCTAACAAGGACTTTGGCTTAAGGGTAATTTTTTGACGTTCATATTATGTGCTCTTTATGTGCCTTTAAAACTGAATAAATGAAACTGATTCGCTGATTCATTGAGGATGCTGTTGACCAGACGGGTGATCAGCCCTACAGAGAGAGTGGGCCATTTCCCCTACATAACGACTGTTCGTATGGAAACCTGCACCGACGACGGCATAACGTGTTCTGCGAGGCACGACCAGACCAATGCTAATAACCATATTCATGCATACAAATATTTGCACTGAGCAGGGATCGCACCCGCGCCTCCTGCGGTCGCATTCACAGCCACAGAGGCTATCCATAATGGCATTTATGTATGTGTTTAATAGGAGTATTTATACATAATTATGGTAATGGCCACATACAAATATTGCACTGAGCGAGGATCGAACTCGAGCTTCCACTAGAGGTTTGCACCGGTGCAGAATTTCGTGCACCGGTGTAAAACACCGGTGTTTTAGCAAGCTCCGGTGTTTCACCGGAGAATCACCGGTGCTTAGAGCGAAGTATAAAGAAAAATTATTTTAATTTAAAATTTTGTTTAGTACCAACTTATTTATTATTAAAAACATAATTATAATGTAATTGTATATAGCATTATGTATATATAATGGATTAAATGTAAATATTATTTACTAGCTGGCCGATTTGTGTTCATGATAATCATTCTTCATACATAATTCAATTAATATTAAAAAATCAATACGATTATCGTTTTCGAGGGTTTCGGGTCGGGGTATGTAATTACCTACAGTACATAATAGGTATTATCAAAGATGGCAGACTCGAAATTTCCAATAAAATCAATATGGGTATCGTTTTCGAGGTTATCAGGGCTGCTAATTACGAATATACTATCCATTTAGCGATCAAAGATGGCGGACTCGAAATTTTCAATAAAATCGATATGGGTATCGTTTTCGAGGTTATTAGGGCTGCTAATTACGAATATACTATCCTTTTAGCGATCAAAGATGGCGGACTCGAAATTTTCAATAAAATCGATATGGGTATCGTTTTCGAGGTTATCAGGGCTGCTAATTACGAATATACTATCCATTTAGCGATCAAAGATGGTGGACTCGAAATTTTCAATAAAATCGATATGGGTATCGTTTTCGAGGTTATTAGGGCTGCTAATTACGAATATACTATCCATTTAGCGATCAAAGGTCAAAAACGATACCCATATTGATTTTATTGAAAATTTTGAGTCCACCATCTTTGATTGCTAAATGGATGATATATTCGTAATTAGCAGCCCTGATAACCTCGAAAACAATACCCATATTGAATTTTTGTGAAAATTTTGAGTCCGCCATCTTTGATTGCTAAATAGATGATATATTCGCAATTAGCAGCCCTGATAACCTCGAAAACGATACCTATATTGATTTATTGAAAATTTCTGGTCCGCCATCTCTGATTGCTAAATGGATGAATTATATTCGTAATTAGCAGCCCTGATAACCTCGAAAATTATACCCATATTGATTTTATTGAAAATTTCGAGTCCGCCATCTTTGATTCCTAAATCGATGATATATTCGTAATTAGCAACCCTGATAACCTCGAAAACGATACCCATATTGATTCTATTGAAAATTGTGAGTCCGCCATCTTTGATTGCTAAATGGATGATATATTCGTAATTAGCAGCCCTGATAACCTCGAAAACGATACCTATATTGATTTTATTGAAAATTTCTGGTCCGCCATCTCTGATTGCTAAATGGATGATATATTCGTAATTAGCAGCCCTGATAACCTCGCAAACGATACCCATATTGATTTTATTGAAAATTTCGAGTCCGCCATCTTTGATTCCTAAATCGATGATATATTCGTAATTAGCAACCCTGACAACCTCGAAAACGATACCCATATTGATTCTATTGAAAATTATGAGTCCGCCATCTTTGATTGCTAAATGGATGATATATTCGTAATTAGCAGCCCTGATAACCTCGAAAACGATACCTATCCGCATGATGCTCTGTCTAGACGTCTCCATCGATCGACTGTATTAGACTATGCTTACATCCCCTATCCCCCCCTTACCACTTTTTTCGCGATAAAAGGTAAGCTTATGTCCGTTCCCAAGCTCTAATTCCTCTATGTACCAAATTTCATCAAGATCGGTTCAGTAGTTTAGGCGTGGCGCCTAACAGACAAACAGACAGACGGATATATATTCAAACAAACGGACAGACAGACACGGTCATTTAAAATATTAGTATGAAGTAACTATGGATTTATCCCTACCTACATAATAAAAATGTAAATAAAAAATAGCTTGGTGTTGTGAGAATAAGAACCGGTGAAAAAACCGGTTTTTCTCCGGTTCATCGGTTAGGTTTTTTTCACCGGAGCTTCCCCGGTTTTTCTCCGGTTTCGCCGCACCGCGCGCACCGGTGCAAACCTCTAGCTTCCACTTCACTACCGCCACGCCACAGCTATCTATAGATAACTTTTTATATGCTCCGTAACCTATAACTACCATACTTTTCTCAGCAAGGCCTGAAATAATGCTAAATAGTCGACATCCCCTGTGGCTGTGACGTAACGCTAGAGCATGCAACCGCGCGATTCAGAGGCCGCGGTTCGATTACGGCTCAATGCAAATATTTCTATGCATAATCAATCATACACCTAGGTACTTATTTACATTAATCTGGGTGTTTTTGTGTGTGATAATACCTATATCTGCATTCTAGAATAGTGTATCGTACGTAGATACCACCATGTAGAATGTCCTAGAACATTTTATTATCCGGTCCGGCACTGCTCGTAAGTACCAGAACTACCAGATCCGGTCCGGCACTGCTCGTAAGTACCGGAGGTCCGAAGACTTGCATCCCTCCTATCTTTCTTCTTCCTCTCTGCGAGCAATTAGCAATACGTTAGTCATACCTACCTCTATACTGTAGGTCAAAAGATCTATCCCCAAAAGGCACCCAAGAAACGTGTACGCGCGTATATAGCCCATTTTGGATCCCAGATTATATTCCGAGGTATAATCTTATGAAGCACAAAGTTGCAGAACCTTGAAGCTCAGCGAAAATATTCTATAAGTAGTCATAATCGGGGAGGTAGGTAATAGTAGGGGAGGTAGGTAATAGTAGGGGAGGTAGGTAATAGTAGGGGAGGTAGGTAATAGTAGGGGAGGTAGGTAATAGTAGGGGAGGTATGTAATAGTAGGGGAGGTATGTAATAGTAGGGGAGGTAGGTAATAGTAGGGGAGGTAGGTAATAGTAGGGGAGGTAGGTAATAGTAGGGGAGGTAGGTAATAGTAGGGGAGGTAGGTAATAGTAGGGGAGGTAGGTAATAGTAGGGGAGGTAGGTAATAGTAGGGGAGGTAGGTAATAGTAGGGGAGGTAGGTAATAGTAGGGGAGGTAGGTAATAGTAGGGGAGGTAGGTAATAGTAGGGGAGGTAGGTAATAGTAGGGGAGGTAGGTAATAGTAGGGGAGGTAGGTAATAGTAGGGAAGGTAGGTAATAGTAGGGGAGGTAGGTAATAGTAGGGGAGGTAGGTAATAGTAGGGGAGGTAGGTAATAGTAGGGGAGGTAGGTAATAGTAGGGGAGGTAGGTAATAGTAGGGGAGGTAGGTAATAGTAGGGGAGGTATGTAATAGTAGGGGAGGTAGGTAATAGTAGGGGAGGTAGGTAATAGTAGGGGAGGTAGGTAATAGTAGGGGAGGTAGGTAATAGTAGGGGAGGTAGGTAATAGTAGGGGAGGTAGGTAATAGTAGGGGAGGTAGGTAATAGTAGGGGAGGTAGGTAATAGTAGGGGAGGTATGTAATAGTAGGGGAGGTAGGTAATAGTAGGGGAGGTAGGTAATAGTAGGGGAGGTAGGTAATAGTAGGGGAGGTAGGTAATAGTAGGGGAGGTAGGTAATAGTAGGGGAGGTAGGTAATAGTAGGGGAGGTAGGTAATAGTAGGGGAGGTAGGTAATAGTAGGGGAGGTAGGTAATAGTAGGGGAGGTAGGTAATAGTAGGGGAGGTAGGTAATAGTAGGGGAGGTAGGTAATAGTAGGGGAGGTAGGTAATAGTAGGGGAGGTAGGTAATAGTAGGGGAGGTAGGTAATAGTAGGGGAGGTAGGTAATAGTAGGGGAGGTAGGTAATAGTAGGGGAGGGGCGTACTTTTTTGCCGTGTTGGTTCCTGGTGGAATAGAATAGGGTCACTCCATCTCTTCCTGTGGGTGTCGTAAAAGGCGTCTAAGGGATAGGGCTGTTCTCCATCCGACAGTAAACATACAGCCCATGACAAAATGCCCGCTAGATGCCAATAGACTCGCCCCCTATTACGTGGGAACGAAAATCATACACCTCTGCCTACCCCTTCGAGGATTTACAGGCGTGATTATATGTACCTACCCATGTGTATGTATGTATGTGCTTTTGCATATGGACCCTGCGGGGGAGAGGCTCTGCCGTCTCCCTTGCCAAGTACCCCCGTAGGTTTTTTTTTAAAGAATTTAAGTTCCTACACAGTGTGATAGAAAACTGATAAGTAAGCGGCATAAAGTTTCGAATTTAATTAATTGGGCCGAACTATTTGGCCTTTTTCAGTCCATTTTGTTATCACTATCATCATCATCACTACATATTATAAAACAAAGTCGCTGTCTGTCGCTGTCTGTCCGTCCCTATGTACCTATGCTTAAATCTTCAAAACTACGCAACGGATTTTGAAGCGGTTTTTTTAATAGATCGAGTGATTCAAGAGGAAGGTTTATATGCATAATATTGTAGAGAAACACTGATAAATTTAGAGATATGCAGCGGAAACGGGATCAGAAAATATGGCTGTACGAAGTTCGCCGGGTCAGCTAGTATCATATAGGTAACTAATAGTATAACTACTTAAGTGGATAAACCCCGTGATCAAAGTAAGATCAAATTTAAGCGTGCAGAGGGATGTAAGGCCGTCTAACGCAAGTAATTTTGTTGGTTTGTGGGTTTTCGTTTTATCAAAGAATAGACGCCTTTAAAATGTGTTTCTTTATTGATAATCAAATACCTAAATTATGTTAAAATATGTTGTTGACTAGACTCCAAACTACCTATTATACTGCACTGAAAACTAACTGTTGCTTGCTACAGAATACCAATGTTCATAGTTAGAAAGTTCATAGTGTGTTCAGTTTCAGCATAATTTTATATCCAAACTAATCCATCACTACTTTATTTCCAGTTTCCTCTTATAGTTTTTCACCTTCAATATCTCGCAATCGCCTCTCCAATAATAGAGTGTCTAATTTATGCATACATAAAAACTGGCCATTGAGAAATAGAACAGGTATATCATGTCTGTATAATCTTAGCCACCTTACATTTTCCTTTTCAGTGATGTCTATTTTCTTTATTACAATTCTATTTTTGTAGGGTTCTAATTCTTGCATGGCTACATCACAAAGACTACAAGGGTCTTTAGTGTAAAAGGTCAAAACTGGTGGTTCATGTGTGTCTTGCTCTCTGAAAATAGTAAACCAGAGGCAAAATTAATAATGCCGTCTTTAAGAAAAATATTTTATTGATCAATCACTTCCAACAAGCATGAAAAACAACTATACACTTTGTTCACATTATACTTAATTTACAATATACATATAAATATCTATAACCATATTACAACTATAATAAAATTTCTCATAAAATAACAGAATGTTAGAATTTGTTTGAAACTTACAATTTTTCAATCATGATAGATGACGCACCACCACCACCATTACAAATAGAAGCTACACCCTTTTCTCCTTTCTTTAGAGCATGACATAAATGGACTACAATTCTGGCACCTGACATCCCGATTGGATGACCAAGGCTTACTGCTCCACCATGAACATTGACTTTAGCGGGATTGATTTCCAGTAACTTCTGGTTAGCAACAGCAACTACACTGAAGGCCTCATTGATCTCCCACAATGCTACATCATCTTTATTCACACCAGTTTGCTTAAGAAGTTTAGGAATTGCAATAGCTGGTGCAATAGGGAAGTCAATTGAGTCACATTCCGCATCAGCAAATCCCACAACTCTAGCAATGGGTGTAACTCCTAACCTTTGAGCAGCCTCAGCGGTCATCAGAATCATGGCAGCAGCACCATCATTTAAGGTTGAGGCATTGCCAGCTGTTACTGTACCATTATCCTTTTGGAAAACTGTATTTAAATTTGTGAATTTTTCAAAGTTGACCCTCTTGTATTCCTCATCCTCTGAAAAAATGACTGGTGCAGCACCTCTTTTCTGTGGTACGGGTACCGACACAAGTTCATCTGCAAAAGCTTTTGCTTCATATGCTGCAGCACTTCTTTTATAACTAGATATGGCATAATCATCCTGTTGCTGTCTAGAGATGTTTAATTTCTTAGCTGTATTTTCTGCACAATTACCCATGTGGATCTTATTATAAACATCAGTCAAGCCATCAAACACAATACCATCAACCAACTGCATACCACCATATGAGGTTTCACCTCTCTTCAAATAAAAAGGCACATTAGACATAGATTCCATTCCTCCAGCTAATATTACATCTTGAGCTCCTGTTTGTAAGCCTTGTGCAGCCAACATGATGGATTTCATTCCAGATGCGCAAACTTTATTTACTGTTGTACAAATTGTGCTTTTAGGCAAACCAGCAAAGATTACAGCCTGTCTAGCTGGAGCTTGGCCCATGCTAGCTGAGCAGACGTTTCCAATGTAGACCTACAATAGTAAAAAAAATTAGACTCTATTAAATCTAGGCAATAATCTGTAATATTGATAACACATCCAGTGTTATCATCAGTCAAATGGTGTTTTCCTTAATGATTTATCACTAATCTTGTCAAAAATGACAAATGAGAATTTCGATTTTTGAATATTTTTTTAAAATTGGGAATAGATATTAATTCAAAACTATTAACAGGTTACGAGTACGTAACTGTTCATGGTAATTTTTAACTGTAAATCCATGATAAACATAAAGAGAAAGTAGGCTGAATCAATTAACCTCTTTTATTTCTTCCTTAGGAATGCCGGCTCTTTCAACCGCGCCTTTTATCGCCACTGCTCCCAGTTCGGAAGCTGAAAGCGACGATAAGCTGCCTCTGAAGGAACCCATTGGTGTTCGTACTGCTGATGCTATAACCACTTCGTTGAGGGAAACTTTTGAAGAGTACGCGGCCATCGCTTTAAAAAGCTGTTAATAAAATGGTCAAGAAAATTAAAACCAGCTTCTATTCGAATTTATTAAACCACGAAAATGAAAAGTTGTTTCTGTTGTTTGGTTTGGAATCTGCTGAGTGGCAACTAGCAAGGCATTCCGTCTACGACTGACACGATACGTTAAATAAACTCTCAATTTATAGAGACCAACCTTATTTGTAGGACGCATATTGATGGTAATTATTCTACTTCCTTTTAAAAATAACATGATCTATTCTTTTGTATATACGTATTCCTCACGTAAGTTGGTGACGAACTGATTTAATATGATAAAATGTTATCGCTTACCACCAATCTAAAGAAAACATTAACATAAATTTTATCAACTGTTGAGAATGAGATGCATATCTAATTTTTCAAATTGTTTTTTAAGACACATGAAATAAGGTTGAAAATAGTTATTCACCAGCTGATTACTATTATTGTATGTACCAAAGAAACTTTGACCTGTGTGACATGTATAGTATTTCTTTTAAGTCTATGGTATAGTACGGTACCTCTATAGTCTATACTATAGTACGGTAAACACATTTAACCATTAAGTATTTATTATACAGATTCATGCCTATTTATTTCGTAGTTAGTTTCTTTTCTAGTTTCGTAGTTTCGTACTCACAAGCAAAGAGCATAGTAAAGTCACAGAGTAAGTAGTTTATACTCTTTGGTAATTTATTTCATTCGATCATTCGTGCATTATTCTATTCTGTTCTATTCCCATTCCCCATTCCATCATTCAATTCAATTCTACGAATCCTACTTCACTTTATTTATTGTTTTATGTCATTTTAATCACAAAAAGAAATCACATGAAAGTATTCTTTCTACCTCTACTGTAATATAATATATACTTACGATTTATCCTAAATCAAATATGTGATGTGTGAATATATAGTCATGTTTTTGAAGTAGACAGCTGACGAGACCACGGAATATAAAGTGCACTCAGGATAACCAGGTTATTGATATTTTGAATATTATAATACTGAATTATTTTACTCTATTTTCAGATGAACCTAATGCATTGTGTGTAATTTGAAATAAATTGTATCATTCTGCTATAACCAAAAATGTGAGATGGGGTAGACTGCTACCTTGTCCAGTCTTGAAGTTCTGACACTTCGATTCTAAGAATTTCTAATCTAATCACTCTGGTTAATTTTCTTGTTTTGCGGTTTTTAGTAATTAGTTTCAATAAATGTCGTAAAATATTATTACCTATACTTCGACTTTTAATTAGATGCAGTAAAATGACGTTTCAAAATGTCATTGCGTAAAATAATGTTTACAGCCTAATCTCAATAGGGATGTGATTCAGTTCACAGAAGATCATTCTAATCGTTCCATAACTTACTCATAATGATCATACTTAATTCTATTTATTATTCATATAAATAAAAGGCTGTATAAACGTTGATCCTTTTACACATTTCCTTTTTGAGTGTTTCGAGGTGCGGCTCGCCGGCATTCTACCCAAACTCATGCCGAATGCAGTAGCAGGTAGCAGTAGTCGTAATTGAGCGTTTTCCAAAAAAAAGTGTACCTACCCTCCACTTTTGAGCACCTGTGTTTGAATTTCAATAAGAAAAAAGATATTCATATTATATATCTGGGTAATGATTTTAATATTTAAAAAATATAAACATACTCTAAAGTAGTGGAATCCATTCATTATTTTACCCTATTTGCCGTAATATTTCAATTGTGATAATTTTAACACCGAAACATCAGTTTTTGGCGTGGACTCAAGTTATTGAATATTAAGTAGGTAGAAGCGATACTGAATATTTTTGTACTAGGCTAGCATGAGTTGTAGGTCCCATTTGAAAGATATCCTTGACACCTAGCAGTGTCCTAAGTTTCTAATTCGAGTCTTATGCTGTTTAGGTATGTTAGTTTAATCTCAAATAAAAACGTAATAAGTGGTATCTTCCGGACATGTCGGTTTTGACACGGCTAAAACGTCTATTTCACGAGGATTTTTTTCACTTCTTGTAATGGAAAAATAACGTTTACATGACAGCTATTTCAAAAGTGTTAGTATCAAATAAGTTTCAAACTTAATAGTTGTGTTTTGTGTGGGTGCCACGGCGGTCAACATTTCTTCGGGTCAGTTTGCGACACTTTTATAAGTATTCAGCTTACTTAGTTTACATGATCTAATTATTCGCAACGCTCAATTATATTATCAACGCGCTCTATCACTCTCGATCGAAACAATCCCGAAGTTGTCGTGGACGAAAGCACGAATTCAAGAGTGGCTGACCACTAGAAATATTGCATTTGAACCAAATATGGTGAAGGCCATTCGAGATGGCTGTAAAGATATCAGACTTCTAAGACTGCCCCCTTATCAATGTGAATTAAACCGATGAGTTATTTTGGTCTCAGGCAAAGGGGCACGTCGCAGATAATTTAATAAGACGTATGAAATGCTAGAAGTGAAAACTTTTTTCCAAGAAGTAATCAACATTGTGACACCGGCTAAGTGGAGTGACTTTTGTGTCTCACACTATAAAAGAGGAACACAATATGTACCACCTCCATCATATTAGATGATGAATAGACAGACAGATTTGTCATTAGTGTGACCGAAAGCGACAGCGACAGTGATTCCGAAAAATATTGATTACTTATATAACATTATTATGACATTTTTGATTCGTTTTGAATGTACATTCCTATACTTTCACTGAAAAAGATCAATTCTTTATCATATGTAATAATAAAAAATACATTACAACTTAATATTGAATCTTTAAAACTAAATCAAAGATCATTCATTTATTGAATGATTCACTTGCTCACTTAGCCACATCTCTATTTATTTTTCTTCAAAAAGTGGTATCCCACAAAACGTCATTTTACTGCAGCTGATTAAAAGTTCGACTATAGGTGGCCCTTCCCAGCTTCGACCTTGCTATAATACTTCGAAGCAGACTTAAGCATACCTTTCCTTTCCTTACCTTTCATACAATATGACTGCAATTTAATTTTCAAATAATGTATGAGAATCTGCCAGACTTGTTGACATTTATGCTTACTGCTTCACTCCCTTGGGTAGTACCATGATGTTATGGGGCCTATAGCAGTCCTCAATAAACGGTGGACCCCAGTCGGACAGCTCAATTGGCACGGAAATACTGTTGCATTCTACCTACATCTTTACTTTGATATTTTCTGTGAAGCAACCATCATCTGACCTCCAAAACCAATTAATGATATTGAAGTTCTGTTGTCAGATTAATCAGACTTTTGAGGGTTCCAACTACTCATAATGACTACCATAAATGTTAGTTTGGTAACCGGGACCGATGGCTTTACATGCTCTTTAAGGCACAGTATCACCCACCAATGCAAAGAGAGAACAGATCCATGTATACAGATATTTGCACTGAACGCATATTGGAACCCGCACCCCCTACGTAGAAGTCTTGTTCACTAAACCCACACCACAGTTGTTGATTGGGAGGTCTATATATTCAGCTAAAAATGTTCAAACTAAGGACATTTTATACAAAACTCACTTCTTATTATGCACTTATATGACCATAGAAAGAAACAATATTGAAACCAAGTACTTACTTCCTAAAGTCATAAATGGTGATGAATAGTTATTGTATGAATAATGTGTTTTGTTTTTATTTTGAAGATGTTCTTTCAATACATTGAATAATGAAATACAGTGACATCAGGAATTGAAAGCAAAACGTTTTTGAGATCTGTGATTATATGTATCCTTATCAGTTATTGTGAAATCCATTTTATTACAACTTCTTTTACAAGTTATAATCACAAATAGATAATTGTATCATTGGATTGTGTAATGGATTCTTTATACCTACTTGTTCTTTCTTTTATCTTACTGCAGGTTACTTTAATCTATAGTCGAACTTTTAATCAGCTGCAGTAAAATGACGTTTTGTGGGATACCACTTTTTGAAGAAAAATAAATAGGGATGTGGCTAAGTGAGCAAGTGAATCATTCAATAAATGAATGATCTTTGATTTTGTTTTAAAGATTCAATATTAAGTTGTAATGTATTTTTTATTATTACATATGATAAAGAATTGATCTTTTTCAGTAAATAAATAAATAAATAAATATTCTACAACATTCTACACAACGCTATCTAGACCCATGGTAAGCTTAATTAGCTTGTGTTATGGAATCTAGAATGCGGATATAGGTACATACTTAGATACTTTTTTTTTTGTAAATACATACATATTATACATAGAAACACCCAGACCAATGCAAATATTTATATTCATGCATACAAATATTGGCACTGAGCGGGGATCGAACCCGCGCCTCCTGCGTAGCAGCCGCGTTCACTACCGCTACGTCACAGAGGCAGTCAAGTAATGTACATTGAAAACGAATCAAAAATGTCATAATAATGTTATATAATCAATATTTTTCGGAATCACTGTCGCTGTCGCTTCAGGTCACACTAATGACAAATCAGTCTGTCTATTCATCATCTAATATGATCGAGGTGGTACATATTGTGTTCCTCTTACAGTGTGGGACACAAAAGTCACTCCCACTTAGCTGGTGTCACATTGTTGATTACTTCTTGGAAAAAAGTTTTCACTTCTAGCATTTCATACGTCTTATTAATTTATCTGCGACGTGCCCCTTTGCCTGAGACCAAAATAACTCATCGGTTTAATTCACAGTGATAAGGGGGCAGTCTTAGAAGTCTGATACCTTTACAGCCATCTCGAATGGCCTTCACCATATTTGGTTCAAATGCAATATTTTTAGTGGTCAGCCACTCTTGAATTCGTGCTTTCGTCCACGACAAGTTCAGGATTGTTTCGATCGAGAGTGATAGAGCGCGTTGATAATATAATTGAGCGTTGCGAATAATTAGATCATGTAAACTAAGTAAGCTGAATACTTATAGAAGTGTCTCAAACTGACCCGAAGAAATGTTGACCGCCGTGGCACCCACACAAAACACAACTATTAAGTTTGAAACTTATTTGATACCAACACTTTTGAAATAGCTGTCATGTAAACGTTATTTTTCCATTACAAGAAATGAAAAAAATCCTCGTGAAATAGACCGTTTTAGCCGTGTCAAAACCGACATGTCCGGAAGATACCACTTATTACGTTTTTATTTGAGATTAAACTATACTTAAACAGCATAAGACTCGAATTAGAAACTTAGGACGCTGCTGTGGTGTCTAAGATATCTTTCAAATGGGACCTACAACTCATGCTAGCCTAGTACAAAAAAAATCAGTATCGCTTCTACATAATATTCAATAACTTGAGTCCACGCCAAAAACTGATGTCTGGGTGTATAAAAATCATCACAATTGAAATATTACGGCAAATAAGGTAAAATAATGAATGGATTCCACTACTTTAGAGTATGTTTATATTTTTAAAATATTAAAATCATTACCCAGATATATAATATGAATATCTTTTTTCTTATTGAAATTGAAACACATGTGCTCAAAAGTGGAGGGTAGGTACACTTTTTTTTTGGAAAACGCTCAATTACGACTACAAACTGCTACTGCATTCGGCATGAGTTTGGGTAGAATGCCGGCGAACCACACCTCGAAACACTCAAAATGGAAATGTGTAAAAGGATCAACGTTTATACAGCCTTTTATTTATATGAATAATAAATAGAATTAAGTATGATCATTATGAGTAAGATAAGGAACGATTAGAATGATCTTCTGTGAACTGAATCACATCCCTATTGAGATTAGGCTGTAAACATTATTTTACGCAATGACATTTTGAAACGTCATTTTACTGCATCTAATTAAAAGTCGAAGTATAGAGAATTATCATAGATGTTAAAATGTGTAATATGTTACTAGCTTCTGCCTGCGACCTTCAGGCACATGCTGTAACAAACATCTCGAATGATCTAAGTGAGCTCGATAGCTGAATCCGCGGTGATTGGTCAATTTCGCGAAATTGACCAATCACCGCGGATTCAGCTATCGAGCTCACTTCGATCATTCGAGATGCAAGTTACAGCATGTGCCTACTTGTCTGCATTTTGTAGGACTGTATAAGGTATACATTTCTACCATACATTATATTTGTGAAAATCTTATGCTGTTTATAGCTCTTTCGAGGTTGATAGATATAAAAAAAATTATGGACCTCCTGTTCAGCTAGAGTCTAGTTAGAGCATGAAACTTGGCAAGAAGCAAGGTTTTGTAGCACAAGTAAAGGAAAAAATTAGAAAGCCGTAAATATGTAGCTTCTACCCACATCATAACAGCTTCTTGCTAAAATCACATATGATTTGATATGGCGCATATACCAAAAACATATTTTTTTAAATGGTGTGTATTTTTGAATTGGGTAATCTCTGGGAAGTCTAGGCCGATTATGATGGATTTCACTGGCAGACAGCTAACATTATAAGGCATAACTTAGACTTTTATTTAAAGAAAAGAATTAGGGTACCCAGTCAGTACTGGGTACCCTAATTCTTTCTTTAAATAAAAGTCTCTGTATATTTGAAGAATCATCTTTTCTCTAAAAAAATAATGAAACAAGCACTGATATCTCTGTGGCCAAGCTGAGTTGATTTTGTTACAAATTATAAGCTTTATTACATTTGGCCTCTTGTTTTATTAAAGTATTGAGCCTACAGTATTTTTTTTAGTCAAGTAATAATGTCTAGGCATCATTTATAGGTAACTAGCTGTTGCCCGCGGCTCCGCCCGCGTGGAATTCTGATCCCGTTCATCGCTGATATATAGCCTATATGTTAATCCAGGGTATAACCTATATACATACCAAATTTCAACCAATTCGGTCCAGCCGTTTATGCGTGAAAGAGTAACAAACATCCACACATCCATTCTCACAAACTTTCACATTTATAATATTAGTAGGATTTATTGTAGAAGTTAGTAAAGTATTATTATTAATAGTTTTCAATATACAAGCAAAAAACTAAAAAAAGGTATTCATACTGTTGATTGATGGCACTTGGTGGAACTTGTTGTTACACATATTGATAACACACTTGTACTTTTGTATAATAGTCAATGTAAACCTTTGAGAATGCCGTGAGGCGAAACCGGTTAGGTGAATAATAAATATCGTTGAAAAGTACAAGTGTGTTATCAATATGTGTAAAAAAGGTACCTTGCCCCCCTCCCCCACCGCCGGCTCGTGTCATTTGTGTATGTGTATCTGTTCACTTTAGGGAATAATTGTACCAAATTTCAAAACTACATAAGTACTAGAATTGTTTGGTCTAATCACTAATGTATTTAATTTTCCCTTGCTAAACAACGAAATTTAATTTCACCCTTTAATGCCCTTTATACTGTAATCCTATGAGTCATATCATATACAGTGCTACAGATATTTACGTCTCATTCTTCACATGATCGTGCTAACATTTAGCCACATTGAACACCCTACCTCATCCTATAATTAAGCTAATTAGCGTATTAATTCATATGTGAATAAAAACAACATACTGCAAGAGAGCATAACTATGGAAACCTTGTGGAAGATTGTCACTTTAAAATGTGTCTGATACGATAAATTTAAATTTGTTGTTTCTATTCAGAATTGAAAAAATAATCCTGTCCTTTTTCCAGGGTCATCAAAATATTTGGACTATGACTTTGGTCATGCGATAAAGATGGAAGTAGTAAATGCAGAAGAAGGTCGGTATGAACAAAAAGAAAATGTACCGGGGAGCAGCGCTGACAGCGACGCGTCCAGTATTGTTTTCGAAAGCAACGACAGTGATCACTATAGTGAAGACTTGGACAAAACATCGGAAGAGGATGACTTGAAAGAAGACCTACAGAAAACAATACCAGAATGTTACAAATCCGATTCAAACTTCTCATCACACACGAGCGACATCACAATCGATGAGGAATTTCAGGCGACAGCGTTGTGCCAGTTTATGGATATATTGAATGATTTAGATGAAGTTTTAGATAAGTCTTTATTATCATGTCTTGACGATGGTACAAAAACATTCGACAGCGATGAAGAGGATCTTATTTGTAAAATAAAAGAGTGCATTGGCGAAACTCACAAAGAATCTGAGCATTCAGAAGCGCATAGTTCCATGGATGACAATGCTCAAGTGATCACAAATTTTAATATACAGCCATTATCTCCGCCTGTAGAAGAAATAGATATGACGCAAAATATATCAGAGAGATCAAATCTTACTAGCCTTGGCCGCTCTAAAAGTTTTTCAGAACTTTCAGATAATGATCGACAAGCTTTAGTTTCGTCTTTAGAAAGAGCAAACACGACAAACGAGAACTTGCGGAATTCAATGAGGAGGTTGGATCCTATAGTTCTACCAGCGATAACGGCCGAGTCTTTCTGTGAGCCTCTAACGTTGCCAGTAATACTTTTCCTCGAACATAATATTAATATGCGCCCAACAAGTGCCCCAATACAGTTGCAAGTAACGGCCGCGAATCTCAGCAGCGATGGTGCTTCAGGGCCACTTATTGTTGGCCGTCGTGCTTTGCTTATGAATCGAACATTGTCACTTCCGTCCCCCGGAGACAGTGATGCCACTGGGGACTGGACAGGTCGTAATACAGCTAGGAGCACTGCTAGAAGTACGAGCGCATCTAGTTCTTCCACTGAATCTCTTAATGTACCGCCTGCTATTCAAAATGTCACAAGTGCCACAGATGAGAGGTGATTATAATTTAAATATTTCAATCATAGCACGCTCTGTACTCGCACCCTACACGTTAAGTCGTTCTCGCAAGCTCGTTAGCTTATTACGCAAATAATTCTTAAAAATGAGGTCAAAGACTATAATTTAATAATTCACGGTTATGAGTTTATCTTTTTTGAATTCAGATATACCTGACACTGATTTCAGTTAATGTTTTCAGAATTGAAGAGACTGAAGAACCTCCTTTTGGAGTTTGGCCACATCGTATGAGTGCCATGCTGGCGTGCCTCAGTTGTACCGTGGGAATATTTAATATATCTAGATTTGCCATATTCAGTGTTCATTTT
The DNA here is from genome assembly GCA_914767945.1 of Eilema depressum. Taxonomy (NCBI): domain Eukaryota; kingdom Metazoa; phylum Arthropoda; class Insecta; order Lepidoptera; family Erebidae; genus Eilema; species Eilema depressum. The sequence goes on along the minus strand of OU612028.1, from coordinate 3,652,462 downwards.
GGAGGTAATTTGGCAATCATATAATAATTATATTTGTTTTTTTTTTTAATTTTCAAGTATTTTTATATTGGAATTTTTGTTGCAGCAAGCTTCATAGTACAGTTCTTTATACTGTCATTGTTAATTGGAATACCGTTATTCACATTGCACTTGTGTCTGGGCCAAGTACTGGAGTCGGGCCCTGTGGACATGTGGCATATATCGCCAATATTTCAAGGTGTTGGCATATCGTTGCTCATAACGCAGGCTGTTATTGGCATGTACAGTATAATTGGGCTGTCGTGGATATTTGTGTATTTTAGAGACTCTTTTATAACATCTAATGACAAATATAAATGGGCCTTACCACACGAATTTAATTCAGAAGGTGAGTCGAATCGTATGTTTGTTCATTCATTGTTTGATTAATGTCAAACAATTCGGTGATTTTAATGTGCAAAGCAAGCTACGGCAGTCAAGGTCGTCAATTTAGATGATAATTTTGTTTTCGTGGACTAAGACTATTTTTGTAATATTTACAGATGCCGTAACGAAGAACGAAACTTATAAAATTCAGGACACTTTGCCACAATATTTTCATGGAGAAATTTTACAAAGGAACTTGGGGTCCAATAGCTCATACTTTGGTACAATAAAGTTTCAAGTAGCATTCAATTTAGCTGTAGTGTGGATGATTGTGTTTGTCTCGCTAAGCAAAGGATTGAGGTCTTACGGCAAGGTAATAAAGAATAAACATTAGTAGCGGTCATTAGTAATGTGAATTTGATTTCCCACGAAACGGTGATATGTTTTATTATATTATGATTGCAGGCTGTCTATATGCTGATCTTTCTGCCCATCTGCGGAACTCTTGTGCTGTGCACTAAATTGTTAACGTTGATTCCGTACGACTCTGTCATCAATATATTCTCGGAAACGGAATGGAGTGAATTCTTTATTAATAGTAATGTACGTATTTTCCTTCTCTATGTCTGCTTGTGTTTTTGTAAAACCGTCCTCCACATTTTGGTTTGACTTATACGACTTTTCTGGGAATGACTGTCGTCTGACGCCCAAGCCGAGAGGAACGCTAGCACCTTGCCTATTTGTCAATCAGCAAGTGTACCGACTGCCGGTGGGCTTGAAGATCTTGTGTGGCTCCATACAACCAAAATTTCGTTCATTACTACACTAATGACTGTAATGGGTAGGTTTTATAGTTATACTAGCTTTTGTACGCGGCTCCGCCCGTGTGGATGTCGGTTATCGCGACCAAACATAGCCTATGTCCTTTCTCAAGGTCTAATCTGCCCCCATACCAAATTTCATCATAATCGGTTAAGTGGTTTAGGCGTGAAAGCGTAACAGACAGACAGACAGAGTTACTTTGACATTTATAATATGAATGGAATTGATTAATCAATAGCTGCTACTCGCGAATACTCATAGCCTATGTCCTTTACCTAGCTCTAGTCTATTTCTTTACCAAAGTTCATAAAAATTGGTTTAGTGGTTTAGGCGTAACAAACTACTGAGAATTCTTTCGCATTTATAAAGTAGGGATCATATCCCATTATTGCAACACATTTTGTCATAAACCTTGAAATTGATTTACTCTTAAATTTCAGAGTTGGGCGGCTGCTGCCCAAGAAACTTTTCTCACATGGGGCCTTCTGGGAGCCTGTATAATGCAGCTAACATCACATAAAAACTCCAAAGATAAGACTAGCGTAATGCTTCAAAAAGAGAGCGCATGTATAGTCATCTTTACTTTCGCCGTGCTGCTATTGGGTTCATTTCTAGCGAACACTTGCGTGCAGATATTGAAAAATTACGGTTACGCTTACATACCTGGTAGTTTTGGTAAGATTTTTCGATTTTTTTTTTTAATTTTTAGCAACCGAGATTACTAATATGTATTCCCTCTAACCCCCCCAGCTAAGCTAAATGGTTTGTGTTAGGAATGGATTCACTTCAGTAGTGTAATGGCCAGGATTCGAACCCGGGACCTCTCGATTGTAAGGTCGATTCCATAACCACTACGCTACCGACGATTCTGCATAGTTAGACGACGCGACGATAAGTAGACGCGACTGCATAGCTTTACAAATATACCACCCACATTGAATGATGTCAATAGAAAAATAATGATAAAGAATAACTCCTTATGCAAAGCGAGAACAAAAAACATCGTCCACCAGACTTGGTTGGATATTTATTATTCCATGCTGATGTGTTTACCTTGTACAACAAGAACACGTCGAAATGAGTAGATAAAAACGAAATGTAAATAGGTTTATTGAGTTGACTATAAGATAACACAGTCATCGAGTTCTCATTTCCTAAATTCACTTGTTTAACGTTATTTAGCACTTCTTCTTCTTCATCCTAGCATTAATTCCCAGTCGCATCCGAAGCTTTTTTCAGCTCGGAGTCTGGGGCTTACCAGTCTTAACTAGGGATTTGGCTAGACCTAGATATTTAGCACTTAAAGCATTGATTACAAACTGCATAGGTTTTCTATAAATGCTTAAGGTATGATCCGAAGGCGACAGCATAAGACCACTGCAGACACGCAGCAGATACGCGTACCGCGATATAGACTTGAATATGATAGTTTTGTTTATTGTTATAATTCATTGCAGCTTCTCAATGGTCTCCTTTATCCGTACCGAAGTTTAACAAGCAATGTATGCGAGGCACGACACGTCATCCGACTGCACATAAATGGTTCATGGAAATAAAAGGCAATCAGTCCCGCTCACTTGTCTATAACTCATTTAAATTCTTTCACATACATTACTTGTTATTCAAGTCTATTTCACGGAACGATCTGCGTCTGCAGTTCTATGTATGTGGTCGCCTTCGGAATCAGATCTATAAGTATATTTTTGTTGTATATAATTGTTTAAAATTATAAATAAATTGGAAGGCGGAGGATCGGCAAACGTGGCGCATATTGGGAGAGGTATATGTCCAGCAGTGGACTGCAATAGGCTAATTGATTGATTGATAAATGATTTTGAAAAAATTAAATAGGCAATTATGTACTTGGACCGATTAAACTTGTTAAGGAAGATATACTCGTAGGCATATCCGACCTTTGATAAGCACCAACAACTTTGTACAACTTCTGCTTGAATGTCAATACTTAATTTATGAAGGTCAATTTGTTTTTATAGATTTTAAAATTTAGGAAATCATTCGATAGAATAATGCACGATAAATGATCCGACATGATGATATAATGTTCAATTTCATATTTACAGAAACTGTTAAGTCAACACAATTTCTATGGCCTATATCGGAGCCTATGCCTAGCAATGTAGCATCAACTCCAGTTCGTTACATGGGCCACTATGGTAGCTTAGTGGGAATGACCACGTGGAAGAGTGGTAACACCGCTCGGACGGTCAGCGGTTGGCAACCTCTGCAATTAGCAACACAGATCGTGCCTGCCACGCTTGCAGTGTTGCCAGCTAATTTGGTAAGCTACTAGAATAACTTCTTGTAAGTCTAGTCACCGTGATAGCTTTCTTTATTTTAAGAACTAGACATCACACTATACCGACTTTCGCATTTATTATGTCAATGTCAATGCAGTATCGGCCAGCTGAATTTTTGAGAACACAGTTCCTTTTATTACGGCACGATTTCGAAAAGTTCTGTAGTTATTAAATAATACAAAAATGAACAAGAAATCAATTATACTGTCTTTGTATAATCTCTTTCATTGAAGAAGCCAATAATATTCCGAGGATATTTAAGTGAAGACGGTACATAATAAATAATTTTGTCCAGGTCACAAATAAGGCAGTCAGGAATCAAAGAATCATTTTGGTTTATTCAGTTTAGGCACATAAAATACACTATATATGAATGTAAAATTTTTACAATTTTGTATGTCAAGCAATAGGGACACAATAATACCACATAATGTATTTTTTAATGTAAATGGATGTATGGGAAAATTTCCATACATCCATTTACATGAATGTAAATGTATAACAGATTTATAAAAGATCAATCCAAATGGATTGATCTTTTATACATCTGGATTTCCGGCGGGGGCGGGTATGTCGGACTCGAACCGACTAAAACCGCATGCCGTCGTCGTGAGATTACCTAATACATATCCTTTGCGCCCCAGCCGACCCATTGCCATCTTTGGTCCTATCTTCTTCATCCTTGCGTCAATTCCCAGTCGCATCCGAAGCCTTCAGCTCGGAGTCTGGGGTCCGCTTTACCAGTCTTAACTATTTGGCTAGACCTGGATATTTTCCGTGAAGCGATTGCCATCTGACCTCCACAACCCAATGGTAACATTAGGCCATATCGAAGCTTTGCAGCTAGAATCTTTGGTCCTATACCTATAACTATTTTACTCTATTGTTTTTCAGCTATCGCCAGCATGGGCCGTCATATTCTACTTTATCCTGATAATGTTTGGCATAGCACAGCAACTTGCTATCTGGCACTGTGTAATCACTGGTATTATGGCCATCAACGCGGAGGCGCTCAAAATTTGGGAGACCACTATAACCTTTCTTAGCTGTGTTTTTGGATTGGCCATGGGCTTACTACTTAGTACTGATGTAAGTATTTTCCCTTTACTACAGAATTGTATTAGTGTCCACCTAAATTGTTCTAAGAAAGGACCTCGTTAATTTAGATTTAGATTTAGATTTAGATTTAGATTTAGATTATTATAATTATAAAACTACGCAGAAGTATTATCCTGCCTTTATTCCAAGTTTATTTGGGGTCGGCGCAGCATGTGTGCTTTTTCCATTCATCTCTGGTTGCAATCATCTCAACAATCACTCCCTTCGTAACCCAATTTTTCTCACACAGTCCGTTTTCTCTTAGGTCTTCCTCTCCCTTTGTACCCATCCACTTCCAGTAGTAGTAGTTAATGCCTTCCTTACTATATTATTTTTTAAACAGGATTTCTTAGATTTCATCACTATGAAATCACTATGAAATCTAAGAAATCCTGTTCACTCACTAGTGAATGCATCGGGAAGTTTTTTGTTCCACTTATTCGGCAGACAAGCACACGGCCCACCTGATGGAATGTAGTTACCGTGGCCTAGTTACGTGTGCTATATCAGGGGCGTCACAATCGTGCTGCTGACCCTGTAGAAAACTTATGCCTTTCTCTTATCTCCAATAGTAAAATGCGAATACTCGATGCTCTTATTGATCAAGAACAAGTGATCGCTTAAGTCTATCCGATACCTATAAATAAATAAATATTGTAGGACAATCTACACAACGCTGTCTAGAACCAAAGTAAGCTTAGCTTAACTAGCTTGTGTTATGGATTCTAGAATGCTGATAAACATACTTAGATACATTTTTTTTTGTAAATACATACATATTATACATAGAAACATCCAGACCAATGCAAATATTCATATTCATGCATACAAATATTTGCACTGACCTGGGATCGAACGCCTCCTGCGTAGTGGCCGCGTTCACTACCGCCACGCCACAGAGGCAGTCAAAAATAACTTGTACATACATACATCTTCGGACAAGTATCTTGGAACAAAAATGTGCTCAAAATCTGTCCTGTACGCGCAGTACACATGTCTTGGGTGTCTTTTGAGGATAGCACGGGGTGCTACTGCGGTAACGCACTCAAATTCACCAAGCATAGATTATTTATTACAAAGCAAGACGCGAGCGTCAGAGCCTCGTTTGTCTTGCGATATAGGTCCAAGATACGTGTCCGGAGTTATACTTACAGTCACGCCTCTTTCCCAGTGGGGTAGGCAGAGACCACAGTTTTCCACTTGCTACGATCCTGGCATACATTTTTCTTCTACTTTCATAATTGTTTTATCTTAGAGTATACATTGATAAAGAGCGCGCCTTACAAGTATGAACTGCTATCACGGGTATGAACAGTACCGCGGCTCCTGGCTCAACCTCAATCAGTAGCAAAACAATACCCGTCAAAATTACTTCGCAAATAACATTTAATTCGATATGTTAAATCAAAATTTTATACAACATCGTATATTTGTAGTAAAAAAAAATAACGCAAAATGACGCCGTTTTTTTGTATTTTGGCTTTAATTTTATCAATGCATATAAAATCCTAACAAAATACTTCATAACAACAAACTACATTAATAAGTGCACCTATTGATATTTTCGGTAATGCATGAAACGTCACTATAGGTGCGCTATACCATCGCAACGTATCTGCTAACACTCGGCGCCGAAGACCTGAGTGATACGCGCGCTCTATACATACATATATTAATGTATACTCTAAGGTTTTCATACATGCTCGCCAATAACTTGTAATTACTTTTATTTTCAGGCCGGCATTCGAATAGTTCATTTCATAGACTATGTGTGGGTGGGTTCGTGGTGGCACTGCGTGGTACAAATAGTGTTGACTGTAGGTGTGTTTGTTGTGCGAGGGCGGCCATACTCGCCTGACGTGGTCGTCGGAGCGCTGTACTCGTCGGGCAATCGCCTATCCGCTATCTTAGCAGCCATACTTAGCTTCACTTGGACTGTTGTGTTACCGGTGTTATTGTGTGTAAGTATGTTGCCTGAACGTATTCTGTAGTTTAGTCTTTATTTATTTATTGTTTATTCAGATAAGCGGCACACTTAAATCATTAGTATACTACGCGTGGTTCCCGGCAGAGTAGAATTTGGGCAACCCTATCTTCTCCCTTGCGGTGTCGTACAAGGCGACTAAGGGATAGGGCTGTTTAACATCAGACAGATATATACAGCCCAGGCTCAGCCTCAGATACATGTCTCGAGTCAACAATAGTGCCCGGTATACGGCAAATAGGCACATTCCCTATTACGTGGGACCTAATACAATGATTGGTGAAATATGAGTGTTAATTCACCTCTGCCTAACCCTCCGGGGATAAAGGCGTGATTGTATGTATGTATGTACATATGTATGTATGTTACCTGAACGTATTCCGTAGTTGAGTCTAAATTTATTTATTGTTTACTAACTTTTGCCCGCGGCTGCGCCCGCATGAATGTAGGTTATCGCGACCAAACATAACCTATGTCTGTTCCCAAGGTCTAATCTATCTCTGTAACAAATTTCATCAAAATCGGTTCAGTGGTTTGGGCGTGAAGCGTAACAGACAGACAGAGTTACTTTTGCATTTATAATATTAGTATGGATTCATCTAAGCGCCACTCCTGACTTCTTTAAAAAGCTTACCAATATCAACGGAATTGTTATTTTTTTTTCTATTTCAGGCGATATGCGTTATAGATTTCCGGGTTGGGCAGCAGCGTCAGTTGTACAGTTGGAGAAAACCAGTAGGGTAAGCAATGTTTTAATTTAAATACTAATACGAGTTCAAATTCCATTATACCACCGACATAATCCTATTCTTAATATTAGCATTTAGCTATAGTTGCCCCTATGATGGCCGTTTTGACACGACTGGTTTTGCTCGTTTTCTCGTTTTTGGTGTGTGAAGTTTATTTTCTTCTGTGCCAGTCTCGTTCTTTTGTTTTTCGTCTAACAGTTTGTTGACCAATTAAACGCACCAATAAATTCATTTTTAACAAAGAAGTTTAACCGACTTTAAGATACGAAAAAGAGGCACTGAAAAGCGAAAAATAACTTAATTTACAGACTTACTAATTTATTAGAAGTCGGTGCTAGCCAACTTTGTTTGTTGTGTCTGAACTACTATGATGCAATCAATTGAAATATGGCCTCTCTTGGGCTAGGCACCGACTTCTAATAAATTAGTAAGTCTGTAAATTAAGTTATTTTTCGCTTTTCAGTGCCTCTTTTTCGTATCTTGAAGTCGGTTAAACTTTTTTGTTAAAAATGAATTTATTTTTCTCTTTTTAGTGAGTTTGTACAGTCTCACGATCACGACTGTACATCGCATGTATAGTGACCTGACTGTACATGCGCTGCTGACGCTGCACTACAGATCGAACCGGCCACGCTAAAAAAAAAAAATTGTTAAAGCATTATTCAAAAAGAATTTTTAAAATCAATGCATATACACCAGAAATATAGCTGAATATTCTGAACACTTCTGCGTACCCCTTCAAAGGACTCAGGCGTGATGTTATGATGTGTAATGGCAGAAACATTGCAATAATATGCCATTGCAGCAATCGCGGCTGATTTCCTGCTACATTTTGAAGAGTTCCTTGGTCTAATCTCGGAAACCCATCATCAGATCTTTACGAAATTTAAATGGGACCACTTCGGAATAATGTACTTACGTACGAATTTTCAAAATCCGTCTAGAATTGGCTTCACAATCGCGTAACAAACATACAAAAAAAAAAAAATATTGGGTACGAATTGAGAACCTCCTTTTTTGAAGTCGGTTAAAAAAGAGAAAATGAGCAAAACCAGTCGTGTCAATATGGCCATCATAGCGTGCCGCAACTATAATAGGTTAGTGAGAATACTACTAATGTGTAGCCTAGCCTCACATTTAATGATTTAGTAGTCATTCTCGATGTAGACGTGGGTCTACGCTAGACGAGCCGAGCACGAGCCGAGTCAAAATTCGTGTAGTGTGGACCGACGTACGAACCTCGAACGAGGCAGCCGAAGCAGCGAGGTACCTGAGGCAGCTATCTACTGCGAACCTCGAACGAGGCAGCCGAAGCAGCGAGGTACCTGAGGCAGCTATCTACTGCGAACCTCGAACGAGGCAGCCGAAGCAGCGAGGTACCTGAGGCAGCTATCTACTGCGAACCTCGAACGAGGCAGCCGAAGCAGCGAGGTACCTGAGGCAGCTATCTACTGCGAACCTCGAACGAGGCAGCCGAAGCAGCGAGGTACCTGAGGCAGCTATCTACTGCGAACCTCGAACGAGGCAGCCGAAGCAGCGAGGTACCTGAGGCAGCTATCTACTGCCTCATCATCACATTTCTTTGTCTAAAACTGCAATTCCGATACAATGCTAGCATAGGCTCGTGCTCCGCTCGTGCTCGGCTCGTCTAGCGTCGACCCACCGTAAGAGTTTGTTCTTTATTTAAATTGTAAATGCGTGGTTGGCAGCTACTGGCCAGTGTGGAGCCGCCAGGTGGCAGTAGTGCTGCAGCAGGCCGCGCTACTGATCGTACCCGCCGCCGCCTTCGTGCAGACGTGGCGCTACATGAGCAAGGGACCACCCGACATCCTGGACGTGAGTTAACCAACTTATCTACTCATGGAAGTGACGATAGGGCAATCAGTCATCCCGCTGTTCCATTAGCTTAGGTTTTTTTTTTATACCACTTAGATGGCTGACAAGCACACGGCCCACTTGATGGAAAGTGGTTACCGTGGCCTATAGACGTATGCAACACCAGGGGCGTCACACTCGTGCTGCCGACCCTGAAGAAACCTTCTAATGCCCTTCTTGAAGAACCCCATATTGTAGTCGCTTGGGAAAACCATCGCAGGGAGTTCATTCCACAGCTTGAGTGTGCGAGGGATGAAGTTCCTTTCATACCGCACAGTGCGCAACTAAAAGTGAACAATCTTTTATCTTATTTATAAAAAACACATATTTAACAAAATAAACTAGACTAACTGACTAACTAGTGATTCGATTTCGGTTTTGAGTCTTTAAAATAGGATAATAAACAGAAAAATATTAATGAATTTGATAAACAAACTTTCGACGTAACATCATTTTGTTGTTCATTTACTGCTGCAAGGACTATGTTATCAACGATGGGCTTGAAGAACTGGTAAGCTTCTTCCATTTTTGCTTCAACCAGAAATAACGAACAATAAAATTCTAAATTGCCTGTACTGTACAGATATACTTTAGTCAAAACCTCTGTGTTCATTCACTCGTGGTCTTAGAGTATACATTATATGTAGAGCGCGCGTATCACTCTGACCCTCGATTCTGCTAAAGCACAACCACTGTCATGCCATTGCCACTGCAAGAAATTTCTATTTAATTTTAGCCTTTAAAGTAATGCAATTTAAGTTTAAAATCAAATGGCTTTTTGTAGAATGAATGAGAGAGTGGAATGAAACTCTTTTCATTTAATTTTGGACTTTGACTCTATAGTAATAAAACCAAAATTTAATGCCACTTTTTGCAGTCTCTGTGGTACGACAATGGTTTTGTTTTAGTAGAATCGATGCCCTGGGGCCTTAGATAAAGTGACATTCTATTGGCGAAAACGCCAGTGGAATCGCTAATTGTAGTATGAAATTGACATAAATCATTAATATAACTATATTTTTTGTATTAAATTTGAGTCTTTGTAACTCGAAATATATTATTTAACTTATCATTATTACTATAACCACCGCAATGTTCCGAAATCCATGGTTAAAACCTTATAAATGGTTCGCTTCAGCGCGATTCCATCAATAGAATGTCACTTTGTCTAGGGCCCCAGGTCCGTTGTGTCGAGCGTAGGCACTGGTATGAACAGTACCGAGGCAGATGCTTAGCGATGATCACCTATAGTGACTTTATGCATTACCGAAAATATCAATATTTGGACTTATGAATTTAGTATAATCTAAGCTCGTGGTTGGTATAGAGCCAGTGTCCTATTCATGGGCGACGTAATTAAAGCTTGCCTACTGATGCAAAGAATAATAAAGATAATATAAAGTGCAAAGGTAACAAACGGATATACAATGCAACCTTTACGATAGTTATAAATATTCAAGTAGGCATGCTCATTAGTACACTTCACATATTGATATTAAAATTAGCAGACTGTCATCGTCTTTGGTGAGGGCTGATTAGAAGGTTATCAACTAGAATGGTTGTGTGGTTGTAGAATGTGCACTGTCACACGAGGCTTGCTTAGTATGAAACAGTTACTTGTGTTTTGATAATGATTTCAATGAATATCTTGTATCCTTCCCCAGCTTTTAAGGTATTTTCATTTTGTAACTAAAGCGTTTGACATTTAATTTATGTGTTCTGTGTTTGACTAATGTGTGAGTGATATAAAAGATGCAGAAGTTTTAATTTTTATAGCGAAGTTCTAAATAGTATTCATTTTTAATTTGCCTTTTTGATGGCAATAGGACTGAAAATCATAGTTGGCGAAATGTGGGTGTTAATACACCTCTGCCTACCCCTTTGGGTATTAACAGGTGTGAGTATGTATGTATGTTTTAATTTTAAGTGCTTGTAACCACGACTTAGCTTCTCGTGTCTTAGCGCCCACAGAGCAGAGGTTGCTGTAAGAATTCAAGCTGATAGGGGCTGTCCATTAATCACGTGATGTTTAATTTAGCAATTTTTTAAATTCTCCCCCATGGTAATACGTAGTGAGGTTGTAGGCTACCCCTCCCCCTACCCAAAAATCATGTTTTTTTTATTTATGCTATAAAATTAATAAAAGTCACGCGTTATAAGAAAAAATGAATACATATGATATCTCACTATACCTCTATCTTCCCCTGGTGATATTTCATGATTTCCCCCTCCCCATCTGTTGTACCTCACGTGAGACAAAGTCAAAAATCATTTATTCTGTATAGACCATCAAAACGGCACTTACAAAACGTCAATAATATACATATATGTACTAAAGACTAGCTTAGCAAATGGACCACCGGTTCGAAACGCGACCCCGGCCTGAGAAGACTCCGGCAAGAAACTCAGCGGGCTTTTTTTTTGGTCTATTTACAAAAAATGCTTAGTCTATTTAGTCTAGATACAATCATTTGTTTGAGAAGCATGCATGAGTGAACAGCTCAACTCCAAGCAAGTTTATCATCTAAATATTCTTGTATTTTATAATAGCCTTTTTGGTACAATTTCCTCTTAACTTCATTTTTAAATTTATTTATAGGTAAATTCCTAATTTCATTAGGGAGCTTGTTAAAAAAGCGTATACAGTTACCCTGGAAAGAATTACTAATTTTTTGGAGTCTGCTATTACAGACTACAAGATTGCTTTTTTGTTTTGTGATTAATATACAGCCGAATATAATGCATATTATAATTGGCAGCGCGTCCAAAACTTGTACCGGCCGCGTATGGGCGAAGGAAGCGCCCGCGCGGGCCCTGCGGCCGGGCCGACAGGGAGCGTGGGGGCCGCGGTGGTGGCGCCGGCCGACCCACCGCCCAAGTACACGCCGCCGCCCTCCTACTCCACGGCCACCGGGGCGCGCCTGCTTCACACTCTGCGACGCAGCTTCCGCACGCTCCGACGGTACCTTCTCCTACTCACTACTATAACCCGCGCCACGTATCATGAACCTAAAATGTACTCAAAACGTGCCCTTTACGCGCAGTACACATTTCTTGGGTGTCTTTTGACGATAGCACGGGGTGCTACTGCGGTGGACGAACTCAAATTCACCAAGCATAGACTATTACAAAGCAATCCGCGGGCGCCAGAGCCTCGTATGCCTTACGATTTAGGTCCAAGATACGCGGCGCGGGTTATAACATTATAATGTGTTGTTTTTATTTTTTATTTTATTGGCTTCTTGCTTAGCATTTAGCCATTATCAAGTAGTTTATAATAATCTTATTTGGATGGATGATGATGATAATGATGGTGAATTGATGATGATGATGGTGGTGAGTTGATGATGATGATTGCTGCCTCAGTAAAGTAGTGGAAACTTTACTAAAGGCTTAGCTATCGAGATTTGAACCAACACGAGAAGTCACAATTCACTGTAATATTTCACTTTCCTACTCTTGTGCGCGTTTTCTAAGACGTTATGTCTAGAAATCCACCATTTTTACACATAATAACTCGAAATCACATCAATTTCGGAAAATAAAATAATACCGGAAGCGTCCTTCTACGCGTTCGCGCCAAAACTCCCATTATAATGTGAAAGTTTGTAAACGTGTTTGGAACTTTGTTAAGATTTACATCAGACTAACGAATGCTCATTCTATCCCGTCTACGTAAAACACTATTAGTGTAAACAGTGACAGAACATTCGTTCGTTGTTCTTTCTTATGTAAACGCTGAAAATAAGGTTTTGTTAACACTAAAATATTAAGACGGAATAATGCTCTTGTTCTACCTCTATGTTTCAACTTTATGGGAGTGACTGCCACCAAACCCTGATACGAAAGATTACACCAGAACCTTGTTTATTAATTAGCAGAAGCACCGGCTTGCAAATGAGATTAGCTTTGTCCCTGAACATATTGGTGAAGCTCCAGAGACACTACAAAATATAAACAGGAAAAAATGAGGCCTTCGACAGATTTACTTCCGTACAAACCGTTAATTAATTTTATTTCCTGAATTAAATAACGTTAAATGCTATTTGTCCTACTAATATTATAAATGTGGAAGTTTGTGAGAATAGATGTGTGGATGTTTGTTACTCTTTCACGCATAAACGGCTGGACCGATTTGGTTGAAATTTGGTATGTATATAGGTTATACCCTCGATTAACATATAGGCTATATATCAGCGATGAACGGGATCAGAATTCCACGCGGGCGGAGCCGCGGTCAACAGCTAGTCAGTCATAATTCTTTCTGTCACTAACCAATATTTTTCCAGAATCACTACCACACGTACGGAGCAGCCTCCAGGCGAAGATACAGCGCAGTTACCAATCACACTGAGCGAATCGGTCGAACGTGACGCGTTAGTCGCCGTCGAACCACACCCGCCCGAATACAGCGGCGCGTTCGACGCACCAACCATAACCGTCACAGACGAAATCGATTCGAGGGTACCAAGACCCCGATCCTCGACTTCGAGAAATTCACTATCGCTCACTCGAGACTATCTCCGGAGATCTTTTGTAAGGAAGAGTGACTCGGCGAAAAGTATTCGGTCGAGTTTGCGGAGAAGTTTCAGGTATGGCGGGGCGTTGACCAGTAGCCACGAACAACTGGTGCGTGGTGCGGAACCCATGTCCAGTACTGTGGCCATGACCGCTGTGCGCACTGAACACGAACACGATACACACAGTCGCGCCTCCGTTATATAACTCTAAGCGCTTTGATTACTATTAGTTTTATACTCGGAACATATATCTTGGGCCTAAATAAAGCTGTGGAATGAACTCCCCGCGATGGTTCTCCTAAACGACTTAGGGTCCAAGATATGTGTCTCGTGGTACACTAAGAGGAACAAACACCAAAGCAACAAATTCATGTACATTTACACAGCAAATGCTTCTTGACATCTCTTGTCAAGAAGTATTTTTTTTGGCAATTTGCTGCGTACACAACAAATTCTGCTTTGGTGTGTAACTTCCCTTGGTCGTATAAAGCAAACTTATTATTCTAGACAAACTGTTAAGAACAAAAATATGGCACGGTTCGAAGTGAGATGGGGATTGGGAAGTTTAACACCGATCCGTATTACCTCCTAAAGAATAACCTCCAAAAGCACGTTACTTTTACGTACTATTGGAGGTTATTCTGTAAAACAGCTACAAAAAGTTAGCGGTTAGGTTATGGTCTTATATTGAGACCAATTTTTTTGTTCTGTTCGGTCAGTCTAATATTAACATAGGCGCAATTGCTTTAAGGCTGTCTACATCACATAAATCAGTTTGTAAAAACTGTTAGTCACAGTTGTAAGGCTATTGGCGAAGTATTATTAATGTGATCTTATTAAGTTTAATCATTCCGGTTCGATAAATGCGAGCAAATGGAAATTTATTATACATCAACGAAATATTTAAAAGTTAAATAACTTCGGGGAGAACTGAGATATTTTTTTGGCTAAAGTATTGCAGGAATGAAGTATATACCGTAATAGTAAATTACCTTTTAGAAGAGTATAATTTAATAGAGTTCAAATAACAATAGCGATACGTAACATGTTCATACCTTTTTAAACTCTCACGTTCCATGATATACAATAATGTTAACGGGAATTAACGCGATCAAGGTATAGGTACATGCTGGTGTAACCTGGTCGAAACGTGAGGCATATCAAAGGTATTTATGTACCTGTATTATTATCGCATTAATTCCCGTTAACATTATTGTATATTAATTCCCGTAACCAATACATTGATATTGTAATAAATATGTTTTAATACTTTTTATTGTATTTCGTACGTAAGTACGACGTTTTATTAGAAGGCCAATTATCCTGATAAAAGTTTATTCAAATCCAGTCTTGATCTAATCTCAATCTCCCAAATGACATAAACGGTATTCTCGAAACAATTCCCATAGATATCGTGATCGTTTTTGACATTTGAGAGGTTGAAATTAGACCGAGACTGAATTTTGTAGAGATTTATATTGTCTATATTTAAGGATCTATATTAGAGGGCTAATTCTCTTAAAGTAAGTCTGTTCAAAATTTAGTTTTGACCAATCTCCCAAATTCGCCCAATCTCCTAACTCAACTCCCAATCTCCCAACTCAACTCCCAATCTCCCAACTCAACTCCCAATCTCCCAACTCAATCAACCAAATGTCAAACATTGTATTCTCGAAACACAATTTTACATCACATCGTGATCGTTTTTGATATTTGGGAGATTGAGTTTAAATGGAGACTGAATGTTGAATTGACTTTTATTACGAGAATTGGCCAGCAGATCTCAGAATATAAAGATTTATTCGATCTGCGCCCTATCAAATTGTCACCGAGCATAGGGCGAATGTTTTTCCTGCGTCCGACCGCAGATGGTTAGTTTTATTTAGTAGTTTTAACTACCTTGTTAGTACTTAATCACACGTAGCATAATAGTAGTCATAATGAAGAGGAATCTCAGTTAATCCACTATTTTTTTAAACATTGTTAATCCTTTACTTTGTGTAAGCACAATAAATGAGCCATTTAGCTAGTTAGTTTGTAAGTGCTAGTGTAGGAGTACGACACTTACATCGTGTGTAAGTAAATTGATAAACTTCAGAGCTTAGAAAAAATGTGTTGAACATTTGTAAAATGTGGAAACGATTGTTAGCGGTTATTTTTAAAAGACAATGTGAATCGATCAGACTAGAAATGTGTTCCGTGTTAAATTATTATGAGCGTGTTTTTCTAAATTATGAGATGAGGTTAGTAATGAATGTTTAGTGTAGCATAACACTTAGTGTGATAAGCTGTCTTCGGCGGCATCTAGAGGTTATTGTGTGAAAAACCCCATTTTTATTAAAATGTCTATTTTAAAATTCGATAATTAATATTGACAAGGTTGCAATTTTTTATATCCCATTTTATGGAATTAGATGAAGTCGTTACTTATAAGAAAGAAATATTGGTGTTGTGTTATATGTATAACGTATGAAAGATACAACTCATCGGAAATACATTCTTACCTATTTGAAATTTCTAGAAATTTGAAACTTCTCGTAATTCACATTTATTGTCAACATTTTGACGTATTAAGTTAATGCAATGCATTCTCTGTAATTTTAGGTCTTCAAATTGCGGTATGAAAGAAAAAGCTTTAATTAAATATACATTTTAAGAGCTTGATAAAGAACTGATACGTTTCACGTTATAATAAAAATTATTTGTGGGTAGATGTCGACTGTGAGACTTTTCGCCCATGTGAAGTGATATTATAAAGAAAATTAATAATAATGTGTAAACTTGTGTTATTTCCGGTGTGTTGTATGATAACAGTTCACAAATTTCGGCACTAGGGTAGTTGACTACAGGCATAAACACAAACCTAACTAATAGGTAGGTACTAAGTACAGTAATTATTAATAAAAGAGTGTACATACCGTTATTGATTAATTAACAGAATACAAGATGAATAGGGCTTTCATGTAATCCAACTGCCTTAATACTCCCTGTCTCACTATTGAACACAGACCTATTCTGTCTCTATAAATATCATCTCGATCTTTCATCCTATTGCAGTTGCTATTGCTCCTGATCCTCCGTCTTCCCCATCTAGTCTTTCCCAGTCACCTTTGTCAGGTAGTCAGCACATCTGGCTTCGTCAGTCTATCTCAATCTTATAGCAATATTTTTTTAGACAACACGTTCGTTTACTCCATCTTAATTTGTACTCTGTGTTAACTTTTTCTTAAGATTATAATAAAGTTAACT
Source organism: Eilema depressum (assembly GCA_914767945.1). Taxonomy (NCBI): domain Eukaryota; kingdom Metazoa; phylum Arthropoda; class Insecta; order Lepidoptera; family Erebidae; genus Eilema; species Eilema depressum. Next base: position 3,635,502 of record OU612028.1, on the reverse strand, counting down.
TTCAGAAGAAGACTTGATGTAATTCGTGATACTTAGACTTTCATAGCAACTAAGCCAACCTGAAGTCTATAACAGTAAAAAAAACTAAGTATGATGTATTTTCGACTACACTACTAAACTGTCTTAAGGCTCATTTAGACGGGTAGAGTTTAGCACGCTACTATCACTAGTAATAATCGACATACCATTATCGTATGAAATTGTTTACTCACAGGCAAACACTAAATTCTCACCTACGATTATATCATACGAGATGCGCAAGTGACATATCGCCTATGTCAAAATACTATTATTGCTTTAAAATTCTGTTTAGACGGACACTATCAATATCATTGATATTATGTTGTGATCAATATTCAAATGCGAGGCAATTCTCGCCAGCGTGGACGAGCGAGCGGCGATTGTTTTTGCAAATGTTTAGACGAAGCAACTTATTTCTGCCCTTTCGATAATCGTAACTTGCAGGCGAGGTAACTCTCCTCGTCTAAATGAGCCTTTATACGTATTTCCATTATTGCACTGTATTTATATTAGAACCTGTTTTGCACATTACAAAACCGGTCATCATAATCTAGTGTCAACTACCCTCAATAAATGTATAAAAACAATAGGATTAAGTGAACAGTGTTGAATGTGTCAAGTACAATGAATTTAGTGCGTTAAGCGAACCAACTGTTCGATATTTTTTTAAGTGTTTTTACAGCTTTTTAGTTCCTTTTGTGCATTTAAGCGAAACCGGCTACTCACTGTTATAAGTGCTTTGTATTTTCGTTAAATTCAAAAGAATGGCATTTGTTTTTTTATATAGATCATAATCTTGAATTAATTAGGTAGTATAAGGTTTTATTTTGTATACCTCAATTAGTGAAGGCTAATAAGAGTGAATGTTAATAGATGGCAATCGTTTCTTATGTGCTATGCAATTTATCAGTGCATGTATGATTGTTCAGACCAATTAACTTTAGAAGGGTAATAGCTGAAGGGAAGAATTTCACAATTATTTTCGTTTTATTTGACAACAAGAGGTCAATGTTAACCTTCTATAGACTTGATCTCTGCAAGAAGATTTTCTTTTGAATCTCACTGAAAGTCACACAAAAGTTGTCTTTTATTTCTCAGGCATGACAACTCTTCTGAATAAACTGAGAATATATTCTCATTTACCCGACACAGCTAAAGAAGGGTTATTCTGGGTAGCTTTTTAATTATAAGGAGATACTTAATAGAGAATTAGAGATATTAAAGTCAAGGTTGTGAACAGAGGCTAATTTTATTCGGTAACTTTCATTTAGTCATGTTACTTATTATTAGTGAATAGCTGGTTTCGTGCATTTTCGATCTGAATTCATATTTTAGTCTAGTCACATGCTTCCTCCAACTTTAACAATGTAAACTTTCGGTCAAAAGCATCACAAAAATAAATATATTTTTTTATTATTGCACGTTTTTATTGCACTTCTGTATTTTTTTTATTTTATTTTACGCGCTCCATTCATTCGAAATTGTTACAATATTTTATGTATATTAGGTATCTAATTAAACATTTTTACACCACCATGATGAGTTTTATTGTATTTTTTTATATTTGTTACCTCACACACCCCACCTGATGATAAAATACCGTCGAATAACTCAGTATGACGTCAGAATAGGCTCTGGCGTCACCATTTAGTTCACATTCATAAGATCGGTTGTGATTTTTGGTGAAGATCACCCGCCCCGCGACCATGGCTGTTGAAAGTTGCTGATTAGTAAATCCAAAAATGCATGCAATGTTCTCACTATGCCGCACTACTAGATGGATTTCTGAAAAGCGGTAGGGGTTTAGACTGAGGAACAGACACGCGGGTGGACGACTTCATGGCCCCTGCCTCAACCATTTGGCGACGCGTTTTTCTAATGAGAATCATTGGGGCATTTCCGTTGTCTAATCATATTCTGTCCTCCGTGGGCATCTCCGTTATCTAATCGTGTTCTGTCCTCTGAGATAGAGCATTATTCCGATCCTTATCCTTATCGATGCGACAAAGAAAAAACAAGTAAAGTGATTGGAGCGATAAATACTAAGGCCAATTCATGCTAATTCACGGGCCCGCCGCGCGCCGCCGGGTGCCGGTCGGGTTAAGCATTCACGGTACCTACACCGAGCTGTTTCACCTATTTTCCTTATCCGGGTGTTCGTCTCTCGGCCTGAGATCCGGGAAAAAATAAGCGAACGAACGAAATAATCGCGCAGTATGCCCGTGATTAGCACTACTTATATTATGATATCCATAAATCCATACTAATATCACAGATTACCTAATAGATATAAACTAATATTATAAAATGTGAAAGTAACTCTGTCTGTCTGTCTGTTACACGTAGTACTATTACTTATTCTGTGCTGTTACCTACGCTTTCACGTCTAAACAACTGAACCGATTTGGATGAAATTTGGTATAGGGGGTAAATTAGACCTTATGAAAGGACATAGGCTATGTTTGGTCGCTATAACCGACATCCACGTGGGTGGAACCGCGGGCCAAAAGTTAGTACCTATTTAATAACTTGTATTTAGTGTTGCGGCGCGGAAGATTCGTGACGGCATTTCCGTTAAATGTGACGGAAGTCAAAGAGTCTCAATTGCTCAAGGAACTAATCAATCACTAACTAAATCCATCGCAAACACACTCACGGCACGGCATGGGTTTGCACCGGTTCGCTGAAATGCCTTGATGATAAGATAACAGCTAAATGCCAATTACGTAAATTAGCGTTTGTTTTACGAATATTTATCCTATCTATTGTGTTGTGATGTGATAGTACTTATTAAGTAGGTAATCGTTAAGTGGTCGAGTCTGTAGGTACTCTACTTATAGGTAGGTATTATAACGATACATACTGAATACGATTTCTTTTTAAATTCTTGCCTGTTTGTTTGTTTTGTCCGCGATGGACGCAAACATTACTGAACAGATTTTTGATGTGATTTTTTTTATTGAAAGGTTATGTTCTCTTTAGTCCATATAAAAATATATATACCTACTACTACTCTGTGTATTTAATATTATGTTTGGTGTGCATTATAGAGCAATCTTTATCTTACCTTATCTTCCGACCAATGTAAGGTAAGATGGTCCAATGACAATCTCTATCGAGCACAACGTTGCTCTTCGCATCGTTGTGCTCGCTTAAGTCTGTTCGATTGCGATTGACTGAGGAGAGCCGGAGATACTTACGAGCAAAAGTCGCGCTAGCCGATATCCACGGGTTGCGGGTGGAGCCGCGGTCGGAAGGCTAGTAGTTGTAGATAAGAGTAAGACTGTAGGTAGGTATTACCTAATTTGGACGTTCGCTAATCTAATAAAAAAGTGGCCTTCACGTTCATTGAAATAAACTAGTGACTAGTGTATTCAAGACACTGCAAAGCGCGCATCGTTAGGTCGAGCTCGTGCATAATTGCGAATACTTAGTGAATTTTTTTTAAGTAGGTATCTGAATTTGGTGCATTGTTTATTTTTTTGTAAAGTGTATTATAATACTCTGTGTACAATTTGTAACCAGTGCAGACTTCCGTTGAGTGGTTTTATATTAGTAGTTTAGGTCTCGGATGATAGGTAGAGCTACAATAGCTTTATTCACAGTTGTTGGGCTTAATTCCCAGTTTCTATTCAAAGGTAATGGCGCCATCAACGTCGACAAAAGTGTCGCTGAATGAGGTTGTAGTAGTGTCTGCGGTGCGCACTCCTCTGGGATGCTTTAGAGGAAAACTGTCACCACTTTCAGCTTCAAAACTCGGTGCCGTTGCAATTAAGGCAGCTGTTGAAAAAGCTGGCATCGCTAAGGAGGCAATTAAAGAGGTAACTGGTTTCGAGAGATCGTAATCCATCCCTGTACCAAATTTCATCAAAATCGGTTCAGTGGTTTAGGCGTGAAAGCGTAACACAGACAGACACAAACTGGCCTACCTCAACGCAAAGCACGAGTGCAATAGACATGCTGCATGCAGCATGCATGCAGTAACCAGTGACTGTGATAGAGAACAAAGTAGGTACCTACTCTTGGCTAGTTATGATTTCTGTCTTGCAGTACTTGCAATGCTGAAGGTAGGTACCTAGGTATGTTATAAGTATCTACACATCGCGACAGTGTAGTGAGATAATAGCATCATTTTGATAAATGGTCATTGGTTAAGTATGCTACTTATGATAATATATCATAATGTGTTCTAAAATATGACCATTACCTACGTAAGTAGCTAGGTACCTATATTATACTGATCATTATTTTTAATTTTTTCCACATGTTAAGTATAGGTACCTACTCTGTTGTTACTAGCTCCGCCCGCGTAGACTTCTGATCCCGTTACCGCTGCTGACTCTCCCCGATAGAGTGATAAGATAATATTAGCCTATGACATTCACAAAAATAATGTGGCTTTTTATAGTAAAATTTATATACATGCATATCTATTGTACTTATTTGTACTGTGCGGGGCGGGCTGGTTCTTGGAGCGCAGGCCTGGTGGTAACTGGTAGTACAGCCATTTGTCGCCCCAGATGAAGAAGGCGTGTACAATGCGCGCTCCCCTATCCGGGTAGGATTGGGACGCCATGCTTCCGGCACCCGAGGGGGCCTTATCAAAACTATAGATGACCCATGATCGGCCTGGGTACGAGGAAAATGCCTAGAAAGTTCAAAGTTCAAAGTTCTTTATTTGTTGAATATGGCACAAAAGTGATGTTTACATTATAGGGTAGGATCACATATTCTGCCGGTTCTGGCGTACAAATTTTTCATTTTACATGATTGACAGCGTGCTGTTTCAGTCGTTTAAAGTCCGACATGACCACCCCCGGGCGGGGTGGCCGGCAGTGGTGGTCTTCGTGAGATTTCCATGACGAAAAAATGGTTCCACAGTAGTCTAATGTTTTTTTTTTTTCTCTAATAGGTATACATGGGCAACACTTGCTCAGCCGGTGTTGGACAAGCTCCTGCCAGACAGGCTTGCATATTTGCAGGCCTCCCAGAAAGTACAATTTGTACAACAATTAATAAAGTATGTTCCTCCGGCATGAAAGCTGTTATGTGTGCAGCTCAAGGCTTACAAACTGGCGCTGAAGACGTTATTTTGGCTGGTGGAATGGAATCTCTTTCTAATGTACCTTTCTATTTTGATAGAGGCGACACTCCATATGGCGGTGTACAGCTAGTTGATGGTATTCTGCGTGACGGCTTCTTGGACTATTACAATAATATTCACATGGGTGACTGCGCCGAAAATACAGCTAAAAAGTATAATATCAGCAGAGAAGACCAGGATGATCATGCTATGACAAGCTATAGGAGAGCCGCAGCGGCATACGCAGATGGCGCGTTTGCCGCCGAATTAGTACCAGTCTCAGTACCCCAAAAGGATGGTGAGACGATCATAGTCACAGAAGATGAAGAATATACAAAAGTCGATTACGAAAAGCTGCCCAAGTTGCGTCCCGCCTTCCAAGATAAAAATGGCACAGTGACCGCCGGCAATGCTTCACCTCTGGGTGACGGTGCTGCTGCCTTAGTCTTGATGACGGCCGAGGCTGCGCGAAATTTAAATGTCACTCCCATTGCTCGTATTATTGACTTCGCAGATGCTGAGCGTGCTCCAATCGACTTTACTATTGCACCTGCAATTGCTATTCCTAAGCTTTTAACTAAGGTTGGTATCCAGAAAGAAGACATCGCCTTGTGGGAGATCAATGAAGCCTTCAGTGCTGTTGCTGTAGCCAATCAGAGGCTATTGGATTTAGACCCTGCGAAGATTAATGTACACGGAGGATCTGTAAGTCTTACCAACCCGATAGGTATGACAGGTGCAAGAATTATTGTGCATTTAATACATGCCCTAAAAAAGGGAGAAAAAGGGGTGGCTTGCGTTTGTAACGGTGGCGGCGGTGCATCCTCAATATTGATAGAGAAATTATTGTAGTCACATTGACATATGAACCAAAATGCTAGTATATACCTACCTAGTATACCTCGGGACACATATCTTGGATCTAAATCGTGAGATAAACGAGAAGAACGGGGACCCAGCGGATTGTTTTATTAATCTATGTATAGGTACTTGGTGAATTTGAACTCGTTCACCGCAGTAGCTATTCTCAAAAGATACCCAAGAAAAGTGAACTGCGCGTATGGAGCACATTTTAGGTGCCAGTTAATATGTCCCGAGTACCTAATACTGAGGGTTACCTACGGCGGGTAGAGCTCTACCCCTAGATCTAACCTATAATTTCTACCGCCAACTTCGCACGACTAACACTTATTTCTGAAATAAATAAATATTATGTAGTTATCTAATAATTTTACATATTTTTATTTCTGACAATTTTGACTAAAGGTCCCCCAGCTATGCTCTTTGTCCCCCAGCCAATTCTATCATTCAACATCATCACCATCCTTCCTTGCGATACTTAAAGCCCGCTACAGACGCTCCAATTCGGTCGGGTCCAACCATCCGACAACTTCCGCTAGCCGACAAGTGTTGCCGTTTCGGGAAAAATAAAAAAGTCAGTGTTGCCGTTTCGGGAAAAATAAACTTTACCAAAATGTCACTAGATTGTAAGGAATAAAATAAAAAATTAATTATTTATTATTATTATATTTTAATTATTTTATTCCTTACAATCTAGTGACATTTTGGTAAAGTTTATTTTTCCCGAAACGGCAACACTGACTTTTTTATTTTTCCCGAAACGGCAACACTTGTCGGCTAGCGGAAGTTGTCGGATGGTTGGACCCGACCGAATTGGAGCGTCTGTAGCGGGCTTTAGGGTGGCCGCACATGTACGGTTTCCGGAGACGGTTTCCGTCCACGGTTTCCTGATTTGGAATTCCGTGTGCCGAGCGCACACGTTCGGTTTTTTGCATTAGGTTTTTTTATTATTAGTTCGAAGCGAGCAGTGTTGCCAGTGCCAAATTGTCAAATGTAACACAAGCTGGCTTAAAAGTTGCATTTTCGGGGGAGAAGTTACGTATTCTTGTTTTTTTATATAGTGTTTCTTGTTTTTTACAAATCCTCTCGGTTTATCTCGGGTATCCGCCCAATTTAGGAGCCGGCCTTCCGAGATGCTCCTTGAAATCCCACTGGCCATTGAGTACGAGCCCCAGCTATTTCATCTGGGACTTAATGCAGCTGAGAGCGTCTACCACTATGGGGCTGGGTCGTAAGAGAGTCAAAAGTTACGCAAAATGTAACAAAAGTTATAATACAATCTGGCAACCCCGGAAGCGAGACACAATCAGTGTTGCCAATTACTGATGATCTGAATTCCCCACAAACCCAACAGAAAGGCCCCAATATTAGACATTGATAACTACATTACTTCTCTTGAAGTTTCCCGCTATATTCACCACTTGCGATGTTTATTGCGGCTCGTGTACATATATTGCCAATAAAGAGTTAAATAGTACCATAATGTCGGATATTTTGCTTTAATAATTTATCAATATGTATAATACTTGCCACTTATTACTTCTGAGTTTAGGTCTAGTGTGAATGTCTAAATGCCCCACATAAGCACAATCCCCACAAATTCCCTAATCGGCTTGAAAGTCCCCACTCTCTTGGGAATTGACAACGCTGGACACAATTTAAGCGCGATTCCAGATGGAAATTTCCTGACGTGTGCGGCGATTAGTACAAAATGTATGCGAGTGCTGCATTCGGTATGACGTCATTAGGTTTTTTCCATTCTGAACCGAACGTCAGGTTTTTTCCGTTCTGCAAAAAGTAAGGACGTGTGCGGCTAGTAGAACATTTTGTATGAAAATGGAGCATTCGGTTTTTTGAATCTGACTTTTTGATCAGGAAACCGTGGACGGAAACCGTACGTTTGCGCGGAGCCTTAGGGTGGCCGCACATGTACGGTTTCCGGAGACGGTTTCCGTCCACGGTTTCCTGATTTGGAATTCCGTGTGCCCAGCGCACACGTCAGGTTTTTTGCATTAGGGTTTTTTATTATTAGTTCGAAGCGAGCAGTGTTGCCAGTGCTAAATTATCAAATGTAACACAAGCTGGCTTAAAAGTTGCATTTTCGGGGGAAAAGTTACGTATTCTTGTTTTTTTATATAGTAGAGACAAATCCTCTCGGTTTATCTCGGGTATCCGCCCAATTTAGGAGCCGGCCTTCCGAGATGCTCCTTGAAATCCCACCGGCCATTGAGTACGAGCCCCAGCTATTTCATCTGGGACTTAATGCAGCTGAGAGCGTCTACCACTATGGGGCTGGGTCGTAAGAGAGTCAAAAGTTACGCAATATGTAACAAAAGATACAATACAATCTGGCAACCCCGGAAGCGAGACACAATCAGTGTTGCCAATTACTGATGATCTGAATTCCCCACAAACCCAACAGAAAGGCCCCAATATTAGACATTGATAATTATATTACTTCTCTTGAAGTTTCCCGCTATATTAACCACTTGCGATGTTTATTGCGGCTCGTGTACATATATTGCCAATAAAGAGTTAAATAGTACCTTAATGTCGGATATTTTGCTTTAATAATTTATCAATATGTATAATACTTGCCACTTATTACTTCTGAGTTTAGGTCTAGTGTGAATGTCTTAATGCCCCACATAAGCACAATCCCCACAAATTCGCTAATTGGCTTGAAAGTCCCCACTCTCTTGGGAATTGACAACGCTGGACACAATGAGCAGTTTTCCAGTAGGTATTTATAGGGTTCCTAAGGACAAGCTAGATGGCGCAGCCGGCACTTTTGGTAAGAAGAGTGTGGTCTCACATCTAGTGTTCCCTAATTTATGGAAAAAATGTTCTTCGGTTTTGTAATAATTTACTTTACATAAATGTTTTGACATTTTTTTTTGATAATATTATTATAAGTATAATATTATTTTAAATTACAGACAGTGACGCGAAAAGAATTAAGCGTTTTATCATATTTTATCTATTGTAATATGGGTAAATGAAATTAAACTTTGGCAACATCGTACAAACAAACCACAGAGTACATTAAAATTACCAAAAGCTATGCTAGCGCCATCTCTTTATGATTTAAAAACCAACTGATTATTATACCTACTGGAAAACTGCTCATTTAAGCGCGATTCCGGATGGAAATTTCCTGACGTGTGCGGCGATTAGTACAAAATGTATGCGAGTGCTGCGTTCGGTATGACGTCATTAGGTTTTTTCCGTTCTGAACCAAACGTCGGGTTTTTTCCGTTCTGCAAAAAGTAAGGACGTGTGCGCCTAGTAGAACATTTTGTATGAAAATGGAGCATTCGGTTTTTCAAATCTGACTTTTTGATCAGGAAACCGTGGACGGAAACCGTACGTGTGCGCGGAGTTTAAAAAAAAAATGATTTGTCCATCGTTCGGTGGCCCAACTAGGATAATGTAGGTATATAATAAGATAAAATGGCTTCAGAAAACGTGAAAGATATATATATATAAATAGACGAGAATAAGAAGAGAGATTTAGAGGGAGACCTTAAGGGCACAGACCAAACTGTTTAGGTTACCTACTGGAGATTGATGGCGCTTAGTGGAACTTGCTACACGTATTGAATAAAGCCAATTAAAGCACTGTACTTTTGCACAATGGAAAAGTAGGTAAAATTCAATATGCACAATGTGATGTGCAAATCATTTTTCAAAACTTTAATTATGGCAATAAATTATTTCCTGTCAGTTCGTTGTCAGTTATTATTTTTATAGTTCTCGAAAAGGTCTTGATACTCACTTGACTTGTATTATCTTAAACAATTATCCGATAATTTCCAAAGTGATTTATTTATTTTGAATACTAGCCATTTGTATATGTGTTATTGATTATTAATTTTCAATACTCCATAAATTGTAGTAATTGTTCAATAATTATTTTCAAACATGGGGCATTGAGTACGTGACGTTCATTACAACTTTAAAAGTATATCTATTATGAGTAACTAAATTAGATTAGTATATCTAAAAAGAATAAGATTTACTTTAACCCTGTTTCCGTAGACGGAGAAAACTATAGAATGCTGGATAGCTCTATCTCATTCCCAAAATTCACGACAAGAGCAGGACGCAGTATATAGGATTTACTCTTTTTACTTTTTACTCTAAGTATTGAAACCTCACGAGACTTTGAGGAAAATCGTATTTTATACTGCCATCTTTGGCTATTGACCTTAAGTAATAAATGTAATAATCTTCTATCTTATTCGGCCACGCTGTTCATCACTCTATAGTTATTCTTTCTCTAAGCCTGTTTCATAAAAATTATTGTATTTATGAGTATAAACACGTCAATATTTTTCGATCACACAGTCTACTTACTATCACTGCCTATCCTATGTAGGCAAGTTTTCTGCGTACGTAAAATAAATCATAGGACTTAAGTATCAACTCCGTTATTTCGGTGTATAGACAGTGTTGCTATCAATTGATTGATGTAGGTCAATGTTATTTATAATTGGCAACACTGTAACATTCATAATTCAAAATATTCAAATCAAAAGCCCAACGTACTTTTTGATTGTTCTGTTCTGTTCGCACATCTTTCTTTGATTTTGCTTTCTTTGAATGAGTAAAATATTCGTTTCATATGTATTTATGAAAGAAAGGACTTCTAATTTTATTTGGCAGTGTTTGATTGTGTAGCAGCGATAGTGTAAACAGTGATTTCGTAAAAGTATGGCACAGTTTAACTACTTAAATGAAATAAATAACGTTGCCAAAACAATGGATGGCCCTTTATCCCGAGGTCCACCTCAGAGATGGGCAAAGAAAACGGCAAATGAGAATATAAATCCTGGATTAAGTGCTTCGTTTAAGAATCATTCAAATGTGAACATAAGTGCATGTAATTTGTCCATGCAAAAGTTGTCGGTATCTGGTAACTTAAGTTGTAACAATAGTGTACTCTCAAGCAATAAAACGCCAACGCGAATTGATAACAGAAAAGGGAAGAAGACACCTTCTAAGACAAAATCTCCAGGTAGGTACATCATTGTTATATTATGTGTACATCATTTGTATATTTGGGATATTGAATAGATGGATAAGTTCTACCGTGTTCTTGCAGGTCGGTCGACAACTCCTACACCCAACAAAGCCTCGAAGACTCCTAATAAAGCAGACAGGTTCATTCCATCGAGAAGCAACTCCAACTATGACTTGTGCCACTATATGGTAAGAAATTAGTATTTTCTTATTATTATAATGATTAGGTCAGGATTCTTTACTTTAATTGAGATAACTGGTACTCACTATAAGATACAGCTGAGCTTTGATGCAGATGCAATAAGTCTGGCATGGTAATTTTATTTGATACTTTCTGAAGATGAGTCACTCACCCTTATTGTAGTCAAGTGTAGGTACCCTTTTGCTGCCTCCACAAATCAGAGTGAGGTCCCAAAATCTGGCTGGTTATAGAGTAAGTAACTGAATGAAGTTACTCTTACTTACAGTATTGTAATATTCCTCTATAGTAATATTATAGCATGTATGAAAGTAATGGCAGTGAAAAGTAGTGGTCAGATTGTAGCAAGTGAAATTATGTGGTCTCTGCCCATACCATTTAAAATATGATGTACTGTGTGACTGTCATCATTCTCTGAGTTCCTAACTAAGTTGAAAGCCGACCTCTTTCCAGTCTTACTATGATGCTGTTGAACTTCAGTATTTTCTATGAAGAACCTGCATCTGAGCTCCACAACCATGGCAATATTTTAGTTCTGTAGTTTAACTAGTCAGACTTTTGCTAACTACCCATAATGACGGTACTGCATGTATATCTTTAGATGAGCCGTGATGAAGACAAAAGTGAAGAAATTGTTGCCCAAACTGCAGCTTCAGAGGCGATAGGTCGAGCACTCACAGATACAGAGCCTGGTCGCCTACTGCAGTATACTTGCAAGGCGCCTGCAGCTCCTGAAGGCTACCAGAACAGACTAAGAGTTGTGTATTCACAGGTATAATTTCATTAGCTTTTAATCTTCATTATGTATTTACTAATCTTTCAATTGGTGCATTGGAAGTTTTCATTTTATGTTTAATGCTAAACTTGATTTCACAGATGAAAAGACATACATTTGATTGAATTTAAACTCCACAACTCATTCATATAATATATAATATAAAGAATATATTTTCATTAAAGTTTTATACATTTTCTTGATTTATGAAATGTTGTGTATGTATACATTTATATTATGTTCTTTCTCCTAGCAGATTCCTAAAATCACTGTCATTAACAAACTATAAATGACACACACAACTAGGACCAAATATTTTACTATTAATATTTGCAGGCTAAAGTTCCATCATCGGTGAAGAATACAACACGCTACATCCCACAAGCTCCAGATAGAATACTTGATGCACCAGATATCTTAGATGACTATTGTAAGTAATGGATTTTGTGTATGAGATTCAGGCCCCCAGCCCTACCTTGCTTGCAAGCTGTACACCTACTGACATACTTAATTTTCTTCATCAGATCTTAACTTAGTTGACTGGAGTGCATCAAATATCCTGGCAGTAGCTTTGGGCAATTCAGTTTATCTGTGGAATGCAGGAACGGGACAGATAGAACAACTCTGTACATTGGAAGGATCAGAGACTGTGTGTTCAGTGCAGTGGGTACAAGGAGGTGGCTCGCATTTAGCTGTAGGAACATCGTCGGCAACTGTGGAGTTGTGGGATTGTGAAAAGATCAAAAGATTGAGGGTAATTATTTACATTCAGTATTTGTTTTTTTGGGAGTGGCCTATGTCCAGCAGTGGACTGCAATAGGCTAATTGATTTGTTTTATTTAAGGGTATAAATTTCAAGTCTATGATCAGACCTGACACCTTGCATGATAGTCTTGATTGGCCTTAAAAGTGATGGATGAAAGATCTGCCTGTAGCAAAGATGCGAATGTTAAGATGGATGTGTGGTGTGATGAGAATGGACAGAATAAGGAATAAGTATAATAGAAGATGTTTGAAGGTTGTACCAGTGAATGAAAAACTGGGACGTGAACCACTGTTGTGTCTTTTGTAGTATGGACATGTTGTGAGAGGAGGTGTAAGCAATGTTATAACCATCTTTAAAGGTTCAAAGTATAAATCTGAAGTAGGAGCAGACCCAAGAAAAGTAGGATAGGATGCATGAAAGAGTTAATGACTGAGTAGATGCCATTAAACAGGAATGTGTGAAGGAGACCTCAACACCGAGTTCAAATTTCTTTTTATATATGTGAGTTAGAAGATTCCGCTGCAGTGCTAATAAACATGGGATGTCGGGCAGGTGATGGACGGGCACTCGGGGCGCGTGGGCTCGCTGGCGTGGAACATGTACATCGTGAGCAGCGGCGCGCGCGACGGCAACATCGTGCACCACGACGTGCGCCAGCGCGACCACGCCGTCGCCTCCATCCGCGCGCACTCGCAGGAGGTACACCACACCCACCACATTCACCACACTCACCACACTCACCTACCCACCATACCGACACTACTACGGGGACACGTATCTTGGACCTAAATCGCGAAACAAACGAGACCCTGGCGCATTGTTTTGTTATAACCTATGCTTGGCGAATTTGAGCTCGTCCACCGAAGTAGCACCCCATGCTATACTCAAAAGACAACCAATAAAATTAACACGTACTGCGTGTATAGAGCACATTTTAGGTCCTAGATATTATATGTCTTGAACAATAATACTGATTACATTCCAGTAGGTCCCAGGATCCATCCTGGGAGAGAAAGCTAACTTTGTTCTTTTTTAACAAGCTTTTTTAATAACTTGCACTTTGTAATGTAATTTGTTCGGGTCAAATCTTGCAACTCGGTTTTGAAGCAGTTCAGTTTCAACCGATTTCGATGAAATTTTGCCTTGTTAAATAAATAATAGTAAAGTGTACCTTTAGTTTGAACTTCAGGTTGACACAGCTTAATTCATATTGATACTTCTAACTATCGCTCCTATCTTAAAAGTAATGTAACATTATTATTTTGTAGATTTGTGGGCTCAAATGGTCACCAGACGGTAAATGCCTGGCTTCGGGTGGCAACGACAACCTGTTGAACATTTGGCCCATCGCCCAGGGACAACATTATTCGCAACCGCAGCACCTTTATTCATTCAAGTAAGTTTTACTCTAAAATTATATTCTTTCTTAAGTCTGTGCCTTTCCATCTGCGGACTTTATGAACTCAGGGATGACGATTCAGGGTAACCGTGGCACTAGTAGAAGCATGGTCATATTTATGTAGATAGATGAGAGCCCAATAACAATATCAGCGGCAAAGTCGACGAATGTCCTCCCCAAGAATAGGTGAATACTGTGCTGTTTTAGTCAGTTCAAGTCAGATGTAATGTAACAATAAGGTACATTACACAACTCCAGTGAGACCTACACCTCAGTTTCAGTGAACTTTGTAGCATTAACTGAATTTGTTGAACAATACTACTAGTTATGTGTGATTCACGTCTTATATTAAGAGGAGAGTTCTGTATCTTCATGGAGGGAGAGTATTTTATGAATTTTTTTGCATAGGTTCTGGGTTATGAGTCTAACAAATGGTAATATTGTTATAGTCAGCATTTGGCAGCAGTAAAAGGTCTGGCTTGGTGTCCGTGGAGCGCCGGTATTCTAGCATCCGGTGGCGGTACTGCTGATCGGACTATACGCATTTGGAATATTAAGACTGGCGCCAACTTGAACACAGTAGATACCAAATCACAGGTGAGTACAAATTAACTATGATGATGATAATGAAAATAGTATGAATGATTTAGCCAGAATTCCGAAAATGTCCAGAGGGTGCAAAACGTCCAAATCCCTTAATTTCTAAGTCCCAAAATCCTCAAATCCCAAAACGTCCAGAATGTTCAATTTCCAGAATTTCCATCTTTTTTTTTGTATTGCCTCTGCTGCGTAGGGTGCCCCGTAGGCTTGTGTCCCTTTGAAGACTTTTTTGGTAATTGGACATTCTAAGATTTGGCTATTTTAGGGCATGGACAATATGGACATTCTGGAATTTGGTCATGTTGAGATTTAATAAAATTTTTAAGCAATTAGTATGCTAACTATTCCAACAGATTCAAGTGCTGTCTGAGCATTCACTTTTTCCAATCTAAATCGATGTTGCGATATGGACGTTCTGGGATTCGGGAATTTGTAACCTCTAACAGTATTATTTATATGAATTGCACAAATCTTTAAATTGCTATAGCTTCATTGCATCATCCTATTTCAATGTGATAAGCCTGTACTCTGCTCTTAAGTTAATCAACCTCTGAAAATCGCTATCTGTAGTTAGTTCAAGATGTTTGCCAGCAT
This sequence comes from Eilema depressum, assembly GCA_914767945.1. NCBI lineage: Eukaryota > Metazoa > Arthropoda > Insecta > Lepidoptera > Erebidae > Eilema > Eilema depressum. Next base: position 3,620,179 of record OU612028.1, on the reverse strand, counting down.
TCAAACCTATAATTTAGTCTGTAAGTAATGAAGTGTGTTGTGCGCCAGGTGTGCTCGATCGTGTGGAGCACGCACTACAAGGAGCTGATCTCGGGGCACGGCTACGCGCAGAACCAGCTGGTGATCTGGAAGTACCCGCTGCTGTCGCGCGTGGCCGAGCTGGCGGGCCACGTGGCGCGCGTGCTGCACCTGGCGCTGTCGCCCGACGGCACCACCGTGCTGTCCGCCGGCGCCGACGAGACGCTCCGGTACGTACTGCGCCCCACTGTGTACCCACTGTGCACCTGGCGTGTCGCCCGACGGCACCACCGTGCTGTCCGCCGGCGCCGACGAGACGCTCCGGTACGTACTGCGCCCCACTGTGTACCCACTGTGCACCTGGCGTGTCGCCCGACGGCACCACCGTGCTGTCCGCCGGCGCCGACGAGACGCTCCGGTACGTACTGCGCCCCACTGTGTACCCACTGTGCACCTGGCGTGTCGCCCGACGGCACCACCGTGCTGTCCGCCGGCGCCGACGAGACGCTCCGGTACGTACTGCGCCCCACTGTGTACCCACTGTGCACCTGGCGTGTCGCCCGACGGCACCACCGTGCTGTCCGCCGGCGCCGACGAGACGCTCCGGTACGTACTGCGCCCCACTGTGTACCCACTGTGCACCTGGCGTGTCGCCCGACGGCACCACCGTGCTGTCCGCCGGCGCCGACGAGACGCTCCGGTACGTACTGCGCCCCACTGTGTACCCACTGTGCACCTGGCGTGTCGCCCGACGGCACCACCGTGCTGTCCGCCGGCGCCGACGAGACGCTCCGGTACGTACTGCGCCCCACTGTGTACCCACTGTGCACCTGGCGTGTCGCCCGACGGCACCACCGTGCTGTCCGCCGGCGCCGACGAGACGCTCCGGTACGTACTGCGCCCCACTGTGTACCCACTGTGCACCTGGCGTGTCGCCCGACGGCACCACCGTGCTGTCCGCCGGCGCCGACGAGACGCTCCGGTACGTACTGCGCCCCACTGTGTACCCACTGTGCACCTGGCGTGTCGCCCGACGGCACCACCGTGCTGTCCGCCGGCGCCGACGAGACGCTCCGGTACGTACTGCGCCCCACTGTGTACCCACTGTGCACCTGGCGTGTCGCCCGACGGCACCACCGTGCTGTCCGCCGGCGCCGACGAGACGCTCCGGTACGTACTGCGCCCCACTGTGTACCCACTGTGCACCTGGCGTGTCGCCCGACGGCACCACCGTGCTGTCCGCCGGCGCCGACGAGACGCTCCGGTACGTACTGCGCCCCACTGTGTACCCACTGTGCACCTGGCGTGTCGCCCGACGGCACCACCGTGCTGTCCGCCGGCGCCGACGAGACGCTCCGGTACGTACTGCGCCCCACTGTGTACCCACTGTGCACCTGGCGTGTCGCCCGACGGCACCACCGTGCTGTCCGCCGGCGCCGACGAGACGCTCCGGTACGTACTGCGCCCCACTGTGTACCCACTGTGCACCTGGCGTGTCGCCCGACGGCACCACCGTGCTGTCCGCCGGCGCCGACGAGACGCTCCGGTACGTACTGCGCCCCACTGTGTACCCACTGTGCACCTGGCGTGTCGCCCGACGGCACCACCGTGCTGTCCGCCGGCGCCGACGAGACGCTCCGGTACGTACTGCGCCCCACTGTGTACCCACTGTGCACCTGGCGTGTCGCCCGACGGCACCACCGTGCTGTCCGCCGGCGCCGACGAGACGCTCCGGTACGTACTGCGCCCCACTGTGTACCCACTGTGCACCTGGCGTGTCGCCCGACGGCACCACCGTGCTGTCCGCCGGCGCCGACGAGACGCTCCGGTACGTACTGCGCCCCACTGTGTACCCACTGTGCACCTGGCGTGTCGCCCGACGGCACCACCGTGCTGTCCGCCGGCGCCGACGAGACGCTCCGGTACGTACTGCGCCCCACTGTGTACCCACTGTGCACCTGGCGTGTCGCCCGACGGCACCACCGTGCTGTCCGCCGGCGCCGACGAGACGCTCCGGTACGTACTGCGCCCCACTGTGTACCCACTGTGCACCTGGCGTGTCGCCCGACGGCACCACCGTGCTGTCCGCCGGCGCCGACGAGACGCTCCGGTACGTACTGCGCCCCACTGTGTACCCACTGTGCACCTGGCGTGTCGCCCGACGGCACCACCGTGCTGTCCGCCGGCGCCGACGAGACGCTCCGGTACGTACTGCGCCCCACTGTGTACCCACTGTGCACCTGGCGTGTCGCCCGACGGCACCACCGTGCTGTCCGCCGGCGCCGACGAGACGCTCCGGTACGTACTGCGCCCCACTGTGTACCCACTGTGCACCTGGCGTGTCGCCCGACGGCACCACCGTGCTGTCCGCCGGCGCCGACGAGACGCTCCGGTACGTACTGCGCCCCACTGTGTACCCACTGTGCACCTGGCGTGTCGCCCGACGGCACCACCGTGCTGTCCGCCGGCGCCGACGAGACGCTCCGGTACGTACTGCGCCCCACTGTGTACCCACTGTGCACCTGGCGTGTCGCCCGACGGCACCACCGTGCTGTCCGCCGGCGCCGACGAGACGCTCCGGTACGTACTGCGCCCCACTGTGTACCCACTGTGCACCTGGCGTGTCGCCCGACGGCACCACCGTGCTGTCCGCCGGCGCCGACGAGACGCTCCGGTACGTACTGCGCCCCACTGTGTACCCACTGTGCACCTGGCGTGTCGCCCGACGGCACCACCGTGCTGTCCGCCGGCGCCGACGAGACGCTCCGGTACGTACTGCGCCCCACTGTGTACCCACTGTGCACCTGGCGTGTCGCCCGACGGCACCACCGTGCTGTCCGCCGGCGCCGACGAGACGCTCCGGTACGTACTGCGCCCCACTGTGTACCCACTGTGCACCTGGCGTGTCGCCCGACGGCACCACCGTGCTGTCCGCCGGCGCCGACGAGACGCTCCGGTACGTACTGCGCCCCACTGTGTACCCACTGTGCACCTGGCGTGTCGCCCGACGGCACCACCGTGCTGTCCGCCGGCGCCGACGAGACGCTCCGGTACGTACTGCGCCCCACTGTGTACCCACTGTGCACCTGGCGTGTCGCCCGACGGCACCACCGTGCTGTCCGCCGGCGCCGACGAGACGCTCCGGTACGTACTGCGCCCCACTGTGTACCCACTGTGCACCTGGCGTGTCGCCCGACGGCACCACCGTGCTGTCCGCCGGCGCCGACGAGACGCTCCGGTACGTACTGCGCCCCACTGTGTACCCACTGTGCACCTGGCGTGTCGCCCGACGGCACCACCGTGCTGTCCGCCGGCGCCGACGAGACGCTCCGGTACGTACTGCGCCCCACTGTGTACCCACTGTGCACCTGGCGTGTCGCCCGACGGCACCACCGTGCTGTCCGCCGGCGCCGACGAGACGCTCCGGTACGTACTGCGCCCCACTGTGTACCCACTGTGCACCTGGCGTGTCGCCCGACGGCACCACCGTGCTGTCCGCCGGCGCCGACGAGACGCTCCGGTACGTACTGCGCCCCACTGTGTACCCACTGTGCACCTGGCGTGTCGCCCGACGGCACCACCGTGCTGTCCGCCGGCGCCGACGAGACGCTCCGGTACGTACTGCGCCCCACTGTGTACCCACTGTGCACCTGGCGTGTCGCCCGACGGCACCACCGTGCTGTCCGCCGGCGCCGACGAGACGCTCCGGTACGTACTGCGCCCCACTGTGTACCCACTGTGCACCTGGCGTGTCGCCCGACGGCACCACCGTGCTGTCCGCCGGCGCCGACGAGACGCTCCGGTACGTACTGCGCCCCACTGTGTACCCACTGTGCACCTGGCGTGTCGCCCGACGGCACCACCGTGCTGTCCGCCGGCGCCGACGAGACGCTCCGGTACGTACTGCGCCCCACTGTGTACCCACTGTGCACCTGGCGTGTCGCCCGACGGCACCACCGTGCTGTCCGCCGGCGCCGACGAGACGCTCCGGTACGTACTGCGCCCCACTGTGTACCCACTGTGCACCTGGCGTGTCGCCCGACGGCACCACCGTGCTGTCCGCCGGCGCCGACGAGACGCTCCGGTACGTACTGCGCCCCACTGTGTACCCACTGTGCACCTGGCGTGTCGCCCGACGGCACCACCGTGCTGTCCGCCGGCGCCGACGAGACGCTCCGGTACGTACTGCGCCCCACTGTGTACCCACTGTGCACCTGGCGTGTCGCCCGACGGCACCACCGTGCTGTCCGCCGGCGCCGACGAGACGCTCCGGTACGTACTGCGCCCCACTGTGTACCCACTGTGCACCTGGCGTGTCGCCCGACGGCACCACCGTGCTGTCCGCCGGCGCCGACGAGACGCTCCGGTACGTACTGCGCCCCACTGTGTACCCACTGTGCACCTGGCGTGTCGCCCGACGGCACCACCGTGCTGTCCGCCGGCGCCGACGAGACGCTCCGGTACGTACTGCGCCCCACTGTGTACCCACTGTGCACCTGGCGTGTCGCCCGACGGCACCACCGTGCTGTCCGCCGGCGCCGACGAGACGCTCCGGTACGTACTGCGCCCCACTGTGTACCCACTGTGCACCTGGCGTGTCGCCCGACGGCACCACCGTGCTGTCCGCCGGCGCCGACGAGACGCTCCGGTACGTACTGCGCCCCACTGTGTACCCACTGTGCACCTGGCGTGTCGCCCGACGGCACCACCGTGCTGTCCGCCGGCGCCGACGAGACGCTCCGGTACGTACTGCGCCCCACTGTGTACCCACTGTGCACCTGGCGTGTCGCCCGACGGCACCACCGTGCTGTCCGCCGGCGCCGACGAGACGCTCCGGTACGTACTGCGCCCCACTGTGTACCCACTGTGCACCTGGCGTGTCGCCCGACGGCACCACCGTGCTGTCCGCCGGCGCCGACGAGACGCTCCGGTACGTACTGCGCCCCACTGTGTACCCACTGTGCACCTGGCGTGTCGCCCGACGGACAAACACGTTCAAGATAATACTAATGTATGCAGCACGTATTTAAATGTTTTATATTATTTCAGACTTTGGAAATGCTTTATGCTGGACCCATCCAAGAAAAAGGAACCCACTGATTCGAAGGCAGCTAAATCGTTACTTAATCTCAATTCCTTGATAAGATAATTTAAAATTAGGAGTTTATACAATTAACTGACTGATATTGTGATCTACAATTATTTTATTAGCAACAAGTGTTTGTTGTATCTTGAATATGTTGACTTCATTAAAATTGTTGTATTTTTGTGTGATTTTCCTGACTTACATTCGTACTGCGTGCTTGTAAACTAAAATGTTTTGATTTTTTTAAGCTAATGAATTTATAACAATATTATTAAATACTTGAAGTCTTTAATTATTGGAACAAGTTTTGTTAAATATTTTGGTTTTTGACTATTCAAGAGAAGTTGAGGTCGTAAAATGTGCTTGCGACGATATTTCTAATTCTTCTTTTCTTCTAGTTTCTTGAGTTCTCGTTATCTTTTCTAATTTGCTTCCGATCCTTAGCTAAACGTTTCATCACCTCGGCTTCCTTGTTTTAAGGACTGTACAAACCTAGTATTGTATAATTAGCTGTACTGTTTGTATGATTTTAAGTATGTTAAGATGTTTTTAAATATGTAATTTTTACAATAAGAAAATAAAGATTTACATTCCCAGAATTCGTTTTCCTTTTCATTGAAAACTAGAATAGTTGAATTTATTATTATTTAGAGAATATGTTTCGGGCGTTACCGACTCGTAGTCACACCACATTATCACACCAGTATGACAAACGGTATTTTTTTTCTCGTTTGTCACACTGCTGATTTTTACACAACATGTATATCGTAATTGCTAGTGCAGTGCCAACATAATAAAGTCGGTTTACCGACAAGTAATGCAACTGACCTACAACCTATGGCATGTCTTTAGATGTGAATAATCCGTGATTCATATTGTAATATTGTTATCTATAGTACCGATTGTATTATTAACAGGAAACGTGGACAAGTGTTATTATTTAAGCAACATCAATACTATAAACAGAAAGTTTACAAAAATTCTAATCAGATATGGTTCTGTCGTAACCGTCGCAATAATATCAAGTGCTCCGGTTCAGTCACAATAAACGTAAGTGCCAGTGTACATAAAATACATATACTTGTTATATAAATATAGGAACATACCTCATCTCTGTCTAAGGTCTATCTTCACGTTATGTCTCTAACGGGGCAGGCAGAGAGAAGGGAATGCAATGTTTCACGATCGTCGCATGACTACCCTTTTTGCTTCTTGAAGATTCATAAAATGCTATATGAACGAGTCTCCAGAAGTTAAATAATCCCCTATTCCACCTAGTTACATTGATGTTACTACTTGGACATTTTTGTTCCAAGTAGTTAGATTAGTTTCAGTAGTAGTCTGATTAGTTACACTAAAATAAAATTTCTAAATAATTTAACTACTTGGAACAAATATGTCCAACTAGTTACATCAACGTAACTAGGTGGAACAGAGAAAAATATCGCCTCAATATCCGTAACCTAATCGTTCTTTAAACTTCTCAGGGTGAAAATGTTATAAAAACAGTTGAGCACAAGAATACATGTCAACCAGATGAGTGCGATAATGAAATAGCGCTTTCGATACACAAAATACATGAAGTTGCTTGTACTTCTGCGGAGCCAATGACAAAAATTTTCGAGAAACATATTAGACCCTTAAAAGAAAAAGGGTTGAAAGTGCCACAATTTGATAGCGTAAAGTGCAGCCTCTATAATGCACGCAAACGAAAACTAAACGTGAATAAGACCGTTTTCAAACACATTGAAGACGTACAAGTACCTATTAGGTACATTTGAAAAATGTCTAATTGCTGATTATCAATATGAGAATACCAGACTACTAATATTTTGTTCTGAAGACGCAAAGGCATTATTAAAAAGTGTGAAAGAATATTTTATTGATGCGACTTTTAAGAGTTCTCCACAACCATTTCCACAATTGCTTTCTATCCTCGGTGATATGGGAAGCACATCTCAAAAAACTTCAGTTGTACCACTAATTCATGTGCTCATGAGTGACAAAAAAGAGTCAACATATGCTGCATTGTTCGACATCTTGAAAACTAAATTTCCCGATTGGTGTCCCACTGTATTTCACGCAGATTTTGAGATAGCTGTAGCAAATGCCATAAAACTTTTTTTTCCACGTATATCGATTAAAAAGTGTTACTATCACTATTGTCAGTGCTTATGGCGAAAAGCGAAATCAATTGGTTTTAAAAGTAAAATTCATAAAAGAATTGTGGGATTATGTACGGTATTGCCGCTAACTCCGTTAGAACTTGTTAAAAACGCATGGGAGTACATAAAAAATGAATCAAATGAATTGAGCGGGGAAAAGATAAAACAGTTCATTGCATACGTTGGCCGTCAATGGCTAAATGATGAACAATATATTGCTGACTGGAATATCGTTGGTCAAAGACACAGAACCAACAACGTTTGTGAAAGTTGGCACTCCCAGTTAAACAAAAAGATAAATAAAAACTACGTAACCATACTAAAGTTATTAACAGTATTAATAAATCAGAAGGAAATTAATATACAAAAAAAAAAGAAGACTCGACCAAACTGATAAAGATAGTTTTATAATTTCGTGCCAATTAAAACTATTAAATAGCGAAATATCATTGGGACATTTCCTTGAAATGTTGCGTTAACAAAAAACTAGTAAACATTTTAAAACAAGCTTTTATTGTTAGTACTTAGCAAAACGCTAATGCATTGGCTAATACGTAATTTGAAGTTTTACTGTAGGTATTACTGTAGTATTGTACCTACTCATTTTTCTCTCAGTAGATACCTACTTTAAAATATTACTTTACGTTTCATATAAAATAAGCACGATTTATACCTAATTTTCACAATAATTATTTCGCGACATTGGTGTGGGTTACAAGTTCATTCACTTTCTTTTTAACAATGTACTTAACGTGTAACTGTTTAATGTCTCTACGAATAAATAAATAAAATAAATAAGTAGTATAACTCGGACAGCACTAGTTCGGAAATAAATACATTACATGGTGTGTAAAAATCAGCAGTGTGACAAACGAGAAAAAAAATACCGTTTGTCATACTGGTGTGATAATGTGGTGTGACTACGAGTCGGTAAGGGTTTCGGGCGTCTGGGAAATTAAATACTGCTAGAGGCATTCAGTAAGCATCAAATGTGACCTGCGAAATAACCTTAATTTAGGGTGTACTAAGGAATCTGCTTGCGTAGGCGGCAGCACCTCTCACAAGGTGGGGAAACACTGCTATATTTTGGATGGCTCAGCCCCCTAGACACGCATTTTGACGTTTATGACATACTTTGACTGTTATATACGTCAAATCCCATATATTCCTCAAGCCGGCTTTTGACTATGGGATGTAATATATATTACATCTTGAAATATATATTACATCCCGCGATTGCTGTTTACACTGTAAGATATATATTTGGGATAGTTCAGTAGCTTTACCATGAGTTGACACCAAAATTTGACAACTTCGTTACCCTATCGAACTGCGTACGCGAATCTGATTGGTCTGTGTAGAATGCATGCGCGAATTCCCTGACTTCTGATTGCTCAGTTTAAAATGACAACGTGATTTCGCATGCGCGATCAAACGTCGACATTCAAACGGGCGAGACAGGGGGAGGCGTGGTGTCCGGGGACGTGAGGTAAAATATACACCTTCAAATATCGCTCGAAAAAATATTTATAGTTTGGGATGTAATATATATTATAGCGTAGTGTAAACGGTCTCGTACAAAATGTATGACGAGCGATATGTCAAGATGTAATATATATTACATTACATCCCATAGTCGAAAGCCACCTTCATTCTATTCTACTATACGCCCTAGGGGGCTCTAGTCCTAAACCTACGAACGGGCCTCGGAGGCTTAGTGGTCGAGCATTCCCCCTGTAAAAGAAAGATCGCGGGTTCGAGTCCCGCTCGAGGTAGATTCTCTTTCTTAATCTACCTTAGCGTATACATAATAATATGTATAGACTGCGCGAATCCCTCTGGGTTGATGTGCCGAGCGTAGGCACGGGTATGAACAGTTCATACTTAGTAAAGCGCTCTATAGCTTAATAATGTATACTTTAAAGCCTAAGGGGACTGCAGTGAAGCAGTAATCGAAGGGATAAATTAAATAAAAGAAGGAATTCTTTGATATTATATAATGTACTAAAATAATATAACATTATCAAAAAATATTTTTCTTATAACACCAATAACATTACAGTAATATTTCGATGTCGGTGTATTTTTAGAATGATAATTTTTCCTAACTAGGATACATTACTGCATTGTTCACGAAACACGAATTGAGCATTGCATTATAATTATATTGTCTAATAAGATTACGTAAAAAAAGTTTGGCCATGTCACCTGTGTCTCACAGCCTTACAAAAGTTATAGGCAAAATTATATACATTTATATTTGATTTCGAAAAATAACAAACACTGAGGTTTTTTTTCCTATTTGACCATGGAAAAGCTGTCTATATACATTATTATTATATTCATTTATGGCGATCTTCAAACGAGTTTAAAGAACCATCATTTTATGAACAGAAAATTACCAAAAAATACTGTTTGTAACCAATTTCATAATTTGTGCGTGCATAAAGCAGTTACTCTGCTTATACGAATTACATTGTGTTATTTGCTACTACATAATTACCACGACGGGTGTTCAATGTCATGTTACTCTCTTCAATACATTTTCATTTCGAACATTTCATTTAGTTTGTGTTATTAAGTGTATATTGTATCGTACTGTATAGTTATGTACAGTGGACAAAGGGATACGGTTTCACTTTTTCATATAAGTGTATGTGCAACTGTACTCCTTTGTCGACTATACAGCCATCGCTTTCCATTGCTACACATTGAATTTAGTTTGTTTCAACAAGATTTACCTACTCAAAAACGATTACAAGTTTTGCAGTCGAGATTTTGAGATAGTGTAGCGATATCATTGTTCATAACGGCAATAAAACTATGTATAACCCGCGCCACGTATCTTGGACCTAAAATGTGCTCAAAATGTGCCCTATACGCGCAGTACACATTTCTTGGGTGTCTTTTAACGATAGCACGGGATGCTACTGCGGTAGACGAACTCAAATTCACCAAGCATAAACTATTACAGAGCAATCCACGGGCGCCAGAGCCTCGTATGTCTTATGATTTAGGTCCAAGATACGTGGCGCGGGTTATATCTTCTTATCCGTGTTACAGATGAAGAATATAAGTAACACCACCCCATCACATCCGAAGGGTGTCGTAAGAGGCGACTAACGGAAAAATACGCAGACTATATCACTGCGAGAGAAGGAAAACTCGAAATAAAACTCTGTACCAACTAGTCTGGCTAGCTTGGAAATACTAGGGCAAAGGCTCCTACCTAACATTGGGAGAGGCCTATGTGTAGCAGTGAACTGCGATAGGCTAATTGATTGATTGATCTACTTATCGCTGCCGTTTTTGGTCGGAGACAGGTCGATGAAGTAAGCCTGTTTGATAGATATATTTGTCCAAATACATTTGAACGATTTGGTTTAAGATTGTGTCAAGTTATTGCAAAATATTTGATAATGAAATACAATATTTAACTAACACCCTATATCGATCTGGCTATCTCATTTTAATTAATTTTAACATCAAGAACAATACTTATTTTAATAAGTACTTCATTGCATACCAAATATTTGCCATGCTATTATACTACAATATAATGCTTTTAGTATTTTGAATTGATTGCTTGTTATTCCTTATAGGGAACAACAGCAAATATTGCAACATATATGTTTTCTCTTGTCACAATTTCATATATGCTTCAAATTGATAGCACATTTAAACTAGCATTAACTAAGCCTTATATTTAAGCACCATTAAATTACATTATTAAAAATATTAAATTGGGCCATTCACATAAACTTCATTACATGCAATGCAATAATTGAAACCTGAAATTCATTCAGATGCACCAATTCGAACTTAGTTTATATGGTCACATGTAAGAAATATGTACTTGATTGCCATTATGTATCACCCATTATACGTAATTATATCAAAATTGTCATAATTGAACCTTCATTTTAACATTATATTAATTCCATAAAATCGTTGATGGCACATCATTCATAAGTAATGATGTACTAGTGGCAGGTGAATAATCGAAACTAATTTTCAAATCTCCTTAAAGCATTTAGACGGCTTAAAATTAAGTTAAGTATAAAATAAAATCACATATTCACCGCACAGCTAGTACATCCTACTTAATAATAATATAATTATTACTTTATTCCAAATATATAGTGAAAAGGGGGCGGAATACGACTCTACCATCTGGTAGATGTCATTCCAAATAAATTATAAATATGATATTAATGTAAATGTAAACAAAATTAATTTACGAAAAATTTGTTCTAAAAAAATTAACACACCAGGCCTACGCAAATGGCAAAATATCTCGGCCCTATGTCTGAGCAAACTAATAATAAAGTAACTAACTAAAGCCCTCATGCTAAATTCTAGACCCGGTGAAACAAATTATGATAATCTCATGCTTAAAATACTTTATGCTATCCTTATATAGTTTGATCAGAAGTTCAATGTTACATGCAACAATATCCATTTGAAAATTATTCACAACACAAGAAAATGCTTTGTGGACTAGCAAAGATAAATATTATAATCTCATTATTATATCCTAGTATTAGTGTGTTACAGTTATTTACAATATTAACACTATCGTTGGAACAAGTTATTTGCGACTTATTATTTGTTGTAAGGTCCCATCTTTGCAAACAAGATAAAATTATTTTTAGATAGATTGCAACCATCTATACACCATTCGGTTAGCTACTTACCTAAAGCTAAACAATGTTGTAGCGACTTTTTAGAAAAACACATGACATATTAAACAAATAAACTAAGCTAACTAACTGACTAACTAGTAGTTCGATATCGGTTTTTAGTCTTTAAAATAAGTTTATACACAGAAAAATATTAGTAAACCTAGTTTTTAAATCTTTTTCATCCTAGCGTTAATTCCCAGTCGCATCCGAAGCTTTTCAGCTCGGAGTCTGGGGTTCGCTTTACCAGTCTTAACTACGGATTTGACTAGACCTCGATATTTTGCTTTTGCTTCTCGATTATTTTTAATAAACTTAGTTTTTAAATAACATATATTAAACAGACAGATCAAGATTGTTTACGTTCAGTTAAGTACCTAACCGAATGGAGTATAGGAATGTAGAAGAATAAAACTACTAGAACTAGAACTGGTCTATGATTTACCTACATACACCGGTGTGGACACCAAACTATTGCATTTGTCATAGTTTATAATTACAACTATTTCATAGGGCACTAAAAAGCCATTAAGTGTAAAAACGAGTCATTTACACAATACGGAGAAGTAGGATAAGAAATAAAAATAAATGCATTCAAGGCGGCAGTGGTACTAAAATTCATTGAGCATTAATAAAAATAGTGTCTTTATAATTGATATGCATCGAATAACCTACCTAAAATAGATTGTTCGTATACGACTTTGTGACTATAATACATTGGTTGTTATTGTCTGTGATTATGTGGCTATTCTAAAAAATAATTACTGGACTACTCGTCAACAAGACATGTTAGGTTAGGAAATAGGCACTAGGCAAGGTTAGGAACCCACAAGCTTTCAATTCCGATGGGATTCTAAATTTGGTTAAACTTACATTTAGCCCGACGTTTAGCCTACTTTTCTGCAGTTCTGCAATTATAGGGCTAAATGTCAATAATACCAAATAAATCGTTAAAAAATTGGTTTTATTTCAATGAGTGATATTCGCGTGAACTTCAAAAGTATCAAGGGATTCTAAGTGACGTACAACGTATTTCAGATATGGTCAAATTCTGAAAGTTAATATTGCCGGCAATTCCTTATTAATGTTTTGTTTAATAAAAGTGCTTTTTAATTCATCATATTTGATGGATCAATGAGCACTTTATAAAACGTATCTTTCAATTCGTGATCTGCGCAATTGTGCTTTCATGGGAAACTAGTGTCGAGATATGACCTATTTCTTCTTGATAATAATGGATTATTAGAAAGGATATTGTTACATGAAACATTAGAAATGGTAGGTGTTATGTGTTGTTCTGCTTCAAGACATTCATTATGTGGATATGTCCAGGGTTGTCGACTGTGACGAAGCAGGAAAATTTGTTGTCATGACATAGTCTCTTTGCGTTCATACCTGAGAGCTTGATACATGATAGTATGTCCTTCCTTTTGGAACCTTGTTTACAACTGAAAATAATCATTAAAAATGAAAAAATAGGGGGTAGAATTTGTAATAATTTTATACAGAAGTATTTTTGTAATATTAACAGGACAAGTCGTGATCGGTAACTTGGAATGGCTTGGAACTATTATACAGGGCGACTAGACTGAATAAAAAAGAATCCTGTATTTTAGTGTCTAGTGACTGTTCTCACGTTTACCGCTTATTTAAGCAAATACTGGTTTCAATTAAATTTAATTATATAGGTCCATGGAAAATTAAGGTTATTTATGTTGACCAGATTGCAGAAATTTTGGCAATAATTCTGTTGAAATTTTTATACGGTCATTTAACATTTACAGGGAAAAAAAACACGGCATTACAATCATATTACAAATATCGTAGCAATAAGAAAATACTTTGGTACATACCACTTTCCTTTCCAGTTTGCTTTCCAGCAATACTCCGGTTCATTGAATGTATCTCCGAAGAAAAAGTTGCAGTTCGTGGGTTCTGTGGCGTTGCTGCTCACTGTCGGTGTTCTAGGTTTGATTTCCATAGGACTCGCAACAGGCGACAGAAGATTGACACCGGCAGGCCTGCAACATTCATACATTATCTAAAAGTGGCTCATTACTAACGAAACCTAGCCTTGACCTTTTTTGTGTACAATTCATCTTATCCCTCGTTTACACCAAGTTGAAAACATGTATTTGACAAGTTGCAATATGTCACAGACCTCAGTGTGAACGCAAATGTGTTTTAAACTTGTCTACAAATAGTTGAAAAAGTGTTTCAGACAGTCCCAATACATGTATAAAACAAGTAATTGTGTTTTGACTAGTCTTCAACAAATCTTCAACAAGTTTTGAATCAAACAAGTTTACAACTTGTTTCTTGGTGAAAACGAGAGGTTAGAAGAATGCGACAAATTTAAAACACAAAATTAGAATATAAACCTTTATCCTGAGCTTTTCAACCTGTTTTTGTGGTGATGGTCATTCACATTAATAGTGTAACACTAACTGGGATATTTACCATGTTGTTTGTTTCTATTGAGTAATCGATATTTCGGCGCTGTTACAAGCGCCATGATCACGGTGTAGTGCACTGTTACTCTATCTTATATTGTTTGCAATTGGTTAATATTGAATAACGTAAAAGTGAGCCTAACATGACCTTTCGTTTCGTGCTGAAATCTCCTCGGATAGCCTGAGCCGTAAGAAGGGGGCGGTTATGCCGGACTCGAACCGACTAAAACCGCACGCCACGCCGTCTTGGATCTTCAGATGCCGGGGTGTAAGATTGCCTAAAGCATAACCCTCGTACCCCGGCGACTCAGGGCCACATACAGTTTCGATTTGCACCCCTCGGGTGTGGGAACTAAGGGGTCACCATCTTGCCCCAGAGAGGGATCGGGGGAATCTCTTAGACTTACGAAATGTGTGTAAAGTATACTTACTTTTTTGTGATCTTCGTAGCCCTAGCCTTCATAATATAAGTAAGATTCCACCAAACGATCTCCGCCGCCATAGTAACTAAGACTAACGGTGGTTGGTCATTGCAGTCTTCTTGCGTGATGGAACAGTTGACGGTAGTGGTGTAGGGGGAGTGTACAATGTGTGGTGATCCGTGGGTTAATGAGTTCCGGTTCGATCGTTCAGGCACCGGTGAAAATGAACATGAGTGCACCTTTGTTGTGTGATGTTTCAGAAGTGTTATTTGATGTTGTCGTCTTACGTTCCATACCTAGAAATAAATCAGAAAGATGAAGGATTGTCGCGGCAAAATATAGGACGAGACCGCTCTGCATTGCTTGTTTTAAAGGTTTTCGACTGTTACTATTTTCGATTCGCGTTCGAGTTGCGGTTCGAAGGGTTTCTGCTTTGGGGGACTGAAACCGTACGCCGTCTTGGGTATTGGGTCATCAGTTGCCAAGGGAGAGATTGCCTCTTATATCACTTGTGCCCCGGCTGATATAGTGCTATCGCATCCATCCTGCCCCGGATAGGGCCTCCCCCTATCCCAGCTGCACTTATAGCGCCTCCGCTATAAGTGCAGCTTTTAACAAACATGTATGTGTACATGGACTATAAAGTGTAGCTTTTGATTTACTCAGATAATAATGATGCTGGTATTTAGTAGTATGAAGTTCAAAAAAGTTGTGCCTCGGAGAGCACGTTAAACCGTCGGTTGCCATACTAACATCTATGGTAGTCGTTACGGGTAGTTGGAGCCCTAAAAAGTCTAATAACTAGCTGCAATGCTTCGATAGCACAAGCACTCAATATCGTTATTAGATTATGAAGGTCAGTGGCAGTCACTTCACGAAAAATATCGAAGTCCAAACAAATCCGCAGTTAGTCTAGAAAAGCGGACCCAGAATCCAAGGTGAAAGCTTCGGACGCGACTAGGATTAACGCTAAGATGAAGAAGAAGTTGAAAAGAACACGAATATCACATAATAATGTCTTACCACAAAAAGGGGATGGGGAAACGTTGGGGACATAGGGCCCAAGTGCACGCATTGTGTACAAAGATTTGACAAAGCGGCTGATCGACGCTACGCGTGACCAGAAGGCTGGTTATTATCTTGCACAGAGAATAAGCATTGCCATTCAACGTGGCAATGCTGCCAGCCTTCTGGGAACGTTACCGGTCGGTGACGATGTGGAGGAATTTCACGACGCATTATGCATGTAAATATTTTATTTATTTAATTTAGTTTATTAGTAATAATAGTTTGTAGTTTTAATTTAGTATTATTTTTAACTTGTAATTTTCCTTGCAAATAAATAATATATAACCCTTTAAAAAAAAAAAAAAAAAAACTAATAATGAAATCCTTACCACAATGTTCCCAGAGTTGAGTCCCATGGCGAGTATGTTCCCGTCGGCAGTGAGAGCGCAGGACACTATGACGTTGTTCAACTTGTACTCTTGGATAGATTGCAGTCTCAGACCGCCACCCTGTCTCAGTTCATACGCCTAGAAGAGAAAAGTATATCATTTTGTGCTCATAGTCGAGTAAAATTTTGTGTGTTTGGAATGCCGTACTGGCAAAGACTATACACTGTTCACTGTATTTAAAAAGTAAATACCAGTCCATATATAAGCCATTGTTTGGATAAATCGTGTACTCTTCCAAAAATGAAGCTGCCTCCCTAGACAAGTTGCAATTCGTTGCTCGGCGTATGATGGAATAGAATGACAAATGTATAGGATTTGACGTTCTTGACATTCGTTGACGCCTGTCATATACGTCAAATCCCATACATTTGGCATTCTATTCCATCATACGCCGAGCAACGAATTGCCACTTGTCTAGAGGGACACTGGTCCGCATATGTAATGCGTACGGACGAAAGAAATGTCATCAGGAAGACATTAACTATAAAAGTGGATGGTTTCAATGGGATAGGAAGACCTAAGAGCAGATGAATGGGCTGTGTGAAAGATGATATAATTAGGAAGGGAGTGAATGTTGAGATGACTGCAACCCGAGATGAATGGAAAAAGCACAGATGTTTTTATTTCTATTTTTTTATACAGGACACGTCAAGATCCCAAAATAAATATGTGATAAGGGCAGTAGGATGAAGATAATTACCTGGAATCCTTTATTTTGTTCATCACAAATAACAAGAATATTATTCTGGAAAGCCGTGGCAGTAATAACGGTATTCACTTGACGGCCTATCAGTATAGTTATCATATTTAAATTCTCATCCCACAGTTTCGTTGTAGCGTTGCACTCCACAGTGATGATCCCTAGGCCAGAGATTAAGTAGCAATCAACTAAACCACGTCTCTTCAAAAGACTTTTCTTTTCTCCATTTTGAAAAAAGCGCTCCTTTGAGTTCAGACTAGTCTCACTACTGGAACTGGACACCTTTTCAATCGTCTTTCTTTTGATACCTAAAATAAAGTAAATTTACATGTAAGAGCGTTTTCACATTATCCGATATTGGTGTCGGACGATGATAACCGACATTCGATAGCCGACACCATGTGCTGTTTTCACATATTCTATATCCGAAAAATCGGTCCGATTCGGCCATTTGCTCGATAGCACAGACTAGTTAGGGAAGCTAGGGTTGAAAAAACCTATTTTCGATCTTATTGACATGACATAGTATCGATTTTTTTTGTTATATTCATTATCAGCATTATTTATTAACGCAAAAAGACACGTAATTAGGTAAATGTCATTAAGGTCGAAAGTCGCTTGCAATTGATGTTTTAGTCTCTGCTTGAAACTTGTAGTTGACAGCCGTGTCGGCTCCGATATCCAATATCGGGCCGGACAATGTGATATGTCATACATTTGACTTCCTCCGATATCAGAGCGGCGTCCGACACCGATATCGCATAATGTGAAAACGCTCTAATTCCTACTGCAATTAAAAAAAATATTTTTTAGTAATCTAATAAGTCATGAGCACTCACCCTGTATATCATTCAGTAGCTCTTGGGAGCCTAAATTACAATCACCTCGTTGCATCATTTTCGTCTTCCACACACCACTTTCCAAACAAAATTGGTATGCCATCAAACTACCATTTTGTCCGGACACTATGAGCAGATTACGGTGAACAAAGTCTAAATACTGCACTTTACTATACACGTCCATGATGACAACAGTCTTCTTAGTGCGGAGAGTGAATTTCTTGACGATACCTGACTTGAGTCCGTATATAATGTATTGGTTACAAGGTGATATTTTCACTCTAGTTATATGTTCGTTTGATTTTTCTGTGATTTCTGTGAGCACTTTCTGACCGCGCATCACCTGGTTAGACAGAAATTTATTTAATAGTCTACTTTAACTTGGTAGCTGATTTTAATCTATAGGATATCATACGTTTCAGGGTGTATGGGGGCTCACCGGGTGTATGGGGGCTCACCTAGATCTTGAGCCCCAAGCCAACCTCACCTGCAAGCTGGTGCACCTGCTGAACAACGGACGAGGCTCTGGCGCTGGCTTTCCCTTCGGGGTTGGGGGGTCGGACGGCAGTCGCCCCCGGAAAAGCCAAAAATTGCCAAATTTAAAATGAAAAGGCTCGTAGAAAAAGGAATCGCATTGAGGGTAGGGCGCCGCCGCAAAACGGCGCGCATGAGGGTCGCCCGCCTCGTATCGCAAGTGGGCAAGGGCTACCGTGCCTGAGCCGGGCACGGCTAAAGATGTTAGGCCAACTTTGTGATTCCGGAAAACTCCGCTTCGCAACGTGGAACATCGGCACGTTGACCGGTCGCACGAGGGAGTTGGCTGACGTACTCTGCAGGCGGAGAGTGGCCGTGGCGTTCCTGCAGGAGACTCGGTGGGGTGGCGATAGCACCATGCACATTGGGGAGGGCTACCAGCTGATGTACACAGGTGCACCTGATGGGCAGGCCGGGGTGGGCGTGGTGCTCTCCCGGGCGTTGCAGGATGACATCTTGGAGGTGAAGAGCTATAGCGCCCGACTTATGGTTGTGAGGGTGCTTATCGATGGGATTATAACCCACCTGATAAGTGCTTACGCTCCACAGGCTGGGCGTGGCGAAGCCGAAAAGATCTTGTTCTGGGACCAACTCGGGGGAGTACTTCGTGACGTCCCGCGGTCGCAGGAGATTGTCCTGGGCGGTGACCTGAACGGTCACGTGGGTGACGGGTGTGAGGAGTTTGGGCGTGTCCACGGTGGTTTTGGATACGGTAGTCGCAACCCAGAGGGTGAGAACATCCTTAGAACGTGTGCGACTGCCGACCTGGCCATCGTGAACACGTACTTCAAAAAGAAATCCGGACATCTTGTCACCTACAAGAGCGGGGGGCACTTAACCCAGGTTGATTTCCTGCTCACTAGGAGGCACAGCATCAGCAGGGTGGCCAACTGCAAGGTTATACCCGGGGAGAGTCTCACTAGCCAACACCGTCTCCTTGTCATGGACCTCCGCGTGAAACCCAAAGACAAACGTGCCGAACGTGCCCAACGCAAAATCAGGTGGTGGCTGCTTGATGAAGCTAAGTCTCAAAGTTTCGTCTCAGCCATCGGTGACAAGTGCGCCGATGCTGTAGACGAACCAGTACAGGTTTCTTGGGACAGGATTCGGGCAGCTATTCTTGAGGCGGGGAGGGTGGTGCTCGGCATGTCTAAGGGTGGACGCAAGTGTGATAAGGACACCTGGTGGTGGAACGACACAGTCCAGAGAGAGATCAGGGTGAAGAAAGCCCTCTTTAAAAAGTGGCAAGCGTCCAAATCTTCCGACGACCGCGATGCGTACAAAGATGCAAAACGCGCCACCAGGAGAGCCGTAGCCAGGGCCAAACGAGACCACTTGCAACCTCTATATACCAAGTTGGAATCGTCTGAGGGGCAAAAGCTCATATATAAGTTGGCGCGTTCCAGGGCCAAAGCGGCGCAGGGTCTATCCAAGTGCCGCTGCATTAAAGACCCTGGGGGAAATTTGTTGTACGAGAAAGTCGCGGTGAAGGAGAGATGGCGCTCATATTTCCACGAGCTGCTGAATAAGCAGCATAAAGAGGTGCAGCCACCAGACCTCCCTCCGAATCAAGGACTAGTGCCACCGATAACGCCTGCGGAAGTCCAGACGGCCATTCGCCGCATGAAGAACCGGAAAGCTGTCGGACCCGACGAAGACCCCATCGAGGCTTGGAAGGCAATGGGCGCCCGTGGTGTGGGCATTCTAGCAAATCTTTATAACCGCGTACTCCTCACCGGCGAGATCCCGAGCCAGTGGAGGCTGAGCATCATCACGCCAGTCTTCAAAGGCAAGGGATCGGTGCAGGAGTGTGGTAGTTACCG